>VZTI01000691.1:595104-635847 GCA_013397865.1 Struthidea cinerea | reverse complement strand
CATTCACTGCCCTCCCCCTCCCCACCTTGGTACTTCATCTTTGTCTCATTTAGAAAATTATCAAAAATTTCTTTTTGCATGCTGGTTCAGAAGACATTTACGACATCATCTACCTATGTAACTCTCATAGTTTATTTGGAAACCATTATAAAAGGAAGAAGTTGTGAAGGTACCAAGGAACATTTTTCTGCTGCCCTCAAGCAAAATATTTCTGACAGATGTTATGGATTTTCAGTGCTTTGATTTTTAGCTTCAATTCTTTTGCAGTCCTTTGTCTCTCAAAGGCTTTTCTTTGAAGACATTTGAGCCTCAGTAAGCACAAATAATAAACAGACAAATAAATAAAATCCCCAAACACATGACTTATATTCACACACTATTTCAGAATTAGTACCAATTATTAGGGAGGAATTATGATCATTAATCTCACAGGACTGGTTTTCTGGTGAACACCAAGGTATCACTGGAACTGAAACAGCTGACAACTGTAATTGAAAACTTACATGATTTTTGTATTAATACTATAGCTTAGTGGACTTCCATAGTATTTTAAGATTAACTTGTAGATAAACAAGTTGTTGGATGGGGTCTAAGAAGCTTCCAAATATAAAGAGATTTTTTTTGTCCTTGATTGTGCAAATGTTTGACGTTGGTCAAGACTCTGCTACAGTACCTACATCCAATCTTGAAGAATATGAAAAAGGCATCCCACCAAGGCCAAGTGCAGTATAATAAATATGGTTCTTGAAATTTTACATTAACTCACCTGCTGCAGTCTCTTTGTTTGCAAATAATTTATTGTCAACTGCTGAACTTATGTCAGAGAACACTTCTTCTTCATCTCTGTCTGCATCAAACTAAAAAAAAAAAAGAAAAATAAAAAGTTGGCAATCGGATGCTGCTTACTACTTGGCTGAGCATCAACATGTACTGTGACTTCTCACCCCAAGCCTTCCTGATAGGAACCTTTCTACTTTAATGTGTGCTGTCCATTGCTTTCAGTATGAATCATTTAAATTTTGACTTTAATTTTGTAAATCATTTTGCCTATTTTTAAAATTGACTTGTTCTCAGAGAATGAAGTTTCAAAGCAGAAGGTAAAACTACTAATGCACATTACTTCTTCAATCATTGGATGGTTGAAAAAAATGTCAGCAGAGACACCAGAAATGGGATTATTTACTGTCACTTCTTTTTGGTGATTAGCATAATTAGCTCTTTAAATTTGCAAGTGAAAAACTTTCAGCAACTTCTGAATTATCTGAAACAAATTTTTGTGACATGTACAATTTCTTCAAATAGTTGAGCAAAACTCTTAGGAAAGAATAAGTAATTTTGAAAATCCCCCACTTATAGAAAAGAAAGCTTTCTTCTCTCTCAATATCAGAAAGTGTAATGACTTAGTGATTAATTAAATCAGGAAAGAACAGCTGCTTTAAAATGGCAAACAATTAATTTCTTATGATTTTAACCTTCTTTTTCATTTATTCTATCTTTTGCCTGAATTCTGATACTAATTCCCCCAAGTTTTTTCCAGGTTCTGTCTGACAGGTTTCTTTTTATGGCCAGGTGACTGTGGCAGGGGGGAAGTCCTGCTACAGCGACATGCTTGACAGTGGGTTTGTGATTTTTCTTATTGTATTTACCAAGCCTTATGTATTTAGATCATCACTTATTCAGATAAATGAGCCTACTCTAAATACCAACACATGGAGTTTTCTGTCTGGTTCTTGAAATGGGGTTTGAGGGTCTGAGCCCAAGGACCACTCAAAAATTCATCCTGCAGCAGTCAACATCTGTCTGGGCAGACATTTATCTAATCTCAGGAAATTCTTCTGCCATTTAGTGTTTGTCATAACTCAAAGCATTTTTTAAAAATTTGTAAAGCAGAAATTTGTTTGTGTTTACCTGTTAGAGGGATTACATTTTAACTTCCATCAAAACCAAGGCTTGTGGAAGAACAGGTCTTAAATAAAGCTGTTGGGCTACTGTTGGGCAATTTATTGTCGATACACAAAGGGCAGCTTTGGAATGTCCTTGTTGATAGGAAAAGAGTGCTCCTAACATAGACATATATCATCTTTGTGGGTATGTGTATGCATAAAACCCAGTAAATTGTAACCAGGTTGTGTCTGATCATTATTGTGTAGGTCATACCACACTTGGTGAGATGACAGACTTACTTTCTCATTAGTAGCATTCCTCTGAATAATCCAGTTCACCATGAAAAAAACACATGATCAATCTCAAAATGTTCTGAAGGTTCCAGGAATTTGAAACACCAACTTTCCTATTCAAAGAACACCAGCTGTGCTGCAGCATTCTGAAAATTCTGGGCTTTGTAATGAAAGATTATATTGTCACCCCAAAAAAACCAATTATTTGAAGCATGCACATAGATTCAGTTTTCCCCTCACAAAATGAGAATTGTAATACCCTGAGCCACAGGAAGGCAAAGTAATTTCCATGGAGAAATTATTTTTGAAAGAAACTAAGTAACCTTGTGAGTTCTGTGCTTCACTGAATTGTTAAATATTTTAAAATTAAATCATTTGATAATTATTGGAAGCTTGAATAAAAGATAAACGGTACTCAAACAACCCTAGTCACACAGAACAAACAGCAGTAAAACTTGTATTTTTAGCAGAACCTGTCTAAATCCATAGGTTGCTTTCCTTACTGAAAACAAATCCCTACTTGCTTCAATACATAGCTCTTTTCAACTAAGTCATGTAGGGGTATCTTTATGGATGTCTCAGTTTAATTATAGTCAAGGCCTATGTTTTATAGAAGTGTAATTTTATTAAACATTAACTGTTTTGTTGGCTGCATTGATATAGTCTTTACCAGTGATGCAGGAAGAAGCAGTGTTTCTTCCCTGTAAGACCAAAGGGGTTTGAGGTCTGACCTTACTCTATGGCATTTCCCTCCATGAGGCACTAATGGTGTTTTTGTTCTATGCTATCTCTGTTTTGTTGGGGCAGGAAAAGATTAGGGAGGACCTCAGTGGACAAGAGCATCACATTTCTTTAAGAAGCCAATCAAAATCTCTGAAAGGTTTCACAAACCTTCCTAAAGCACATTTTGGGGCTACGCTTGGTTTTATTATTTTTTTAAGTAAATTATGACTGGCTTAATGACAAATTTTCTAGAAAGTTTATCTCATTTTCACACGAGCGTTGAATCGCAGAATTTGTCGCTGGCACGGTGTTATATAAAAATGATGAAAAATATTTTCTCGATCTTCTGCATTGTAAATAATTGCCCTAGGGAATGCAGGTGGTTGTTGCTGCTCGCAGAGAGAAAATTATTAGAGTTTCTAAATAAGTGCCCAATAAATCCCAGCCAACAGAAGGAACTTCACAGAAAAATTGTCCGAGTTATTGAAAATTGCAAATCTCACTGGTCCATGATGATAAATGAAGGTTTGGTAATACCATGTATTGAGTTAAAGAAAAAGGTGCAGAGATTTTTCCTGACATCTGTCAGGGGACAAACATCAAGGAAACTGCAGTTAACTAGAATTGTGGGTGAGGGTGTCATTCAGCCTCGCACCGTCCCCTACGACCTGATTCACCTCCAATGAAACTGCTGTTTTTTGCAGGTGGTTTATCTAAAACATTCCCAAAATAGGGGGAGATCACACTAGCCTTTCAAACTTGAGTACAGGAAAGCTAGAAGGAAATCTGAGTGCAGCAGACTTGCAGGGAATTCTTATTTGTGCAGCTTGAAATAAAGTTAGAAATGGAGAAAGCATAAAAAAACCCCAAGCAAACTTGTAGTTAAATAACATTTACAACAGTAGATGAAAATGTCCTATTTTAAGACATGACAGATGTCAATGAAAAGAAAATAAGCCATTTCCAAATTAAACATAATATAACACTGTGGTGTTTAGCACAGGGGTGAAAGCTCCTGGATGGTCAAGGCAGTGCCAGTATCCACAGCTGATAAACTGGAGGGACTGCCAGACAGTCTCTGAGAATGATCTGTTTCCTGTACCTTTCCATGGAAAAGAGAACTTTAGAAGTTATTATATCCAGAAGACAAAATTGCGAGTGGCAAGGATGAAGAAGCTCTTGCATGTGAGACAAATTCAGAATGGAAGCAAACAGCAAAATTTATTCTGACATCACTGTCTTTACTGCTTAATTTATCACAATTTGCAGTAGTTTGAAAACTTTTTTATTGAAAATTTTTTATTTGAAAATTTTAGATTATTCCTACAGAGAAAAATATTTTTAAAAAACCAACCAGGAATTAATTCAGGGAAGTCTGCAGTATTGCTCTACATAGCCAGAGCTGTCACTTCCAGCTTTGTAATCCATTAACCAGATCCATGGAAGTGAAACACAATCATTGTTTAGGAAGTAGACAAATTACCCATATATTATCACCTGCAGTAAGGAACAATTTCTTCTTAAATAAAAAAAAAAGAGGTTTACCCACAGAAAAGGGAACATGGCTTCTTATATCACGGTTTTCCCATGCTTTTAAAAGAGATAGCTAGTTTAGAAGCCAGACTGCACCACTGTCCCTTAAGTGTTGGTATTTTTGGTTGAAAAGTCGACAATTCTAGTAAAATAAACAGATTGATAAGATTGAGCAAGTTATAATGATTTCAGGAGGCAGCAGCTACAAGCGCAACAAGAACACACAGTTATTATCCATACTGATTTAGGCAGGGATTTGCTCCTGAAGGATTGAAAACAAATAATAACTAGTTCTGTTTTACCCTTGGTAATACTAAAAGGTGAAGTGAGACACACACTTGAAGTATAGGTACTGCTTTACCATTTTTGGACACCCACACAAAAATTTCTTCATTATTGTTGTTCCATCCCTAGTTTGCTTCTCTTAATAATTACAATTGACTTGTCCAGTTACTTCTAGAGAAAGCAGAAAAATCAAAAGAAAAACACCAGCAACATGGGAAAACAGCAAAGAAATATATGAGGAAAAATATATAAGATAGGATAATAACCATTGGGATGGAGGGTGAGAAAAATTAGTTGAAGCCTTGTATAGGAAAACCAATAAGCAGAGGCACTGAAATGAAGCTGGAATGTGCAGACTGGGAGTTCAGAGAACATCACCCTATTATAAAGTATTTTTAATGATACACTTAAACAAAACCAAAAAAACTTTCAAAACACCACAAAATGGCAGGGTGAGGACATAGGGGAGAGATATTTCTCTTTAATCTATTTCTAATATTTTCAATCTTTTACATAAAATATTCTGAAATCTCAGATTAATTTTTATATTATATTTTACCACATATGGAAGGAAAACTACAACTGAAATTACACTAGAGCTCATCAATGATTTTTCACATATTATGCAATTAGCAGAGGTCACAAATTGGTATCAGACAGAAATTTAGAACAAAACTGAACTGGGGATATTAACACCATTATTACAATCCTAAGGAATACTCTGGGTTATCTAAAATAAACCTCTTAACACCTTTTTTTTTTTTTACCACAGGAGTTCCAAAGAGGATTCATAAATAATTGCAGAGTCCTCATATGTCTATCATTAGTTTCTCAAGTTCCACTTGTATCTAAGGATCTATTGCTATGAGTGCTACTCGTAAACAAGCGTGAGGGTGAATGTTCTCCAGCCCTGAGCGGAGCTGACAGTTCTGCAGCAGCTGCTGGTAGCTTTTCTGTATCCCAAACTCATTTACTCAAAATAGGTGCAATTCAAAGCCACTAATTATGTGATTTTTGAACACATTAGGTGCATACACAAGCTCTTGTATGGTAAGAAAAAAAATAAATTATTCCATCAAATTCAAATAACATCTTCCAGTAACATTAATGAGTACTGAAATGACCCTCAAAAAATACATGGTTATAACAGAAACTATCAGTTAATTTAACTGCCTTATACCACAAAATGTGAAAATATGAACGTGCACACTGATGCACCCAGACATTTTCTATTTTTTCTATTTTTCTATTCACAGACCCTTTTCTATTAATTTGGCAGTACATAAACCATGGAATTACTACAAAAGACAGGCTTGTGGATTTTTTCTTCTTAAAGCGATTTTCTCTTATTTCATGCTAAACTGAAGAACTTAGTGCCATGGCGCACAAGTGTGGAGATGCTCTGCCAGTTTCCCTCCCTTCACAGTAAAACTGCTAAACCAGCTTTCATACTTGGAATATTGAACTGAGCAACAGCAAGGAAATGGTAACTCTCACCTGAAGAAACAATTAACAGTAGTAGAAGTAATAGCTTGTCTTTGTACATTTATGTGGAGTAATAGCTTTTGGTAGGTAGACAGAGGGAGAACTTCTGTCTTTATGCTGTGATCATTTCAGCAACACCCTGACTTACATCAGTTTTCAGCTGATAATAATGAGCGCCTCGGGCAGTGTGGTGGCAAGAGATGATGGGAAAGACACCATGCAATTATAGGCCCTTGTAGAGCAAAAAGCAGAAAACTGAGGGAGAGTTGGATTTGATTGGGGGTGAGGGGAGAAATCCATAATTTGGTGGCATGGTAACAGAAAATTAATGGACTTGAGAGGATAAAGCAATTGCTTGTTTAATAGGGGAGCTGATGTGGCCACAGAGGGGGTTTGGAACATACATATTTTTCATAACACTAAGATGCAAAGCCTTTCTGCCTGTGCAGATATTAAAGAGCACTGGTTGGTTAATTTTTTTTCCTAGTAAGGATATTCATCTGGAAGGCTGGTAACTATTATGTGGAAAGCAAATATATTGCTCTTTTATTAACAAAATCATTTTTGCATCATGTTCTCCATTCCTTAGAGGGACTCTGAGCTTCCAGTAGGTATTATCCTCCACCACATCTGTATCTCTAACTTTTTTAACCTGAAGTCAGTTTAACATAGTCAGTAATAAGCAATTCAAAATGTTTCAGCCATTTCTCTATACTACTATGACCCTTACCATAAATATTCTATTTATCTTGGAAATTGTCTTCAGGAATCAGAACCAAATTAGGCAGCATATGCATTATTTCACATAGCATTTAAAAGGACATGATTTGCATGTGTTTGTTCTGGGTTATCTGACTTGTCAGATAATTTACTTACAGCAGTAACTTTTCAAGCTATAAATACAGCCAGCATCTCTGCATATAGACTCTGTGTGCATATTCACTTTGCAAATCATTCAAAACTTGCACCCTGACACGTATTACATCTGTTCAGCAGCTTCTATAGCAAAGGCAACTATATTAATTATTTTTGAAGATTAATTGAAACGAAAGAAATGCTTTAGTATATGCACATATAGAGATCTTTTCTACCTTGGAAGCACAAACACTTACTTTTCCTTATTTTAAAAAATACACATTACACTGTTGGAGTAATTTTCATTCTGCATTTACTTTTTAAAGGAAATTGCTTTTAAAGAGGCAAATGGTATTACAGAGAAACAGAACAGTGATGTTGAGCATCCAGACAGATCACTTCTGAAGAGCTTGAATGGAAAACTTAATTATGGTCTGAGTTAGGAGATGTTCCATGAATTATTTTTTACTCTGTTTCTGTAGAACCCAGGAAAACATTCAGCCAGAGGGAGAAATCATCTTACTCTCTACCTCCACTGGGTCTAGAATAAATTGTTTGATTTTTTACTTTAATGCGCCTAACCCCAAAGGAAGGGGAAAGACATTACTGATTACAGAGAGTCAGGTATGACTTGAAGCTGTCCAAATCCTCACACAGCTTTAACAGCCCTCTGTGCCTTGGTTTGCAAAATCCTTTCTTATTTACCAGAGCTCAGTGATGCTGCAATAACGAAGCATTAATGTAAAATGCAGTATTTTGAAATGTAGACAAAGGGCAGAGAGGTACAAACAAGTGGCCTGAAGCTCAGTCAATAACAGCTGTAATTGTCACTTTGCTTTCTACAGCTCAGTGACATCACAGAAAGATCTAGAATTACCCAGCTCTTCCCCAAATGCCTTTGGTTTTTCTCTCCACAATAATATGCTTGTCTTCCAGTAGTTTTTCTTCCACCTTTATCTATGAAGACTTCTATGAGGCTTGGATGTGTCCTTGTTCTTCAGATTGAATTCTTTGGGAACAAACCAGTTAAGGATCAGTTTCTACAGCACAATTCCCTTATTTCTTCCTGTACCCCATGAGATGAGTACTGGAATGTTCACATTCCCAGAGCACCTAGTTCACTGAAACAGCTCTGACCACCAATATGTTCAAATAAATGCTTTCCTCATTACCCTTTTTTTGTAATGCTGAGTGCAACAACATTTCTCAGGCAGAATGAGCCCTGTAACTACACGACAATAACCAGTACTTTTGTGTGTAGAGAAACTTTTCCTGATTAAAGATTTAAAAAAAATATGTTTTCCCCTGCCTGTAGAGCTTCTGTGTCACTCTGCCTTTTGTTTAAAACAAAACCAAGTAATTTTCTAGCATCACCTCCCACAGCATGTACAAATCACAGACAGGTGCCCTGAATAAATATACAGAGACACTGGCTTCCCCAAAAGGCCCAACAAGCAACAACTGTAATTCAAATAAAAAAACAGCAACAAAAAAAAAAATTAGAAAAACTCAGAAATAAAAGACGTTTCTTCCTATAAATACTATTTTCTTCTATTGACAGTTTGCAATTTATTTCAAAGAAAAACACGGATGCTGCTGCCAAATATAGCCAAATATTTCCCTTTCAAGATCAATAGCATTTCTCCTGTTGGCTTTTGTGGAAGAGATTCTGAATGCAAAATACTAAAATATTGTTGTCTGGTCTTTTACTATTAGTTGATTTCATAACAATTATTACCAAAAATATAATTTTTGCCTATGTATCATCACAATTTTCTAAGGAAGAATGTTACCATCTGAAAGCTAACAAAAAAACTCCTGAGTTAATTTCAGCTGCAAATTTAGCCAGTTATTCAAGCACGAGGACTAATGACTCAGCTGCAAGAACAAGCAGAGGGTAAACCATAGGCTTAAGCACCAGAGGATGTGGGTGTTCCATATGCAAAATCTGCATTTAATTCAAGAAATAATGTGACATTTTTAGTCATCTAGGACCTTAGCAACACAAATAATTTCATCTCCAATAGTTGTAGATTTTCAAAATTGAATTTCACACTGTAAGAACTGGAAGGTTTGAAAATTTTTAGCTTTTCTATTTTCCTTGGAAGACAAACATAAATTTTAATTCCCAGCTACACAGTTCCTGTGTATTTAACTAAATTCTGAACCCAGGATAAGCAGCATTTCCAGTGGTGGTCTCTATATTAATAAACTTCGTAAAAGGTATTGGAATCCTTGATAATAAGCCCTCCCTTGGTCATTTTCAGCTGAAAAGTACTAAATTTTCCTGAAATAAATTATTTCTCTCTAGAAGAAGGACTTGTATCAAACAGGATAATATTCAGCAGATGTCAGTTTGAGTTCAAGATGGGCTCATAAAGCCACTTCCAATTCTGCTGCTGCAGGAAGGACATGAGTTTGTTTCCTGCAGCAAGAAGTGCACCACTGCTATTTTAATTTCTGTACCAGAAAGTTCTGTTTTAACATCTAAAGTATTGGAGCATGTTGTTTCAGAGCAAAAAGGAGACTACTTGATTTATAAATGAAAGCTGGCAAGCTAAGGAGATACTGACAGAAACTATTGCTTTAGTCATCGCGGGATATGACATTCTTGCATCTAGAATGTATTTTTTGGAAACAAATGTAGGACAAAATCCCACATGATTATGTAGGCTGAAAGCATTTTTTAAATATCATAAAAAACGTGGATGGAGTGGAACTGACTGACATAATTTATTTAACTTTTTTAAAGCTTTTGACAATGTTTCTTTCCAGAGGCTATTAAATTAAATATAATTTTAGGGAAGCCCTAACTAATAGAATTAATTTATTTTAAGAAGCATTATAAATGTCCAAGGGACGTCTTGGCACAGAGAATGGCCAACATATTGATCAGAAAAAAGGAAAGTACAAATCAGAAAACTCACCCTCACTATGGAAATGAAATCTGAGAAGGGATAGGGATGTGGAAAAGAAAGGCATGTAATGTGACAATAATGTGTGTTGCAGGAGAAAAATGAAAAAAAAAGACCAAGAAAGATCAAAATGAAGCCTCTGTAATCTTTCCTTTATTAGAATTTCATAACTTTCCCTCTGGCTGTTTTTTTGAGCTAAGTGCTTTACAGAATACCTGAAACTCTAACACTTGGGGTCTAATACCATAGTACTAATATATTGTTAAAGTATAAATAATTTATTGCAAAAGCAAGCTAAGCAACCTATATTGAGTATTCATACAACATTATCTATAAAAACTGCTATAACTGACCTTTCCTTCAATTGACACAGAAAATTAGAGCTTTTGATATCCTAAACCAGAATCCACTACTTTACATTTACTTAACAGTAATTATTTTATAATTGGGGGTTTTCTCTGTATTAAAATAGTTTTGGGTACTGCTCTCCATCACCGCAGCTCCTTCACCATTGCTCTGTTTTTCTCTTGAATGAGATACATCACGGTGTTCCTCACACTGTGGTTGTTTGGTTGTTTTCAATGTCACCCGGTAAAAGGGTAGTCAAAGAAACACCTGTGAAGCGTCCACCTTTCCATTTGCTGCCTAGTGCTAGAATGGGTACTTCTGACTGTTTCAGCCCTTGATTACTTTAGCAGAATAAGCTCAATCTTACAGCTGTATAGTGATATTAATTTCTACTGGGAACCTGGCAAAACATGGGCAACGAATTACACAATTAAGTGCATTCAAAGTGTTTGTTTTTGTAATATAAACCAGCTAAAAGTACAGAGAAGGTCTGCCTCTCTCTGTCAACCTTCCCCAGTATTGTAGTAATGACTAGAAATAATAGCTATTTCGAAAATTTAGCAACCATATGTTGTTTTTTATTTACCTTAAGATAACAAATGTGTGATTTATGTTTGCCTTTAGTATTAAAATTTTAACACTGATAAAAATATTACTAAAACTATTCATGTGATCCGGAGTGAATGCATAGGCTCTGAACCCTGGCACTTATAGACCTTAGAAAACAGGAACTTAGTCTTTAGTTTTAAAAAACTAAAAATTTTTTAGCTTTTTAATTTTTTTTTTTAGTTATATATTCAGCAAATGTAAGAAGTGCTAAAAGCAATTTGTAGGGGTAGAACAAATTTATTATTAAGTTTTTTGATGTTTAGTTTTGACTAATTTGATATCTTTAAGCCTTCATAAATGAAGGCTTCTACTGCACTTTCTTTCTGTTTACAATTCTAATAAAATAGAATACATTACAGAAATTGAAGATTTGTTTACTTTTGCAGTGAAACTACTTAAAGTGGAAGAAAAGACAGTGTAAATACATCCCAATTTTTTTGCATATGAAAGAGATTCAGGGGGATTTTATGTTCCTACTCTCCTACCTGGTTTAAGCTGTAGTGAGATAGAAAACTAAATATTTTGAATGTTCCTTTCTCTTTCTATAACATTTTTGCTTTTATTTTGAATAAAATTACTTTCATCATCTGACAGCAAAAATAAGTTTCAACAAAAAAAATGTTTAAATGGGGTCTCACCGGAAATATCCTAACTAGTAATCATTAATACAATTCAAATTCTCTCCTTTTGCATATCATAAATCTTATTAGCTCTTGCAACTCTTGCAGAGTATTATATCAAAGGTAAATTATTTTTTCACTCTAAGAGTCACCAGCTTCTCCAATAGGCATGATAAATATTAAGCAGGAAGTACCAATACCCATTCCACCTAAAAGTGGACTTGTGATAGTTTATAGAACCAAAAACAAGATTTGCAGAGTTTTCAAGACAGTTCAGATATGCTAGTTCTTAAAATTAGTTTTCAAAAACTTTAGTTCAAACAGTGACTACATTTCATACAGCAATTATTGCTACAAAGGAAATAAAATTTCCTTTAGTTTGTACTATAGTGTTCTAGTTCTCAGAAAGTTTTGGGAGTCAGTGTCCAAACTTCCAGAGAACTCTAATCTCTTATTTGATTCTATTAGTTCTGAGAGTAGTCTCTACTAAAAAAGAAGAAAAATAATTTGGAGGCAGATCCTAATTATTTGTAAAGCTTACTCTCTATTAAAATTATGCCAAGGGAGATGGGGAACTGACTAAATGCAAATACTTCATAAAACAAAAGATCTTGTAGACCTTTCTACACTGAACAGAATAGACCTCATTTCCTTTAAAAGCCCTTCAGTGGCTCTTAGGATGTTGCTGCCCTCCTCCTCCCTCCAGCGTGGGAACCAAGAGTCTGCAGAGAGCCCATTAGCTGTTGGCTCTGCAAGCACTTGCTGTTGCACACCAGCTAATTGAACTCAACACTCTCCTGCCTTGTGTAATGAGACCCTTGGTACTCGCCTGTATTTCATTTACAGTAGGTTCCCTACATACCCAGCACAACTTCTGTAAATACAGAAATAGTCATTAGAGTTTGGTGAGACACTCTCTACATGCTTATTCTCATCCCTACTCCAGTGAAGAAATTCTCACAAGCTTCTATTCCTGCTTAAGACTTTTTTATTTGTCCTTTTTCATCCTCAAGCCAAATTATGTAGTCAAAAAAGGTTAGATTTAGACCTTGTTTCGTATGTCAAATACCAGTTATCTTCCAGTAAATCTTTTTCCAAGGCACTTGTTTTTTTAAATCAGCAAAGTTCCCCATGCTTGTGCAATTCATGGGGAAAAAGGGAATCTTGCAGTTTTGTTTGAACTTTGCTCAATGTAAAAAGAGCAACTGTAACCTTTAACCCAAAAGAATAATTAATATTTACTAGGTACGTATCAGATTGGGGTTATAACAAATTGTTGTGCAGCCTTAACAAGAAGCTACGAAATAAATTATTTCAGAAGTCCCCACTAACATGAGTGGTTGTTAAGCTAAGGGTTTCAGCAGAGACATCTTCCCAAGAAAACT
This sequence comes from Struthidea cinerea, assembly GCA_013397865.1. Taxonomy (NCBI): domain Eukaryota; kingdom Metazoa; phylum Chordata; class Aves; order Passeriformes; family Corcoracidae; genus Struthidea; species Struthidea cinerea. The sequence goes on along the minus strand of VZTI01000691.1, from coordinate 622,912 downwards.
GACACGGTTTCTGTTGCCAAGTGCTGACCTAACCTATGAGAGAATACTCAGATTTGTTTAACTTATTCTCTATTACACTCACCCGACTAAATTTAGTGATTTTTCTGAGGAGTGGTCTCTTGGCTGTAATTCAAGGACATAATGAATAATTCTTAAAACCAAACTCATTTCAGAATTCACATGGCTCCTGACCCTCTTTCTAAAGATCAAGAGATATGAGGGAATATGAAATGCATAAATGAAGAAAACTCTCTGTTCACAGTACTGAAACTGAGCTCTTTTGTGTCTTGCACCCCATGAACAGGGTCAGAGATGAAAGCTAAAGTACCCACAAAACCTTTAATGGCCATTGCAGCAGACTGAGGTGACATACAGAGCCTGACAGAGACCAGAGAGAATGTTCTTGTAAAAGAAACAGAAATGACCTGCCTTGGGGTTGTGTGAATCTGTATTATGTAGAATCCATACAGTGAAATTCTTGCAGTAAGGTGCAGATACAAAGAGGATGGCTGGATATTTTTTTCAGTGTCTTGTGGACCAATAAATTTAATAAGCAACTTGACTAAAAGCTGTATTGCTCCCATTCTAGGTTCCCTTTTAGTAAGGACTCCACCTTTAGAGAGAGGTCTGTTCTTTTGAGTAGAGCAGACCAAAAAAAGCCCAGAAGGCAGGACATGGCAGGAAACTAGGAAAGTGTATTTTCAAATTGCCTAATTGGCATCTTGCAGTAGTAGGAGAGGGAGATGACCTTGGCATTAGAAAAATGATAGTGTTACCAAAATACAATGGATGGTGTAATACAAGAAAAGACAGGACCTGGCATGCTAGACAGAGCAGAGAATTTTGAAGTACTGGTATTGAAAACATGAATGTGAAGCTTCAATTTGACATTCTGATTAAAGACAGGAGGAGAAATTCAGGGGAGTACATAATGAAAAAATATTCAGATTTGCCTAAAAACAATGTAGTTTTAGCAATTTCATTTTTAACAAAATGGATCAAGGGGTAGCATATGTATGAACAATCCTAGATAAAAATAACTGATCGTAGCAAGTCACAGTGAAAAGATGCCACATTTTATGCATTAAATTCTTTATTTCTTTTACCATGACTGCCATGACTGACTGTTGGCACAAAAAGAGATGAACAGTTGAGAATGGAGACAACAGTTCTTCCTTCACAGAAAATTACAATAATTTTGACTTCAGTGTAATAGTTATATCTTGTGAAGCTTCTTTTCCTGTTTTATTATTTAAGTAGATTACTGAATTGCAGAATGTGATGTGGTGACAACAAAGTAAATAGATAGCTGTATTCACTGGCCATTAATGAAATGAACTGCAGTACTATATAAGATAGAAAGATGCAAATGTCAACCCTGGAAGTAGGAAAGATGGTAACTGAGCCGAAGGATACAGAAGCACATATAGTTATAGCAAAGACAAACTACACAGGATTCACAAGAGAGTCCTTGCCAAGAATTTTAGGTTATGTCTACATGGTAAAAAAACGATGCTGTGCCAAGATGTTCATGCTAACACTAAATGATGTACCACAGTTATAAGAAACACAAAATAGCCGTATAAGTGGTTATCGGATGTGTAAGTATCAGTGAATGTAAGGAGCAAGGATATATTACTTCAGTGAAGTGCTGAGCTAATACAGTAGTGGTATTTTCCTAATTATGAAGCATTTCATACAGTTCTTCAAAGCACTGTTTAGTAGATATTCTTTAGCTGCATTAGAAAAAATAAAAAGTCCTCCAAACAGCTATCAGGAAGGCTCGAAAGGATATTCTGCAATGGGGGAAATGCCCTAGGGGAAGGCTGTAGTTCTCACTTCAGTGCTGTCTAGTGCAGTGTGTACCCTGAGTCACACAATGGATGAGTAACTTTTCAGCTTTCTCAGTTCTCCACCAACACTGTAGCTGCATCTAACCCTGTTAAGCCTAAATAAGACTCCAGAATGCTGGAGAAAAATGACAGAAGCCCATAATGTTAAGAGCATCAGACCTTCTGCTGACAGTTTTGACATTTAAATGGCTTCCATTGTTACAATATCTGAGCATTCACAAATCTGAATAAATGTATCTTTATGATGCATTAAAAAATAAGAAAGTGGAATCTTTTAGGTCTCCCTTCTCTTTCAGGATACATCTACAGGAAAGAAGGAACAGGAGCAAATGCTCAAATACTTCCAGAACAGTACTAGATTGGATTACTACAGGCGAGTTCACTCCGTCTCATTTCGCCCTTTGAATCAAAGTTGAGAATAGTATGGCAGAAAAAACATTCAGTTGCCACTTGCGTAAGGAAACAAAAGTAGTAAACAACAGCTAAAGACAGCAACTTAGATGCTATAAGCAATGATAGATGCAGGAAATAAGGATGTTAAATACTGGGACTGTAGAGCACAAGCTACCAGATGTAGTATTTTAAGAGGACTGTGAGTGTGAGAGCTGAAAGACCATCTTGATTCTACTGAAGTAGCAACTTTCATGAGTTAATATGCAAATTTTCTCCACCAAATGGCAGCAAAGTGGTTTTGCCATAAAATCAGGAAGTCACTGACTATAAACTTTTCACAGGGAGGATCCACCAGTGGCAATTAGAGCTGGAAATCACTTATGGAACTTTGGGTAAGAAATTGGTATTTTATTGTTTACAGAAATGCAGCTTTGGTTCTTCAGTTGGATGTTCACAAAATCAGCTGTGGTTTCGGATAGAAAAATTTGCTTATGGATGATAAATAATTTTGATTCAATACAAAAGGTCTTCTCAGAGAAAAGATATTTTTTCCAAGTGGGTTTCTTAATATATCTCATCTAAATAAAAAAACTAATCTTCTTTAAGCGTCACTTTAACTACAAGAACAAAATTAGAAGCTGCTATTCACCCAAAGGACACAGCTTAATTACCTTAAGATGAACTGTTTAAAATAACTTGAAGAATATTTAGGAGATGTTATTTCAAACATCTCTTACAGTTCATTCCTCTGCATGATAACTTCGCTTAATTACTTATCTCAGCTTTAGTCTCAGATCTGTAAAAAACCCCACTGTTAATTTTAAACATGTATCAGCTTTCACAGTGCCAGAAATTGATAAAATCTGGGATAGTATGGCTGTCAAAACCAGCACTGCCTCGGTCTTTCTGGAGTTCCTACATCACCTTAGCCCAGGCACTCATCACTGCCTAATTCTATAGCCAGACTGGTCAAAGTTTATTTATTTTTTTCAAAGTCGTTTACTTCATTCAAGACACTGGGTGTACAAAAGGCAGGCTTTCAGAAGGCTGATATCTATTCAAATCATCATACTTACAAAGTTAGAAAAGAACACAGTGTTGCACTGATTCTATTCACCTCAGCAAAGAATTTCTACCCTCAAGGTTTCTCTGCATGCTTCTACGTACACAGATGGCAAGTTTCCATCCTTGGTCATTCTCTGGCAGACATTGGTATTTCTGATATACTTGTTGACATAAATCATAAAATGGGAGCCTGAAAATATTTTGAAGCTTGGAAGTGTTTATGGTGCACATGCTTCTATATATGCACAAATTACTCATCTATAGTTCCCACATAAAATGTGCATATATTTACAAACTGTTTGTTTACACTCATTTCTAGATAAAATCCATTTATGTACCTTCTTTGTATGTTCTTCAAGATCTCACAAAACAGTAACACATAAATAGTGTTGAGACGCAGTCTAAAACCTAGCAGAGATTAGAACACGTGTAAACTTTCTCTAGTTCAGCAGTGTTACAGGAAACAGTTACAGGTTCTTTCTCATAGCCCAGTGTTTCTGCAAAAGGGCTATCAAATATAGGAGAGACACAGAAAACCTTGATTTTCAGTAGCAGTTTTCCATAACTGCAGAGCTCTTGTTACTTGTTCTAGGCTTCAACTTACCTGTCACTGCTTTGGATCACCAAAAAATGAAAAAGTGACAGTCATTATTTCCCATCCCACCTCTAATTTTCCCTGTATAGAAATTTTAAAATTATTATATAACCATATACATTCATGGAGCCAGATAAAGACTTACCATACCGTAAACCAGAGGAAGACTCCTGAATCTCAAACAAAACCTCTGGTCTCAAGGTTCCCACAAACAGCTGCCTACATTCCTTGTTTGATTTGAAAAGTTCCTAAAACTTTGAAGGTAGAAATTCTCCAAATGCTCAAGACTATCTGGGCTCCTCTTTGCACATCCACTTGGTCATGCCCAAGAAGCCAGAAGTACCCTGAAGATCCTGTGTAGTAGTCAGCTTAAAAACACATCTAAAATGTTCCTGAAAGACTGTGCTTATGGCTGCTGTATTTTTAAAACTACTGAGAGGCATCTGAAAATATTTTGGTGGCATTGGGCCAATCAATACAGAATCTCAGCTCAGTACCCTCTAGAAAACAAAGCCAGTTCAAATCCCCATCTCTGACCTGTGGGGAGAAAGGACATGCTCAGATACCAATTTTTTCCTTACATTTTAGGGAAACCATTCCTGCCAAGTCTGTATCACTTTGCAGCCGAGGATCCAAGATCCAGGCATCAGATGGCACATAAATGAGATTCTTAGCCTGCAGCAGGGAGGTGAGAGCACGCGGGGGAGGTGGTGGCTAACAGTCCCTATTCCTAGCATCACTTGAGGGAAGGAGGAGTGGGATTTTTAAAATTTTCTTTGTAACGATTGTTTAATGCAAGAACTGCACGGATGTGCGCAAATATCGCCACCATGAAAACAAAGGCATCCGGTGTTCTGCCAAACCAGATGCGTGTTCCTCTACTGAGGAGAAGATTCTCTGAGTTGGATTGTGGTCTGGGAGACATCCCTGGTAGAGGCTGCTTAAAGGACTGCAGACCCATATTTCTCCACGGACGGGCCCAAAATTAAAAGAAGAATGAGTAAGTGCAAATCTTTTGGAATCAGCATTCAGAAGCAAACAAATAAAAAGCCCAAAGCAACACCTCAAGTTGGGCAGAGGTATGATAACAGAGGAACTTTAGAAATAAACTGTAACTGATATTTTCGTCAGCATTTTGAGAAGTCACAGCCCTTAGATAAAGTTCATGTCAATGTGCAAGCTCTACAGCAAAACTTCTTTTTTAACCAAAACAAGAGAAAAAATTTATATAACACAGTTCCGTGGGGAATTTTTCTGTGACAGTTGACAGCCATTAGGCTTGTTTAATGCTTATGAGGGCAGACAGCTACTTGCCTCACCCGCAACTGTTTAACTTCTAAATTTGTGCTCAAAATCAGTTTCCAGCTTCAGCTACTTTTTCTGGGTTCTCTTTACTTCTCTGACTAATCTGAATGTCATTTTAATGTTTTCATAAGCATGGTAAATTCCCTAAAAGGACAAGTGGAACAATGAAGATAGCAGAGAAATACACATTTCACGGATGCCACAGGATGCTGTCCTGTTCTGGCTGTTTAAATAAGGACCAGAACCTTCTTTTAATGGTTAGTATTTTTGTCTCACTACAGCCAGTCTTTTATTTTTTCCCCTTAAATGCACAGAGACTTATTAACGTAACAAGATTGACCCTGCAGCTCTAAGATTATGCAGAATCATTGCCAATAAGGCAGACTGGACAAAATCCTGCCTCCAGTAAGAGAAATGTCTGCTGCTATGACGATGAGCTCTGTAAACTTTTTTCTCTAGACCAAGGGATATGTTCTACAAAGAACAGCTAAGCTCTCTGAGAGCAGCTTTAATACCTGTTGACCAAAAGATTTTTGTAACCCAATGACCACCTCTCCTAGAACTACACTATCATCTATAGTGGATTACAGTCCACACAAACAGATTTGGAAATTTCAGTGTCCAGAACTGAAGCTCTTTGCTAAACATTAGAGTACTTGAGGTCACCTATGTACTTACATGTTCTCCCTCTTATAACTCAATCTAACTAATATCTCCCCACCACCACCAGGTAATTTGTGTGCAGTTATTGTCTAGGTATACAATACATAATGTTTTAATATTTGTTAAAAGTTACTGAGACAGTAAATGGCAGCATATGCATCTATTTGCATACTCCCTGTCCAACATTGTGTTATTATAGTCTTGATACCTTCTGAATTTAAATTTGAGTCAAGTTAGGTTCTGATTTGTTAGACTACTGACAGATTGCTAAAATGAATTTTAAATACAGACTGTGTGTTCATGAAAATATCACATATTTACTTCTGTTAATTGTAATGAACTTTACAAATCTTTATTCCAAAGAGGGAGTTTTTCAGATAGGACAGAGTTGTATTTCCCTATTTCTTAGAGGTACTGTAGGTGGGGGCCTCCCTTCTTTCCTTAAAAACAGAAACCAGGATCAGACTGTGAGAGCAGGTACACCATGCACAGACTGAGAACATAAGGCATACAGAGCACCAAACAACTACAACCTGGGTACTGTAGAAAATTATCAAAGCTTGTGTGAAAAAAAAAGATGAAGGGAAAGAATCACACCTAAGGAACCTAACCAGTAAGATCTGAAATGAAGAATGTGGCTTGTAATTCTAATAACCAAAGTATGTTAAAAGCAGTATGAAATAGCTGGTGGAGCATAAAAATGAATCTTCTTTGGGAATTCAAATTTTTATTTCTTGCTCATAAAGTGTCTAACAGTAGATCATAATTATATATATATATAATGTCGGCTTATTAATCATACTTAGTTATATTTTAGTGAATTTTTCTTTTCTCTTTTGGTCTGTTATTGATGAAGAACAACATATTTATTAAGTAGATGTATAAAATATGAGTTGTGATTCTAAAATTATAACACTCTGTAAGACAAATGGTCCTGCTTCTCTCCCCTGAGTAGAATCATGATGCTGGCTAGAAGTGTCTGAGATTTAGAGCTTTGAATAGCAGTGACAAGGTGCAGGTAGGGATTTAAGAAAAATGTAAATCTTTTTATTTCCTTCTAGTCAATGTTGACCTTGTCTGACCTTGCCTCAAGGATTCACTCCTCTAGGAATTAGGCTACTGTAATTCTATTTTATGCTGTTCTGGTTCTTACACTGCTCTCATCTGCGTGGTATTTCCATCTTCCAGGTTCAGCATTCTAAGCAGCAGGATGAATGCTGTTTTATTTCTTTCTTCCTCCTTCTGCAGGGAAATAGCATGAATAAGTGCAATAACTTCTGTATATGTTATTTCCTTTGTGCTGTAGTAGAGTAATTTAATGTTTGTATGCCATGTTGTCACTTCCATACCCATCACAAACGTTTGCTTTCTTCAAAAAGAAAAGAGGATATCTAAGGTGAACATTGCAATTTAAATTATCTTCAGAACTCTCAAGAAACAGAGTTAAAAAGTAGAAGAAACCTCCATAATAAAAAAAGCTCTGTTGTACAGGTCCCATCACAGAAATGCAATTCTATCCAGATGCCCCACAAAGGCACATATTTCCTGGAGAGCTAAATATGCATTGTACAGGACCACTCATAAAGGTTATAGAAACACCACGAAATACACACTTCGTCAATAATAAAGAAAAGCTTGCATGAATCCTAGTCCTCTCATCCTTAAAAACAGAGTTAATCAAAATCCTAAACCGGAACACATACTCTCTGGAGAAGCTAATGTAATAATTTCCTGGGATTTTCATTTTGAAATTCAGAAAGATGCTGAAGTACATCATTAAGGCTACTAATATCAATTGATGACTTTGCAATTAAGGATGCTTTGACCTGTCATGAGTCTGACCAGCACACAGAATTAGTCACATTTGCTGTGAGGAGCACATACCAATGTGAACTACAGAGGTTACTTACGCTATCAAAAGAAATCACAGGCCATCTGTGCTCTCATACCATATGTGGTACCAAGTTCTGTGTGTTATTGCAACCAGACACAGTCTGTAACTTAGAATATGCCAATAATTCAACTGCTGTCAACTGCTCAATGAATTCCTTAACTTCATTAAACACTTAAGTAGCCATGCTATTAACCTAAAACAGAATTAGATTTGTTTAGCCTGTCTTAAAGCAAAAGATACAAGAAGCCAAGTATAGCCGTAACAGTTAAGGTTTCAGAGGTATATACTAAAGGACTTACTGTGATAATCAGCCCCTTTTCCTGGAAATATTTAACCAGTGGGACTGCATTCTGCTTGAAATTCATTAGTCTTCTTTGAGTGGCTTTCAGGTTATCATCAGGTCTCCCTTGCTGCTCTGCACGCTTCAGTAACCTTTCTTTCAGCCTTTGACTGGAACATGCCAGAAACACCACCAAATCAGGGGTACAGATCTGTGGAAAGAGAAATTCAAGAAGTCTTATTAAGTTGATTATCCAGCACTGCAGGATTCAGCAATTCCATTATTATGTGAGGCTCAGATATACTGTGTTTACATAAGTTGGAACTTGGCGCAGTCATTAATTTTCTGTTGGGTTTTTACGAGAAGTTTGTAGGCTTAAGGAGGGGCTTGTTGATATTATGCCGAGTTTAGTCAACTTGTTTCACCTCATATGTAAGGAAGAGGTTAAATGAAAGACTTTTACCTCACAGCCTACCTTCTCTAGGCTATGTTCATCATTTGCATTACCAGAAGGCTCCCCTAACTAAATTTTTTTAAAAAGAGCAAAACAGAAATGTCTCATACTCTGCAGGAAAATGGTTGCATGGTTTCCATCTGAAAACTCTTTAAGTAAGATGGCATTTAAAATCCAGCAGTCACTATGAAGCTAACTGATGGCTAGGACCGGGTGAAAACAGACCTCTTCGAAGAGCCACAGTTTCTTATAACAATTTTTCTATTTTTCCAAATCTCACTAAAGCTTCAGTGCGCTTTTCAAGAGGGTGGGTGGGGCAGCTAAAAGGATTTTTATGTCCCCTAGCCTTTTTGGTCTGTGTGGTGAGCACTGGTATGTGTCACACCCATCCCTGCACTGCGGTTCAGGAAGGAAAGCCTTATGGCAATGAGATAAAGAAAAATTTTTTAACTCTAGCTCTTTCCCAGTTAAATCTTCTTTATAAGTTGCTGTCAAACATTTAAAGAAGAGATGGTGCCTGATGGGGGAAAGCAGTGGTAGACCCACTTTCTTAGGAATACTGCTAAGTGTTCACAGGCAACCTTTGGAGGTCACTGCTGCTTAGTACATATGGTGAAAAAAACAGAAGTCATAGAATATCCACACATCTTTTAAATACTTGCAGGGATGGTGACTCAGCCATTTCCCTGTTCCAATGCTTGACAATCCTTTCCATAAAGCAATTTTTCCTAATATTCAAGCTAAACCTCCCCTGGTGCAACCTGAGACTGTTTCTTCTCACCCTATAATCACTTGGACACCTGAATTCACAGGATTTTAAAAATGCAGCTACAAATCTATATTAAATTTATTCATAAGATCTGGTTTTGTTCTGTCCACCATCTGGTTGCTGTAAAGAAAGCTACCTCTCCTTAAAGTTTTCACTAGCTTAGTGCTGTCTTTTAAAACATATTAGAATTCTCTGTAAGAAACATTTAAGATAAAATCAGACTGTTCAAGTTTTATCTGATTACAGATTAGAAAGGATTTGTGTTCTCACATACAAGCCCAAAGTCATTTCTGCTGCTTTACTTACCTGAATAAAAAAGTTCCTACTTTGATTTTAACTAATATTAGCAAAAACAGTGGTCTCTTATTCTAGAAATGATATAATCTAGTTACAACGCAAATGACAGTGAATGCTCAAGAATGTTAAACACATTTTTCTCATGATGTTTTCTATCTACAGAATAATTTTGTCTTTGTTCAGCTTGATGTGATGTAAATTTGACAGTCAAATTTGAGCTATACACCAGTATCACTACATTATCTACGTGTATTCTAACTACCATTGTGTAAAGAATAACTGATTTATATCTTCATGTTAATTATATAGTTGTTGTAATATATGGTTATTGAGGGCCAGAACAAACCAATTAAGCTTCTGAATACTCTCTCTGTCTTGGTCTCTCTACCCAAGGATGTTAAACTGCATAAAGACAACCATATTTCCAGACTGAACAGTCAAAACTTCCCATGTGGACAATCTGGAAAATTAATAACTAAGTTTAAAAAAAAAATCCTGCCTAAGATGGGTTTCTGTCATTTGAGAGAATAGAACATGAGGTATGGTCTGGCCTTTTTGCTGGCAGTCTGAGTACAAAAAGGTTCTTAGGAAGTCAAAAGAAACTAATACAACTTCTCCAGCCTGAGGTGATGGTCATTAGCCTTTACAAACGAGGTCGCTGACAGAGTAGTATATGGATATGAGGAAGCAGAAAGTGGTGAAAAAGCAGAGCCATTTTCAAACAATAAAGGACAGTCTGAAAAGCACCCCTGGAAAGATGGTGGCCTCTTTATCAACCACAGAAAATTAAATAGGATTTAAAAGAAAATCAAATTATTTTTTACACGCATTGTAGATGATTGGAGACATGAGCACACAAACTACAAAGATAATAGTTCTGGTAATTATTTATGAGTATCTATTAGATTTTGAAACAATTAACCTTATAACCTGTTTTTTTTTTAATAACTGCCAGTAGGAGAGAAGCTCTCTCCTACCTCTATCACATGTACCTCAACGTCAACAAAACCAGAGTAACTTTCCCTTCCATTTTCAGACTATTGTAAATAGACAGAGTTCATTGTAAATAGACAGAGACATGACGGTCTGTTCATAGGATGAATTAATTATGAAAGTTAATTTTACTACCACATAATAGCTTTAAGGCACATAATTATTCACAGGAAAGACTATGAAAGTAAGTTTCTGTGTTAGATGTTCATGCAATATGGACATTATTAAAAGCTCGGTTAAATTAAGGTTACTTCACTAGTAATAGAAAATAATGAGGAATTTGGGAATTCAAAAAGCATGCAGTACTAAAAAACCCAAATTATGACACAGATAGATTCTGAAAGAAAATGCTACAGATTTCAAAGCCTGTTAGTCATGGAACACTGTCTGATGAAAGGGAATGGCTGATGTACCTTGCAGCAGACTGAGCACAGAGACATCTCAAGTCCCTGTGTGGATATCCAGCTGACTGAAGCCTCCTAGCATACATTACACAGGGACTCAGAAATTACAACTGGCAATCAGGGATCTAGTAAAGCGGAGGACAAAAGAAGTTTATACAAGTGAGTAGTTTTATTTAGTACTTCCATTTCTGTGTATCCTAATAATAGTGGCAGAAAGATGGTGAGAAATCTTCAGATGTTCCAAGCCATAGCTGGCCTCACTTTCAATGCTCAGCACTTCAGGACGGCACCTACTCGGGCCGCGAGGTCATACCAGACCTCCTCAAGTGCAGAGCTGGAGCTTTTGTGTACCACAAGACTTCACATGGAGCATCAATTAAATCTCACAGAGAGTACTTAGAATAAACAGAACAGTCATGAAATTATCAGCCCTGAAGTAAAAAGAGGGTCTCCTTCTGTCTCGCACAAACATGAGAGTGCAGCTCACCACAATCAATCTCAGTTCTCTAAAGAAACTGTGGCTAAGTGCAGCCCCACAGGAAGGGAAGGATCTGAATGCCACCATGGCTCCATCAGGTGTGAAAGTTCTCATCTGTTTTTAGTCCCCACAAACCGCAGTGGCTGCAGAAGTCACTTACTGTTTAAGAAAATGGGAAAACACACCCTGGGTTTAATTTCTTTCTTTTTTTTCCTAATTGTAAAATGAGGATAATAACAAGGTATGACTTGGACAATTCATTAATTAGGTTTGATTATTTCCTTTTGCTTTTGAAAATGGAAATTTCTCTACAGAATCTGAGTATTGTTGTTGTTCTCAATTTTTTTACAACAGCAACAATACAAAAGACTATCAGAATCATGGGTAATAAGACTACATTTTTCTGATACTGTGGGTTTTCTAATTTGAAATTTATTTCACTCACAGAAATAAAATATCAATGAAAACAATGTTTTAAAATTCTCAGGTCAAGAAACCTAGTTTCAAATTAAGTATTGTCAGAAAGATTTTTTGAAGTGTAAAAAAAAAAGCAATTCAAGAGTATTTGAGGTAGGAATTCAAAACAGAATCTGATTATGTGATGTCTCTATGAATTTAACTTTTACCTGCAGAATACACATCTTTATAATCAGAAAGTAGTTGAAAACCATTTAATAAACACAAGATGCACAAAAGGGTAACATCTATGCTGTATGCATAGGCATACAGACCTAATAGCACTTAATATTATTATTTCTCCTACATTCATTTACAACCTTTAGGATACACCCTTGAAACGCTATTGATACTTCACTCCTGTTTTCATGAACCACTTGCTTCCACTTACTTCAACAGTACCTGCTGCAAGACATGCTCATAAATACTTTTAGCTGGAATGTAACAGGGTAGTGTGAATACATGGACATCTGGGATTACTCCTCTAGAAACATATCTATTCTCCTACGTAAATATGAGTAAAAATTGCTTTTTTTTCTAACGAAGGAGAAGGGGTTTTATGACTCACTTGAAAAGAAACCTTTTTTTCAAACTCAGAACTAAATGTTGTTGAGTTTTATGGCTAGGGAGTAAGTTTTGTTCTGCGACTCAGCTTGTAGAAAAGTTGTACAGAACCAATGCAGACAGAGGAGCTGGATTCCTTCATGCTGATTTCTCCCAGTATACACATCCTGTGCTTAAGGGAGAGGGTTTTATTCATGTCCAGCAATGCATGTGAGGTAGGACTGTGGGGCTCAGAGAAGTGAATTTGACTATTTACTAACTAGAACTCAGCTGAAGGGAGAATCTTTGCCTGTGGGAACAGAGAGGTTTCTGGTTATTCATTTTAAATGAAATGAAGAGCATATGGCATCAACTCAGAATAAAACTGGTGGGTACATCCTCTCATTTTTTAGAATAATATTTACTAGTAAGTAAATCCTACTCTCATTGGGTCTGAATCTCCTTCCTAAACTGGAACCAGATGTAAATTAAGAGTAATTCTATGCAAGTTGATGGTGTTATTGACACTAAGCAGTGGAAATGGAAAGATGCTCTTTTCTCTGGGGATATTTTCTACATCTCCTCTCGTTAGTGAGAATAGTGTGGTTGTTTGCTAGAAATTAGATGATTACACGCTCTCTCATTATTCCTCATTAGGCAAAATATAAAAATGCTCTGTTTCTTAATTCCTGGTATGTTCTAGTAGATACTCCTGAGAAAACTGACAGCTCATGAACAATTGCCATTAATTAACAGTGTGTTTTATTCTTGTTGGTAAAGGTTACTAGCAAGCTGGTTTATGTCCTTTGTATGTGTGTTCTCCCTTGTAATTACTTATTTGCTTTTTATAGTTCCATCATTGCTGGGTTACTAGACTGTTTGCATAGTTTTTTCTTGTTTTAGAAATGCAAAACCGTGAATCATGTTGTCAAAGAATGAATCCTGCTGATAGAATTTTTTTCTGGTAGCTTCTTTTGAACCATATTCATATTGCCCAGAAAATAAGTTTCCAGCAAATTGCCTAGAGTATGTAATTAGGCAATCTGGTGTCTCTGGGGACAAGTGATTCAGCTTTTCTCCTGGGTCAGGCAGCTAACTAATAAAAATCCCTATCTGTTAACACTGATGCTAGTGATACAAAGAAAGGACTGAGCAGACGTCTGCTTCAGAACTGCTCAGCAGGCACCTCCATCCACTCTGAATTCAGAACATCAGGTCCTGTCCTGAGGACCAGCAATGGATGAGCTCTCCTTTGGCTACTCTGATGAGCAGAGAAGAGCCCTTGCCCAGAAACACTGAAAACCTGAGGCCTAGGGTTGCTTACCCAGCAGAAAATTGAACCACTGCTTGTCTTTCTCTGGAGAGTGCTCCAGCTTCCAGGGGAGAAGAGGATAATGGTAAGATCATTCCACAGGCCTCCCAGCCAGGCTTGGCTTTAAGAGAGAAATGTAAAACTCGTAGGGAAAAGACAGTGAACAAAAGGAACCACAGCATAGTAGACTGCTGATGTGGTAGTCCTTCCACTCCTCAGAGAGATCTCTGGGTACATATTCGGTAGGGGATTTTACCTGGATCAGTGAAGTAGACATCAGGGAAAAGGGAGACAGAAGTTTAGAGGGAGATGAAACAAAGAAGACACATTGGCGATGATACAGAAAAAATACCTTTACCAGAACAAAAACCTATTGCCAAAAACAGGTCCTTTCCCCTTAAGAAGCTTCACAACAAGGTTGCATTCACCTCCCTGGTTGTTCTGGAGGCCACACTCGTGGCTGGAGATAGCAGATTTTCTGTGAGAAGCTCTTTGCAGAGCTGGAGCTCAGCAGTCAGACCCTCAGACAGCTGGCCACAAACACCTGCGTCAAACTTTGAGGGCACTACAGCCATCGCTTCTGCTTGGAGGTCTAAGTGTCAGCCTAGGAGGAATAGTACTGCTGTCCTCAGCCTGTGAAAGTATCGAGGCATTTCTCACCATCCTATATTGTGCCACCTACACAGTTAGTTCTACTTTATCACAGTTATTCTCATAATAATTTCCCTAAGGAATATGTCTGAGAGTTAAAAATTAACTCAAATTACAAGATGAGTAGTTATTCATTGGAGGTGTAGTGCATTTATGAATATTCCTAAGAGCATTTTAAACAAAGAATCAGATAAAATGTATTGTCTTTATTTATTATTTAAATTAAGATTTTACTCAAATAATGTCATGTCACACAGGCCATATAAGACAAAATTTTTTTTTTTTATAATTTCTACAAAAATATTTTTCTCTTTATCAAGAAATTAAATTATATTCATTAATGAACATCCATTGATTCTAATACCTGTTCTACATTTATTTCACCATTAAAAAAATTACAACTAATATATTTTAAGCAAACTACATCTGTACTTACTCTATTGATACTAACAAGGAAGGGAAGTTACACATGAATGACTGAAAGTGGGAGAAAAAAAACAAACCAAAGCAGTAACTGAAATTAAGTGTAAAATACAGTTAATTGTTTCTCCCGGGAAGGATAAAAACCATGTGAGAGATTACACAGAAAGTCAAACTACAGTTTCTTCACAAGCCATTGGAGTTCAATACACCGGTCAGAGGCATTTCATTACAGCATTGCAGGAGAGGAAGATATTTAACATGCTTCAGCATGCTGGGACTGGAGGTGACTCGCTGAATTTCAAGCTGACAGGTTAATGGTAAATAAACCATTTTCTCCTTGGCATTTTCAAATGTGTCCTTGAAACCTAAACACCTTTCTGCTATTTGTACTCAGCAGAGATCACGGATACCTTAGAAATTTGTGGTTTAGGATAGCTTTATGCCTAGGCTCAAACTGAAAGGCTAAATACATCAGCATGAAATCTGCACTGCTATGCAGAAGGATTTCAAACTGAGCAAAATGCAGAAATTGTCATATATTTAAAAGGAATATGTAAACTGAAAGTCCTGCTTGATTTTAAGACATTAAAACTCATGTTTTCAGTTTTTCCCCACAACTATGACTGCTTGGAACTTCATAGCTTTATTAAAAGTATCCCTATCAAAAGTATTGGCAGGATTGACTCTGCTCTCTGGAGTTAAGAAATGAGAGGGTCAGGACTCGGCAACAACCCAAGACTTCCAGTAAGAGGAATTTACTTATTAAACTCAGTTTTCAAAGAGAAAAATACAGGACTTTTTTCAACTTGGATAAAAAAGTTCAAAGAAAACTGAGATAAACTCAAAGAATACTGCAGTGCTCCTGGCTGAGTTCTGCCAGGCTGCAAGAAGGCTGCAATGAGCAGCTGAGCATTAAGAAATGAAGCTGGTGTAAGTGACCAGAATGGCCAATACGGTGCTGGCTGGTAAGCACTGCTGAAAATCTGAAAACATCACTGATGCCATCTTAAAAACTTCTTTCCTGCTCAAGAGATATGGATGATAGGAACAGCGTTATTAACAAAATTCAGTAGAAAAGAAGGGGAGAAAACTTAAATTCAAATATCAAATTCCTGTGATGTGTAAAGTGCTTTCTAATGCACTTATTCCAGATTGACATTACTGCATGGAAGCAGTGTTTGTTACGTCTGGTTTCTAGATCTGAGCAGAAAGAGAAATACTGTGTGTGCTGCACATGATACATTGCTTTATTTTAGGCACTATAGTCACTGAGATGCAATGTGTTTTAATACAATTCTGCCTAGCAACATGTTGAGAACTTACTGTCCACACGGGAGTCTGGCAACATAACAAGGAAGAAATCATCATCTTTTAGCTATACCTATGTATGAGAATGTTAGCATAAGTTGGTTTGCTTTGACTAGTTTACTAAAAATAACATTTTTCCCAGAGAAAAGTTCAGCTTCTGGATTAGTCAAAGGGATAAAAATGTGCTGGTAGTACCAAGAGCAATTACAAGCAAAGTTTATCAAGCAGTTGTATCATGATGTATTTCTGTAATAGAATGTTATGCAGGACAGGTCCTCTAACTACAGTTCAGATATACAGTATCCATTTGATTTTTCCACAAGATAAAGAGATTATGAAAGCTCAGCGTCAAGTTTTAGTAACAGCTACGTGAGCCATAAGACTGAAAGAATTAATTTAGCATAAATAATTTGTTACATTAAAGATGACTGCAAACACAGCACAGTTCGATTTTACATGTGCTTTCAAGAGAAGCCAAGCACCTCAGTTGTCCTTTTCCTGTTCCACTACTCCCGACAATTTATTTTTGGTATTACTACCTATATTCTTGGAGTTTGTTTGTGTTTGTGTAAACAATGTTAAAGAATCTGTACGTGTCATATAAAATTTTCTGCTCTTTTCAGGTACATAAGCATGCAATGGTCTCAAAGGGACCATCTGTAGGAATAAGTATTTGCTCATGACAAAGCTAGTGATAGGAATAAGAATTTATTCTTATTCAGAACTTCTTATCAACAGATCTCAGTGTTCTACAGGGGATGTCTTTGTAAGAATATGGCATGTGTACAATTTGACTATTTGCATTTTGTGGGATTTCACCATTTTCTTCAAAGGATGTGCCATTGCTTAATAGATCGAATTAAAATTGTCTTACTATTTAAACAAAACTTTCTCTACTGAAATTTCAACTAATTATTTCTCACCTTGTCACTTTTGGCTAATGAGAACAATTCTGTTCTGTTCTTCTACACACTGGCAGAAAGAAAGCTGTAACATTTCTCAGCTGTGGAAAACCCCCTACTATCTCTAATTGCAGACCTAGACAAATTATCACAACAGTTAATTACTGAATTCTCCACAACTCAATTGCACTTCGCATTGAGGAATCTCTGAGTGCCTGGAAAATGTTTGCGTGCTTAATGTAAATACCCTGACATGCCATGGGTGACTGTCAGCCTCATTCTGTGAAGGATGATCTGCCATGACTGCTGATAGTCCCTTTTCCTTAACACAAAACCTTCCTACCAAAGTGTGTAGCATTAGGGCTTATTAAACAGAAAATTTTAAGGAAACAACAAGTATATTTTATTTCTTTAAAATATAAATCCAAGATAAACCACTGAATGTATCTCACTGGAGATGCTGATATAGGATGTTGAATGTTGAAATATGTGTATCTTTTGTACCTTTATTTCCATGGCCTCAGATATGTTCATATTACAGGTCAACTGCAATGAAAGATGAAAACAGAGGAGCCTAAACAGACAACCTATGCTCCTGTAAAAGGCCTGGGATTCCTTCTTTCCTATGTATTTTTAGAACAGATAAGATTGAAAGGCATCCCTATATGAAGTGCTCCTGGATTTTTTTAGAGACTTAGATAGTGATCTATCTTTCAGGTAGAATCAGGCCTTGAGGAGTATGATACAGCAAATCCCAACTGACTGAGAATGAAGGAACTCTCTGTGAATATAGTCAAGTGTTGTTTAACCAGTTTTCCTTTGTACAAAGAGAATCTGAGCCTAGGATAACTTAATTCCTGTCACTTCCTCCAGTTTTATATCCCCCACTCTTTCATCAAAAACAACATCAGCACAAAATTATGACATCAAGAAATGCACTTAAGTCACACTATCACACTGGGAAAAAAAAGACATAAGGAAATGATAGTAAAGTCTACATTTCTGCTGTTTGACTTCTAAAATAGTCAATCTTCCTTTTTGTTAATTATAAGGAGATAATAGCTGGCAGTCACTGCTATTTCCTGTAATAACTATTTTGTCTGTTTCCTTTAATTTCCTCAATTCAGTTTTCTAAATTTTGCCCAGAATATTACCTTATAAAGCACACTAATGAAATGCTTCATTAGCTGCTTTGTTTTGTTACTTCTGCCTTGGTAATGCCACTTAGAATTCGAAGTACAGAAACAGCAGTACACCAGCAATTGTGAAGGACTTTGAAACACTTTGCATGGAGGCACTCTAAGAATTCAGCTCTGAAACTGCAACCTCTTCTTGTGACCATAACTGTTATGTTAGCAGCACTTGATCAGAAAATGACATCAGCTGTTTGTTTTTCCACTCAAAGTATTTTTAGATTAGTTTAAAATACACATGTGAAAACAACATGCGATTAGAACTCAGGAATACAGTTTTAGCTGACTAAACCTCAGAACTGTAGTTTAGAATAACCAAAATAACCTAATTTTCTAAAAAAAGAGCATGCTTTCTGGTTTACAAAAACTTGCAAAGCATGGGTAGTTTTAACCTTTTTTTTATTCGTCTTTTCAATGCACTGTAATAAACTTGATACTAAAAGCACTGTGAAGATATGCATTGCTTTAAGTATGTTTCTCTTAATGGAGATTATGTTGAACAAATAGATATGGTAATACAATATTTTTCCACTTTCTAAATCACTAAGGTACAGAAAATATTCACTGTTACATTTCATGTGTTTTTCTTCTTCATCTTGAGAGGACTTTCGTTACGAGACAAGAGGCTTGGATTACTGGTAATATTATCACACTGTCTTTTTACAAAATAGTCTGTCTTCAGACAACAGGACACAATGTAACATAAATCTTTTGTCAACCTTTAATTATGTACTTGCAAAGATTTAAGGAGCAATGCTCTTTCTTGGAATCTGACCAATGATTTCAACAAGCCTAGCTGTTGTAGAGATATGTAAGTTATTTTAAGAATAAAAACAATCTCTTACTTGGTCCTCAAAGGAGATTGCCTGGGCAACATCTCTGGGAAATCCATCTATCACTATCCCCTCTTCATCAGGGATCTGCATTAATCTTTGCTTTATCTCAGTTATGGTTGTTTCCTTTCACAGAGAAAAGAAGTTAGTTATTTAATATGGTGAAGGAAGTTTTCTTGAAGGTGCACATTAATACAGCATGTATAAACCCTTGAAAGTAAATATTAACGTAGGAAATGCTGTACCTGAGGGGCCAGTTCTCCAGTAGTAATTATTTTGGCAATTAGGCTCCATTTTCTATTGCTGCTTGTGCTGTGGATCTTCTTCCTTAACAATTCACCAACTGATATGTAGTTAAATCCATAACGTTCTGCTATTTTCAAACTCTGTGTTCCTTTACCACTTCCTGGGCCACCTAGTGTGAATTATAAGCAAAACATTAAATTAACTTTTCATCAGAAGTACCCAATCACACATGAAATCTTTGCTATTGGCACCAATTTTCCAAGCATTATTAGAGTAGATCTTGCAGTTGCATGACCTGTTACCAACCATTAGAAATGTGTCTCATCTACCGGATCATAAACATAACAGTTTGTAAAATGAAATTTAAAAAAAGAATACAAATCCACTTGCAAAATAAAAATAAGTAGTCTTTGAGGCTTGACCTCGTCCTAAAGCTGTTCCTGGAATGGAGTTTTTCTTGATCCACAGTAGAGGAGAACACAAATGAACTATTCCCTTCTTGAACTCTTTGAATCCTGAGATTGAGCCAGATAGTCTGAAGTGTACTCATGTCAGAAAGAATCATACTTGGTTAAATAAGCCAATTAAATCAACGGACTAGTCATGAAATTGAACTAATAAAATCTGCTCCTAAACATGCTTGCAAGAGCTTCTGAGGTTTCTTGATTTTAAAATACAAAAAAAACCATTAAATAATCATCTGAGACGTTTCCATAGTGATTTGGTATAAGGACTTTTATTGAACCATGCAATACCAGCTTCTGGTATTGATGTTTGAAGCATCTGACAGTGAAGAAATTAGGTTCAGCTTGCTGGACAACTTGAAGAATAGAGAGACCCTTCAATATATACAGCACAGGCTGAACGGGTACCAAAATCACAGAAAACAGCTACATTCCATAGCAGGGAAAGCTTCAGGGAAGGTCAGCTGGACAGCAGCAGCAAGAATGCATATAAAACAATCCGACCATGTCTGAACTAAAAGGACATGTTATGATGTGATGAACAGAGAATCCGGAATCCAGCATGTAAAGGCAAGGAATTGTTTTGATAAAAATAAATGTTTATGTATGGAAAAGTGTATGGTACTGAACAGTATAACACAGCAAATCCAAACCAAATGTTTGGATAGTTCCCAATCCTAAGTAGCTATAATTTGGGGAATTCTTTGTGTGACCACTGAATTTTATTTCAACAGACAAAGAATAAAGATTTTTTAAAAATATAAATTTTCTATGAATTTAAAAAATACAGCAAGGCAATGAAAGTAAATCTGAATACACTGAGCTTCTTGTTAGTAATCATGTAACTCTTTTTATATTATCTGTATTATTCCCATAAATAGCTTTTAAGCATTTTTATAATCAATATAGTTCTGCTGCAGGATAAGCTTTACAATATTTGTACATGTGTGCTCAGGGAACTCTCTGTGTAATCAGGTTCCAACCTGCACCCCAATATCACTGTCACAGAGCGTTCAGTGTCACCAGCAGTCACTTGGAGCTCTCTGTGCCCTGATGCTGCGATGCTGACGCTCCACCTGCCCTTCAGAACTAAGACCAGGAGCCATTTCAAGAGAGTGCACAGACAAATGTGCCTATTGCTATTGTGTTCCCATACCCTGCCCACAGTTTAGTTATGCCCCTGGGAAAAAAAAAGGTTTTATCATTATCCAATTAGTTTAAACAATGTTTCTACAAGCATTTATCTGTAACATCCAACTAGACAACACAGCTACAGACGTTCATAAAACACACATTAAAAAATTAAAGAAAAACTGTATCTCATCTTATACAGTAAGATCACAACTGAAAAATATTTTTCTCTCATTCAGTTCACTTGCTGTTTCTGTTGTAAAAAGATGTAAGTTCATCTCTTCTTTCAGCAGACTGCATTAGGTTCTACAGCTATTCTTCCATTTCAGTAATTCCAGGTGATCTAGATGGGCTTAGTTTTTTCAGCTTGGACTGTTTCCTTCATAGACAGCTTAGCTATCCTCTTTGTTAGAATAAAGAATGTTCCCCTTCTGTAGGTATGCAAGCATCTGATACAGGAGGAATCATCTTCTCCACTCAAGTGGCTATAAAGCACTTCTGCTCCAGTTCCCCCTGCTCCCTTTCATGCTCAGCCTTCCCCATGACAAATGCATTTCACCAAACCTGACAAGTTTGAAACACACTATGTTGCACCCCAGCAATAATAAAAATGCAAAACATATACAGGTAGTGTGCAGAAAATTAGAAACAGAAAAATTGGAAACAAGGAAAATAGTGCTTGTGTTCCAACAGAGATACAAAAGGTGCCAGAAAACCAGAACTGATACTTGATAAAACATCAGTCTGTAAAAGCACAAAATAGCTGAAAAACTCTGTTTGAAACAAGTAGATAGACTTCACACTCCTGTTAGGGAGAGCTTTGCTTTGCCGGTAAAGAGAAACAAACAAACAAAAAAAAAATAGTGTAGCTTGGCACTTCTGTTCTTCCAATTTCAATTGCAATCAGAAAATAGCTAATTAAATATTTGGTTTAATATTCATAAACTTCTCACACATTTTGTTTTTACAAATCCAAACACATCCCTTTATATCAAGATGGTATTATCTGCTTACAATCTGAGGGGAAACATTTAGGTAACAAAAGAAGGGAAAAGCGATAGGACAAAATTACTTCCCACAGCAGATCATAATTTATTGAACTTTATATCTATTCCTGACTCTTTGATAAATCACACTGACAAACTGTTCACAAGAAAGGAAAATCAATTTGCTTTTGTTTTTTGTTCTTTTCACTTATTCTGAGATACATTATTCAAGAAAACTATGATTATTTTACATATTTCTAGAAGATGTCTAGACTAGGGAACACTTGTTGCATCTAAAATTGTTTGCTCACAGGTTTCAGGTGAAGATTTGTATGCCCAAAAAGTGTTACTAAAGCAGCTGTTTTAATCTAATTTTGTTCATTATTTCAATTTTGCATATATTGTTGTAAATTCAGAATAAATTCATCTAATAATAAAATTTCTGAAAATCCTTCTGACTTTAAAATCTAACTATGGACTGGATTTAACAAACCAATAGACAGCTGCCTGCTGACAGCACTATATTTGATCTAGCCCTTACACTTTGATCTCAAAAGGAAAGTGTAGTCTTTTAATATAAAGTAATATATTTTTAAAAGTGCAGCTTAAAAACATACTGAACTAAGGTGCTAATGACACCAGACAATCAATATTTTATGATCTCTAAATTCAAGCTGTGTCAACAGTACAAATGTGTTTCTTAAAAGTATATTAGGATGCACATCTTTAAACACAATCTCATTTACTAATGTTATAATGCCTTAGAAACTTAATTTTTCCAGTGATTCAGGTGTGTGCCCTCCTGGCTGGTTCCATCTGGTTTTTCTAAAATTCACTCATATACTTACTATGTAGCTTTATAGCTTTATCTTTCACCAGGGGTCTCTTCTGCAAACCCAGAAAAAGAACAAAGCCCCCACCTTTACAAGTGAATTCTCTTTAGCCCTGGAGCTACCTGGTTCATTATAAGGATGATAGATTTCATAAAGCAAAGAAGTTGTAAAAACCTTTATGGAAGCATTAAAAAGATCTTGGGCTAATGCATTAATAAAGAAAAGATCACCGAATATGCAAAGCAGAAGACAGGTCTCCGTTTCAGTCCCCTAACAGTGACTGGGACCAGTACCACCTGAGCAAGGCAGGATGATTAGTTATCACTAATTAGACAGAAATACATTACTTAACTGATTTTTTTTTGTTGGCATTTTATGCAAATTGAAAATATGCAACACATTTTTTGTGTGCAATATCTCTTGAAACGAACAGTATACTTTTACTCATTTTTTCTCTTTTATTCATTTACTCTTGCCAATATGTGTTTTTATGTGCTTTCTCAATAGAAAGCTGAATTTCAGAGAAATTGTCTCGATACTGTACAAAAATGGGCAATAGCTGCTAAGCTACATATAGTATTGTGTTTCTATCAGATCACACCATAGTAGATTCAGAGAAACTCAGTGGGAATATAAACCTGAAATAGCCTTTGTGGAATGTTTACAGTGTTCCCTATATAAATGGGAGAAAAGAAAAGCGCTGTAAAATCCATGGTCTGTTCACTGCATGCTGATGTTGAAGGATTTCACTTCAAATACACCCACACTCAGTTCCAGAGGTGAAAGCCAATCTCTCTTTATCTCACCTAAATCAAACCTCCATTCATCGCTCTACTGCAATTGAGCTACATAGATTTCAATGCATTAAGAACCTTCTGCGGTCACTGAAAAGGAGCCAGTTATTCTCCTTTATGAAAAGGAAGGGTAGCTAATTAATTAAGATGAAAGAAAGGTATGTGTTATTTCTCCATCTAATCGCAATCTTCACTTTCAGCAATACATAGAGAAATTTGCATGTTGAAATCTGTAATCCTGAAACAAAAGATTAAGAAAATTCAAATGCCTTAAGCAATTGCTTTGGCATACCACAGACGCTTAAAAAAAATGCTTGGTCTTCTGTTTTCAGTCTATTTCAATATCTCGTTTCTGAGAGCTGCTGTATGCAGAGCCTAAAGGACATGCTGTTCCTAGAGATTCCACTCTGTAGTACAGAGAAGACATTTCTGTTCCTTTTTACTTTATTGCATATATTCTCCGTTATGGAAGCAGTATCTCTCTTTAATATGAATAAAGCTTTATAGACTAAAAATGTAATTCTCCATCACCTGGCACCTGTGTTGTAACTCTTTAAACCATCCAGAGAATCAGAGAATTAGGCCTGATGGTAAAATTTCTAAAGACAACTGTCTAGATGATAAGGAAACTAATGCAAAGTACTTAAATTCAAGAACAGAAAAAAATATTGATTTACACTTAACATGCAGCTATTTTTAAATAACCTATGTTTGTCTGAGGCTGGAAAGTATGACCTGCTTAGAAAGGACACTAAACAGCTCACAAGAGAGAACCTGGGGAGAGAGCACAATTAACTACTGTGAACTGAGTGCTCACCCTCTGTGGAGTTGGAACAGGATTCATTTGCCAAATGGACCTGGGATTAGCTCACCAATGCAATGAACTAGTGACTGTGTATTCTCACTCCAGATGGACATACCAATCATTTGACAAGGGTCTAAATATACAGGACAACAGTTCCCTATCACCTTTTTGAACTGGCTTACACATTATTTTCAGTACCCTTTTTTGTGATCAGCTTTGAGTATATCTACTGAGTGTTTTAGTTCAATCTGGAGCATGCTTTGGAAGAGCACTTTGGTTCACGTGGTGCTGCTGCCTTGAAATGCATGAACCAGGTTTAGTTAAGATGAAATCAAACTGGCAGATGTGCTCATAAGCAAATCATGAGCTCTCCAGCTGCTAAGAGGCATCCAGTCTACAGAACACGAGTGCAGGTGCTCACTGCAACCCCTAAAATTCTTACAGTTGGGATGCTATCCCCAGCATTAACAATTTCACACTCTTAATTGGCCTGCACCACTCGCTATGGCAGATAGAAAAATTGTATTTAAATTCATATAAGCATTCAATGTATTTGCAGTACTAATCAAAAGGCAAAGTAGCAAAGATAAAATCTTGTCAAAATGACTGCCTTCATACCTATGACAAGGATAATTTTTGGTCGAGGTCTTGCAGGGTCAAACACATCATACTCCTCAATTAGCTCAGCAGTTTCAGAGAGGTCAGTGTCACTTTCTATGGAAAACTGTTGGATGGGAGGCAGTCGGTCATAGCGTCGGTATGGGAAGTTAGAGTTATCAGGCATCACTGTAAAACAGTAAGATAAACTGGGAATTGTGGAAATAGACAGAAAACTCAAAATCTGTTCTGTATACAGATTTAAATAAGTATCATACATAAAGTATAAATATCTCATAATTTTACATTGTGTTTGCTGTTGCTATATTAAATATTTTTGCCCTCTCTTTAACAGATTTATTAAATCACAACCACTCAGAGTCAGTTTTCTCTGGTGTTTCTTTACAAGCACATCAGGTTTTCATCTTCCCATAGCACCCAGAGTTCAGCAGTGGCCTCTGAGAAGAAAAGCTTTATATTGTGCAGATAACCTCTACTATTAAGCAGGACTCTTTTAGTGATACATGTTGTACACAGACATAGAGACAGTATTCTTGCTGATTATTTTAATGAAATGTTGGATGGCAAGGAAAAATAACTATGGCAACTGAAAGATGAGCTAATTACTCTTTGTTAACATTACAAATAAAATAATTACAGGTATTGGTATGACATCTGCTTAGATTTTATGAGGTGCACTTTTTTCTGAGAGTTTACAATTTACATTTTATTTAGTAAATTAGCATACAGCTCCAATGTAAACTAGAAAAACCATGTAGTGTAACTGCACTGAAGTTGGTGTGTATGCCATCCATAAGGACCAACTGAAAATACAAGCCAAGTTAACTGTGTCAGATCTGCCCCTATCTTTGCAAGTGTTTTAGGTAGGATACAAGAAATCTCTCCACTGATGCGCTAAACATTTACACAGCAAACATCCATCATTTGGCTGGAAAGTGATCACAATTTCCTCTCCTGTGTAGCATCCATCATGGCAGAAGAAAAACAAATTCCAAAAAGCAAGGAAACAGAATTCTTAACTCCTTTGCCTACAGAAAATCAGACTGAGGCAAGATCTGCTATAGAACTATGTATAAAATAATTCAGTAGTGGATGTAAACCCACACACAGTTGAAGAAATAGAATAATTTTTAAATTTAATACATTACCATTCCTGAAAAAAGACCTCCGGGATTGTCCTCCATTGAGTGGAGGCAGGGTCTTCTTTTCTGGGCTGACAAAAGTGTCCCATTTCACTTTTTCTGGCCCTCCAAGCTCTTTTACTTTCTGCAAACAGCTTTCCAAATATTCAATTGGGTCATCGGGTTTGTAACACATTAATCCATTCAACAGACTCTGAAATGTAAGATCAGAAATATAGACTATAATAACAGGCGCCAGGAAAAAACAAGCACCTTTACTTTTCCTTTTACTTTGCACAGAGAAACACCACATTCCTTGATATTCAGACTCTCTATTTCAAGCCAACATCTAAAAGTGAGGCCTGCAAAAAATCAAACTATTTTGGTTTGCCAATGTAATAAAAATTACTCAGAAAGGAAGCTCCTGGCTATGACTTTATAGTTGTTCGCACTGAAATAAAACCTGAAAATAGCAAAAAAAAAGTCTACATCTTTCTTACAACTATCACTGGCAAGTATACGCAGAGAAATGTGCAAGCTAGAGAGCCCCAAAATTTACATATTCTTTGTAGTCTTTGACATCACTAGAATGTATCTTTTCCTTAAAGACCACTGCACCCGCAAGTATTTCATCCATATTCTTGTCAACACTTACACAAGCAATGAAAAGAGGATTTTTAAAAATCATGAGAAATACTCAAATATCATCTTGATCAGTACTGGGAAAAACACCCCCCACAACCGCAAAATTCATAGGAGCTTCCTGATTTAATTGATCACAGATTCCAAGCCATTAAAAACCCCCTCTCTACAGTATTAATTCTTCACTCATCGTACTCATGAGCATTGTGGGGAGTGTGAAAGAAGGACTGCCAGGCCCTCTTCTGACACATTTCCTTGACAAAGTGATACATAAGTCATCATCTCACCTCTCCACAAGACTGCTGCATCCAACCTTCCCTTAACAATACACATCTTTCAGGATGATTTCTCTTCTTTGTGCTTTTTCTAATTTTTGTGTGAATAAACTTGAGGGTCATAGTTGGTATTAGTAGCAAACATAAATAGCTCCAAATCAGGATTTGATTAGTTGTTTTCTACAGTTTATACAGTAATTGGTATTTACACACATTTGAGCTTATAAAATAGGACATAATTTCTATGCATCTGTACCCTTACTATACTGCTTAACTGATCACAGCAACTAATGGTGTATTTTTGCAGAAGATATGCACCAGTTTTTAAAAATCACTAGCTCAAGCTTTGAGCCTCAACAGAAAACCAGTTTTGTCTGCATCTCTTGTTAAACCATTCACATTCTGTGTAATTAAAACATTAGTATGCTCCGTGTCCTGCAATTTTCAAATACATAGAAAAATGCCTAGCTTCAGCACAGACAAGGGAAAATACATGTGTGTGTGTGTGTGTGTGTGTGTGCGTGTGTGTTGTATACAGATGGCAGGATGTCTGAGCCGGGGGGGGGGAAAAATCCACATTGCACAGAGAAGTAATTATCAGCCATTAGCAGCAGGTAACTTGTAGGAAGCTAAACAAAACCTCACTGAACAGTTGCGGCTTTTTTCTTCCCCCTGCCCGATGAAAGATGCCCCTCGCCAGCATTCCTCGGCGCTCCTTTGCCCTGCGGACACCCAAGTTCGCTCCCCGCCCGCGGAGGGCGAGCGGCCGCGGCGGCTGCAGCGGGCGGAGGGGCGCGGCCGCGGGGGCTCCGCAGGTGGGCGGCGGGCA
>VZTI01000691.1:578826-594760 GCA_013397865.1 Struthidea cinerea | reverse complement strand
GGAGGAGGGAGGCAGGAGGGAGGCAGCCGCCCGCCTCCCCGTGCCCGCTGTACGGAGGGAGCGAGAGTGAGCACGTTTTCCCCCGGCGGGGAGCAAGAGCGTGCGCAGGCTGCCGGGGAAAGTTTCGGGGGGTTCCTGCGGTGAGGCGCCGAGCGGAGGCGGTGAGGGGCTGTGCCTGGCGCCGAGCCGCGGGCAGGCTGGCCCGGCAGCGAGCGGACCGGCTCCCCTGGCTGCGCGGGGAGCGGCGGAGGGGAGGGCTGGGCACCGGTGTAGCGCAGAGGTGCTGGAAGCCTCTCGGTGCAACGCGGTCTCTGCCCTTGGCACGGTGTTTGGGCGTTTTGAGGAGCGAGACGTTTCATACACTTTAGGCTGGCAAAAAGCCACGAACTACGATCAGTCACAAGCATCTGTGATCGGCGAGTCACAGGAAGAGATCTGAAATCATCTCTGGTCTAGCCTTCTGCTCAAGGCAAGGGCAGCTCTAGAGGTCAGACCAGGTTGCCCAGGGCTTTGCAAAACCTCCCAAGGGTAGCGACTGCAGAGCCTCTCTGTGCAACCCATGCTTACCCAGCCTCAGCATTAAGAAGGGTTTTCTCCTATTCAGTATCACCTCCCATGTCTCAATTCGTTTCTTGCCCACCATCGTGAAGAGCCTGGCTCCATTTTCATGGCAGTCTCCTGTCAAGCCTTGGAGAGCTGCTATTATGTGCCATCTAAGCCTGCCACAGGCTGAACAAGCCCAGTTCCCTCTGCTCATCTTCAAGAACAAGTGCTCTCATCCCTTACCATTTTTGTGTCTGTCCACTCAATTCAGAATCACAGAATATATTGAGTCCAACTTGTAAGTGAATGACCTGTACAGGGATCAAACTCATTCCAGTTTTTCAGCATCTCTCTTAATGGGGAGCCCAAAACAGGGTGCATTATTCCAGATGTACTCTGGGGGTAGCTTCTGGTGTTAAGTAGGGGGTAGCTTTTCTGAGATACTCTGTGGCACACTGGAAGTCAGAGTAGAGTATTTCAGTTGCTGAAGCGTCCTGTATCAAGTCTGATTTTCAAATTAGTTTTTAACTTTATTCTCTTTTCTAACAGAATATCCTTATAGTTGCACCGAGGCACACCCTAACACAAATAGGTTGCAAGCTTATGAACAACACTGAACAACTGCTTTCCATATGTACATACTTATTTTTCAGACATAGGATAGGTCTTCCCAGGTGTCTTCTAAGAAGCTTCTCCCCCTTGTATATGATTTGTGGATCAATATCAGTTTGACAAGCTTCTCTCTCTCAGCTGCAGCCATGTTCCTTGTTTTGCTGTTTCTGTAGTTGAACTGCCCTCTTTTTCCTCAGCTTGCCTCCAGCTTTTTATGTAGACACTTTCCTTTCTCCCAGAGAGTCTTCGAGTCCTTGTTCATTCCATGAACTGCTAAAGGATGGCCCAGAAGGAAGTCCCGTGATCTTCTAATGACAAATTGGACTACCTGGTTTTCCAAGTCATCCAAATACTCCCAGCAGCTTCCACGTAAAGGACAGCAACTAATGTCCCTTCACAGCACTCAACTGATGAATGGTCCATGGAATCACAGAATGGTTTGTATTGGAAGGGAATTTAGAGATAATCTGGTTCTGACCCCCTGCCATGGGCAGGGATGCTACTCAATAGATCAGGTTGCTCAGGGCCCCTCCAACCTGGCCTTGGACACTTCCAGAGTTGGGGCACACACAACTCTCTGGGCAAACCTGTTTCAGTGCAAAGCTACTGGAAAACCACAGCTGAAGTGTCTCTGCAAAGTTTGGCTTAGACAATTAAGAGCCTTTCCAGCTCCAGTTTCTATGAATCCAGTGGTGTCTCCTCAGAGAAGCTGCAGTCACTGAATTGACGCTTCTCACATATGTTCAAGGAAGACTTTGGTCTCCGCTGGAGAGTTTAATCAGCATTCATCTGCAGTTTTTCTCATCCTCCCATAAAATCTGGATGTGGCTTTAACCCTACTTTCTTCTGCTAAAATTTTAATCCATCCCAAATGTAAATTCATTGAAAAGCATAGTACCTTAATTTTGACTGAGTAAAATGAGTAGACTCCTAATGTCCTAATCAAAAGACATGAGATATAATTGCTTTTAAAAGACCTAAAATGAAGCTTGACAAGAGGAAGATGGAATTAAATTAAATAGATATTTTCTTAAAATAAGATTTTGCTAAGGAGGGCTAATTAGAAGATGCCATTCTATTTAGGAACACAGAGCTGTGGTTTTGACATTTTTTGAGTTTAATTTTTTTTTAATTTGTTTCTTGATACAAAAAAAATTCATCTGTATTATCATTGTCTTGGATAAATTTCACTTATAGGCTTTCAGAATATGTATTTTTATATACTCAGCATTTATGAGTAAATTAGTATTTCATCCAATGTCCTGGTTTGGCAAGAGAAAAATATTTCCTTTCACATTGTGCCGGTTTGGCCAAATTTGGAGGAAAATATCCTCTGACAGAAGGCAGGTTACAACCACCCCTCCCCCACCAGGTTCGAGAAAAAAATAATTTTCCTCGGAGGAAAGTGAAAGAGATAAAAACACTATTTATTTAACAAACACACAGGAAAAGGATAATAATGCTAAATAATAAAACCTCTCACTGTGGAGAGAAACCTGGGAAGATTTCAGAGTCCTTCTGTAGATGTGGTCTCTCTCCTCCTCCTCAGAGCTGGGTTGGTGTGGGCCCACCTCCGGGGCCTTAGTGGAGAATTCTCCTGATGTGGTCTGATGTTGAAACAGTCCAGAAGAGAAGAAAGGAAAACACAAAGTCCCAGGAAAACAAAGTTCAACTCTCCGTCTCCCTCTGGGGAAAAGGAGCCGAAAGCTGGCTGGAAAGCAAGAAGGGTGCTTCCTCCACTCTTGCTGCTGCTGAAGCAGAGGAGTGTGTATCTGTGTCCTTCAACAACTGCTTTGAAAAGTTTGCTCGGTTTTTTTCCTCTCCCCCCTCTCAGGCTCAGTTTAAAGGCACAGAAAGGCACAAAGTTAATTTCTGGGCATAGAGCAGTGATTGGGGATACACATCATAAAGTCACCCCAAGATGCTTTCCACGGCATCTTCCTCAGGAATGTGAAATATGTTTGTGTAAAGTCTTGTCCTACTTGTTGTTTTTCTACTGTAGGCTTCCAGGCATTTTGCTCAGTTAGATAATGCTAACAGAAAATAAAATAACAGAAATAACTGTCCTGCTATAAAACTATCCTCATTATGCACATCTTCATTATTGTTCAAAATGTTGTTTTGCTGCACAAAATCAAATTCCGTGTTGCAGAAATTACCACCTCAGAACAAATACAGCCATTTAGGAAATCTATCAGATTGAATGTGTGAAATGTATCTGGAAAGGATATTTTTGGATCTAATAATACGGTACTTCCTTCTAGAAGCAATTTGTTATGCATTTGCTGTCAGAAGAATCCCTGTATTGAAGCAGGGTCACAGGTGGAAAGCTCAGAAGAACATTGGCACTGAAGGATTAAGCACAGATGAGCTAAAGGGGCACAAAAAGCTGGGTTATTTGTTGTGCAGGTAACAAAAGGAGCTGTTCGAAGGTGAGCTCTTTGTTGTGTAAGTGTCTGATCAAGAGCGCAGGTGGGAGTGAAGTGGTCTTACTGCCTTAGAAAATAACACAGGATGTAAAAATGCTCAAAGGAATGGGAATTCATTTGAGCTCCAGGGCACCACCCATTCCTGAAGGTACAGGCAGCTCTTTAGGGTACTGGGTGAGGCAGAAGGATCACTTTGGTTATTTCTTACCTATTCTGGAGGGGAAGAAGCTACAATAGAAAGAACAACGTTTTGCTATCAATATGATAACATTTCTGAAAATTCATCTGGAAAACTTCTTATGGCTCCTATACCATTGGGCAGATTCCATTCTCATTCATCTTGTTTCCTCCAGGAGCTACATGAAACTGCACTAATACGAAATTATTATTTCCAGGGATCAGCTGGAATATCATGTTCTGGGCCTTCTATTCTTCTTGGTTAAACAAATTATGCAACACCCATGGCCTTCAGTCAAACCTTAATTAGGTTCTGTGTTTTCAAAAATCACTTCAGAATACCCCACTATTTTATAAACTTTTTTTTTTGTCTAGTGCCTGTTCAAGCACTAGTGGCAGGATTTGTCACACAAGTTGCTGCTCTGCCAAATGTCTTTATTAAATCAGAACCAATGTCCTTGGATTGATGTGCTTACACGGGATGATATGTGGACAGTTTGAATTTGTAGATTCTGTAAGTAAACCAATTATGTGCAGCCTTTTTAATAGAATATGCTGAATTATAGGCTTCTGATCCAGGAATCATGCATTTTAATGTAAATTCGGAACTTATTTGCAGCCCCATATTGCACTTAGTGTGGTATAAATTAATCCAAGATTGCTAAAATGATCATTTTTATGACAAATCCCTTTCTGAACTCTTTTGCTACAGTGTTGTTAACTTCTTTTTAAACCTGATGTTTCCCCCACCTTTCTTTTCCAGTCTGATAGATCTTTTTTTCTACTGGTACCTGAACATGTTACTTAAGTAAATTAAATCCTTAATTGAAAAGTAGTGAAAAATCAACCAAGAAAAATCTGATCTCTGGATCTAGATTTCATTAAGTCCCAGAATTAATATTTTATGTAAAGTTTGAGGACACCAAGATGAATAGAACATGGGAGGAAAGAAAGAAGATCACGCCACTTAGAAGTTTGAGGATGCAAATTCCCATCTGTTGAGAAAAAAACATTTTAAAGAAATGCTATGATCAAGTCCCTCTTTGCTATGATAAACTAAATATCAGCACTTTTTATTTTCCAGTTACAGTATAATCATTCTTGTGGCACTTCCCTGAACTCTCCAATTTATCTGCATGCATCTTGGGCAGCATACTGAGGCATCAAACAGGACACAATGTTCTTCTGTTCCAGCCTGCGTGTGACACCCTCACTGCCCTCATTCTGTTGTTTTCTTGCTGGTGGACTGAATTTGTGCCCTGCTGTGGTGTTGCAACGGGGCTCACCCTTAGCTGGGTACCTGGCAGACTCCCAGCAGCTCTGCTTTCCACTGTTTTCTCTCACAGATTCCTCCACCGGAGCATCAACACCTGCACTTTATACTTTGATGTATGACTTCATATACTTGCTTGCATTCAGTTCACCAAGAAATCAGTATGCTCAGTACCAGTGAGCTGTCCCCTCTGGGAGTTCCCACTTCCTGAGTCTTTGTTACCTGCCACTGGCACCAGTGATTTTCTTTGGTTTTGGAAATCAATGCAAATATTATACAACACATGGCCAAAACACAGTTCCCATGGGACCAAAACAGAAACTCACTTAGTATTTCCCATTTACACTTCACTTTTGAGGCCAGTCAATTAGTCATTAAATATATATACACATTAATTTTGATTCACTCAGGTTTCTTAAAGAAAATACCTTGCAGCAGTAAGTAAATGCCACCAGATCAGTACTTGTTTTCTTCATCAGCCAAAAGAAACCTTCTTGAACAGGTATCTGTGCACAGGTCTGAGAGGATCTTTTTTTCAGAAACTGGCATTGACAGGCATTAATTAAATTTCATATAAGCTATATTCCAGTATGTTTTTATCAGTTGTGATTTTTCACTAAGTTCCATGTTAGATGGTCAGGGCTATAATTCCCTATGCCACCACCCTTAGAAAGTACTGGTCTAGCATATTCCCAGAATGTAAATATTTCAAGAGTTCTTGGAGTCCCTTTCCAGTTTTTCCCTTTCCTGTCCTTTCCAGCTCTTTTAAAACTCTGATACAACTTATCCAAATATGCAGATTTATTCAGTTATTTTCAGTGACTACTATTTATAAAACTTACTTGACTACAGTTCTAATGGAGAATGTTTCATTATCATGCTATGGTATAATTACATCATCTGATCATTTCTCTATATACAGAATAGAAATATTTAGTGAAGTCTTTCAATTGCTTTTGATAAATCTATGCAAGTATATTGCACTAATATTGTAAGGATCCTTTTCTTTCTTTCTTCAGAAAAACAGCTCTTTTAAATGCTGTTGCACCCCCCCCCCAACCATTGGGTTTTATGTCATTTTGTTTCCCTTCTCATTTTTTTAACAGTTCTTAAATCTCTCACATATATTTCTTGCAGCTTCTAGTATTTGCTAGACAGAAAAAAGAATAAGAAACAGATGTTTTTCTTATTCTTATATATCTTTTTTTTCAAGGCAAATTGCTGCTTTTTCTTCTGTCTTGTTAACATTTCTTAAATAATTCCCAAGAATAATGCATATTTTTGTATTTAAGTTTTTATCCTTGATTTGGCTTATAATAATTAGATAGTATGAGGATATTTTACAGCATTATGTAACTTAATAAATTCAAGGTTACTACCTCAGAAAGTCCTTAAATCTCTGAGAGATGAAAAGCAGGAAATCCTGTAGAGGTTTTCCTTGCCTCTAAGACAGCTGATTACTATTGGGGAGAACACAGATTGAGGGTTTACACAGATTTGCCATCTGATCCATTATAGCTTCTTGATGCTTTTTGCTTTTATTTTATGTCACTTAAACTGAATCTCCCCTCTCCCCACAGTGGTATAGAAACTGTTCTTTGGGAGGATTATTTTATGTTCCTCAACTACCATTTTTCAGTAACTGATTAATAAATACTCCAAATCAGAGGATACTGAATTTTCAAAAAATTATAAATGTGTGATTTTTTTCCCAATAAAGTCCTAAGGAACCAACCACAGGTTTTAAGGTTCTAACCTATTTGTCATCCCCAGTTAATAATTTCTGTTCATCTAGATTATTCTTTATAAGCTAAGGGAATTTGTGTAGCTGTAGGAAAAAACACCTAAACAAAACAAAACAAAAAACCCACAGCAAAATTCAGTCAATAAAACAGGGTTGAACTGAATAATGAGTGGGTAGTGGTGGTGAGAATAGAAAAGAATTCAAGCACAGCTATAGACCTCATCTTGGGAACGCTATGGAGCTCAAGATTGTTAGAAAGTACAAGTCCCTGTTAGCATTTGGGGTTTGTTTCAGTGGTTAAATGGGCCAGTGCCTTACAATATTATTTCTATAACTTCTTATTCAGTCATACAGTGAAAATCTTCCTTACTTGAAAATCATCTTTCACAAAGTACTCCTCTTGAAAAGATAAGCATATTGACTATTTTTTTTTAAATAGAAAGCTAAATGAATTGCAAGTAATACCAATTTCCTGTACGAAGGGCTTAGAAAAGTCACATAATGATTTCAGGGATTGCTCACACTGAGAAACTTTCAACATTTTTTGATGCTTATATCTTTACAGTGGCTCAAAACATTGTGATATCAAGTCAAAGAGAAAAAAGTGAAATTTAGTTTGATATAATTTGTTCTTACCTAGGGTCAAGAAGGATTCCTTTATGAGCTATTTTCTTGTATGAAAGGCATTTATAAATACAGATTTTTTTTTCACTACTCAAACACAAGGACCATTAATTTTGATGAGGTACATGCTTGGTACACGTATGCCAAAAAATAAAATAAATGTTAAGAAAAAAAAATCTTGTTTTACAACATGGCAATTTTTTTATAATTAGGATTCACAATGGAATAGTGTCGGCATGTTCTGTTGTTGAAAGTGACCATGTAGTCATGTAGTGTTCTGGTAAAAAGTAAAGTTGCCTATTTTCATGTTCAGCGTGTATCCAGTATTCAGTACAGAGCATTAGCTGTCAAAATGTTGGTCAGCCACTGGTGCTTACTTTTCTTTGTTAGTTTTTCTAGAGCTAAAGCTCTCTTTGTTTTTTATATTCTATAATAAAGTGGAGAATGACTGTCCAAACCCTTTTTTCTAGACCAAGGAAGGCTGTAACTTTGGCAGATATTGGCTCACAACTCTGAATTCTATTGTAAGGAACACATTTTGGGAGGGGGGGAGGATTTTAATTTTGCTTAAGTCATTTTTTAATGATCTAATGTTCTTGAACTCATCCCTTTAACTTCTTGTTCTTGCATTGCAATGAATAGAATGCAGAATCTAGAGATTAAAATAGGCACATTATGTAATAATTAGATACAAATCAGAACATAGAATGTAGGCAAGATAAAGAAATTGCACCCAAAGATACAATGGGATAAGTTGAGAGACGTGAGAGAAACTGGCAAATGTTTTAACCATAGAAATGTTTTAATGTTAATTTGAAATTCATCCTGTCTTTCTGCTGACGTACGAGAACATTGCCTGAATTTAGTCACCAACTCCAGTAAATGCTTTTGTGACAGTATAACAAATGAGAATTGGATCAAACACCTATTTTCCATAGAAGCTGACACCCTGCCAGATGGCTTATTAGCAAAGATAACTGTTGATGGAACTATCACATGAGAGTTGAACTTGAACTCAGGTTTAGCATAGCATGGGTTGAAAACTTTTTGCTAAATGGAAGAAAAGAATTTAGCCTAGTATTTGCTAGAACCTAACACCATGTGGCTTATAACGTTTGAAATTGCTAATAATCTTCAGCCCTTGTTGAATCACCAAGACCTTTCTTTTTCTTGTCATGCCACCCAATAAAATGAAGTAGTTGTTGAACTGCAGGACCCTTGGCTCTGCCTTACTAACACCTTAGTAAGAGACTAGGTCGCTGTGCTCCAGAAAGCAAATCCACCTTGGCTGGACGCTGGAGTCATGACACAAGGTAGGGTTCAGAAGAAATTAATTAAGGATCGCTGTTTTCAGGAGAACTCTTTACAAACTTCTGCTCCCATGTGAGCTCCTTATCAGAAGAGGCAGGTTACTGTAAAATGACACAGCTATACAAGAGAGAAGCTCAGTGGCTGCAGTTTTCTAATGTATTTTAAAATTATCAAGAATTGTTAAAAACCCTATTTTAACTCTTGTGTATTTGACAAAGTGATCATTGGCTTACAACTGAGTTGGTACTATTCGGACAAGACTTGAATATTCAAAGGTCCCTTAAATTACTTCTTCCTTTACAATGTACAGCTAAATAACCTCTGAATCAGTTTTGGAAGTACTTTTTTGAATTACTCTGTAGTGTAGCTGACATTTTTCTGTATACATTGATTGAAAATTATTGATTACTGGCTTTCCACCGGAACCTTACTCTAACAGCCTCTGGGCTAGGGAAAAGGGAAACATGACCTGTAGAGGTAGAATGCACAGCTTCCCTAGCTGACTTCTTTTATTGAAATATGAGCAATTTCCGGAAAAAATATCCTGTTTTTACCATTCAATATTACCAATACACACACAAACATACTTCCTTTCCAAAACAAATTTTCGATTTATGAACTTACGAGGATCTCCTATGAGAGAGAAAATATATTTTGTCTCTAGAATTCAGAGGAGATAAATAGCATAATCAGTGAAGATTAATTTATTTCAGAAAAGGATTTGAAAACAAATATGGCAATTTAAGACCATCATAACTAGACACAGAATCACTGAAGGAAATGGAAAAGATAGTTCATACTGTTCTGGTTCCTAGGTGAGAATATAAAGGAGGCAAAATGTGTTCAGTCTCCTTAATTCTATGTGACAAAAATCAATCCATGGAAAGGAATCTATTAAAAATGCTTCTTACAACATGGTCATACGTAGGAATTAAAAACATTAAACTGTTATCCTAATCTTGTGGAAGTAAGCAGGCAAACAGAATCAGATGAAAGCAAAAATGATTCTAAATTAGCAACACCCCAAATTTTTGAATAGTGTTTGAAGTATCCAGGTTCAAGATGACATGAAATTAACACTGACTGCCTTGAGATCTTTCAGTAAGAGGTGCTGTACAGCTAAAAAGCATTAATTATTTTTACATTTAACAATGTCAAATGATTACCATCTTTATTCCAAAGCTAAGTAGCAAGTATAGTTATGTACCCATGACCTCATACAATGATTTTGATGTCATTATTCTGAATAGTCTTAATTTGTTCTGTTTGTGAAACTTAGATCCGGAATCCTTACCTTTCTGTACCTGGTAAAGATATGTATTATTATTTTCTGAAATATGTATTTAATATGCACATGCAGTTAAAATGGAAGGAGATTTTAGCATTCACGTAATATTATAGAGAAATTTTGTTTAAGGAAACCTGGATAACTAAGAGAGTTCAAGTGCAAGAAGGTGATTTTTGCTGAGATAATACTTTTGCAAATGCATCCATTAAGGCACTGATTAATTGAAACTGATTGACTGATTGGTGCCTTTTCTCCATGTAAAAATCAATCACCTTGAATGAACATGTAAGTTCAAATCCCTACCTTAAAATGTAAAAGTCATTAACTGCAGTAAATGTAGCTTTTACAGTTTCATGTAATATAGATATTTAGCAGCAAAAACAACTAGTTCAGGTCACAGGACAGATACACAGAAATGACAGGCACATATTCATGTATTGGTAATTCCAATTATCACTAGGTCTTTTTTTTTGATGGTCTCTTCCAGTTAGAAGAATCTCATCAGGATACACTCCTTAGCACAAAGATAAAAGGCAGGTAAAAAGGAGGGGCTTGGATTCTTTATTCACGAGTTGCAAAACAATATAGAAAAACTTTAATAGATTTCATGACAATACATTCTTGTGTGGGCAGCTCTCCTCAGTTTGCACAATATCCTCATTAACTTAGGCCATACAATTTGGCTTTTAAGAAAGGAAGTATTTGGTGGGTTGACAAGTCACTGATTTACTTTCTTGTTGAATATTTGTTTTTTTCCTGACTTTCTGCTTAGTAATAGCTCATTTAATTTTTAAACTAAAATTCTACCTTGCACTGAGTGCCAGCACTGTCATGGAGAAAAGGCCTTTTACCAACCTGCGAAGAAAGAAATTTCAAAAACCTTCATTTTTATAAATCAAAGCAAAATCTGGCTGCTAAGCACTATGATTTCAATTTATGAAGTCATTCTGGTATTTCTGCTTGGGAAGAGCTTCCAGTAAGTGAGCTCACAGAAACAGATACTTTTAATTTCCAAGAGCTTGGACTTAGAACTTATAGCTTGTTGAAGGATACTCCATGCTTAGTTCAGCATGAGCACCTTCCACCTGATCCACAGCAGCTTTTGCAGTATCCTGGTAAATGAAGCTAAAGAGAGAATGCTCTCTCTGCTTTACACAGTTTGAGTAGACAGGGAAATTAGTAAGGTTTGCTGATCTACTGCCGAGCAGCTGCTCTAAAAAGTACAAGTAAGCTTTTGTCTAAAAATTTGTTGGGTTGTTTCAATCTACTCTTCCCCACAACTTCTGGGTGAACATGCATCATCATCATCATCATCACCATGCATGCATATTTGCACTTAAAAATATTAAATTACTCCTTTCTTTGAGAATATTTCTTTAAATTCCTTAATGGCCTATTTTTGGATTTGTCTTAAATTTTGCTTCTCAATTGCATTCTTCCACTAATCAGGTCTAATAACATTTCAGTACCCATCACACATTGATCTGCATAACCTTTCCTGGTAATATACTGGATTCAGTTTTAGTCACTGTACAAATATTTAACGTTAATCAATGTTATTGTACTTGGAATACGAGTAACCTTTTATAAAGTTGACTCAGGGCTCACTGTAGATCTTATTTCTAATAAGATTTTCATAATATTAACTTTTTTCAGGTAAAGCTGATGTGCATTCAGCCCTTTTTTCCCAATGTTTTGTGTTTGTTTTCTCATTTGGCTGATGAGTAGTCCTCAACGGAATACAAAACCCTTTGCTTGCAAATGAAGACAATTACTTGAAAGACAAAAGGTTATATTTAGATTGCAGGCTGAAGAGTAGTTTGAGTACACACAACAGCTTTAAGTCTTGGTTTGGGAGCTAAAATGGGTCTATCAGCAACACTGCCCTTTATTTGAGTTAATTTAACCAGCAGAGCTGAGTCTACTTCAGCCCAATTCCTACAGGGAGGACTTTTCTGAGACATTCAGGTACTTGGTGTGTTTGGGACACAGGAGAGATTTATCATAGAGATGTCAGAACTGGCAGTGGAATACAAGTGATAACTTCTTAATGATTCAAAACCACACAATGTTATATCCACTGCTTGAAGTCAAGGGTAAAACTGGTTCTAAACGTAGCTTTATTTAGGGAAATTTAATTAACATTCTTATCTTGTTCCTAATTAAGAAGCCCATGAATTTTCTATTTGAGAATGAACCCTTTTGAAATATTAATAAAGACATACAATGGGGAGGGTAATTTTAAATAATGTTTTACATTACAAATACATTTGGGGGGTGGGGGGATTTACTGCTGTCTTTTTCACATATTTTGTTCTTTTAATGATGCTTTGAGAAAATACTTTCAGCTTTTTCTATTGAGAAAAATACTGATGCACAAAGACTAAATGTGATGCACCTAATAAACTACCTCAATAAGCTGCCACTGTTTTTCCATGTTTTGTTTTCTCATATTTTACCTTCTTTTTTTTAACCAACAGAATAAACTGTTGGAATGGTTGGTAACTTAATGTCTTCTGCAGATGAAATACATGAAATGTTTGTTACACAATTCAACAGTATGGAAATTCCACGCCTGGTAACGTTTGCATCATTAATGACAGAACAGAGCTGATGACAAGGTAGATGGTTAATTCATTAAGAACAAATGTCAACTGAATTTCACTGTAGACTTCAAGGTTTTTGCCTATGTTCTATTCTGACCTCAAAAGGTGTGTAAAACCATATGTCTATAATCCCACTTTGTAAATAACAGTAACAAATGCTGTCTAGTTTGACTCCAATGTAGAGTTAAGCCACTTGATGCTATGGATGAACGTACGGCCTACTGTGTTTCGCCAGAGTACAAAGAGAATCTATTGATAAACACTCTCGAGTACAACTGTTTCAGCTCAGTAAAATTAGAAGCAAGGCTTCTTTCAGATAATTTTCCTTTGGAAGTTCTGTATCTATTGCTCTCACCATATTAATTTTGCCTGTTTTTTATCAGTATCAATTTGGTATTGTAAATCTTTTCAAAGTATGAACATTCTGTAGTCAAGCCAGTCTTCCATTAACAAAAGGGGAAAAAAAACCCAAATGAGAAAGACCAACCAGTAACTTAATTACTGTTGTTTCATTCAGGTTGCATATTTGAAGGTAGCCATTTTATCAGCTGAGATACCAAACTACAGTTTTAATCTATTGTATTGACAGTCAAAATGAAAAAAGCAATAAATCTGCATTTTTAAGTGGGATAGTAGAGTCGAGCTATTATTGATGATTCTTTAAGAATCACACTCTTGCTGACTTACTTCATTGCAAGAGCTTCTTTTAATTTTTCTTTTGGAAGCATAATAAATACAGACAAAGATACTTTTTTTTCTCTTAAACAGTAGACAATTATCAGAGAGTACATGCAAGTCTAATACAAACAGGAAAGCAGACACAGAACAGTGATCAAGAGTATAGAAGAAGAGATACACCACGATACAAATAGGTAATATAATCAAGGTTAATACCTAAAAAATTATGGATATTTAATTGGTAATTTGGTATAGAAAAAAACAAGTTTGTGATCAAAAAGTGTCAGGTGAACTCTAGTATCATAAATCCCTGTTTTAGGAGCTTATGGGGTTACACTTGGGATTGCTGCTCCTCCTCAGTGGAAGGCAAGGCTTGTTTGCTCCATGCTGGACAGAAGTAAACTGACAGATGGCTCATAAAGGGCAGTTTCTAGAGGGTATAGATTAGAGGATTAGGGCCTCAGCAACCTGCTGGAGGACAAAAGAATCTGGAAGGGCACCAAGATGTGCACCAATGTGAATACCAGCTGTAGTTACAGCAGCTTTTTAAACAATTGTTTTAATTATAAATCATTCTGGGATACACATTTGGTGTCCTTTCTAATTACTCACCATGAAGTACAAGACACATTGTGGCAAAGGTCAAGCTAAAGACACTCAAAGCATGAAAAATACTGTTATTAGCATGGAAACAAAGCAGAATGAAGAAACAGAAGCAGACAGCATAGAGCTTTACTTCTAGACAAAAAAAAATCCTGTACAGGCATGGAAGCATGTACTGAGAGCTGCCTAAGGGAATAAAGATGAAAAAAATGAGGACAAAGCTGTTGGTACTGTCTTACTGGAGAAAATAAAAGAGAAGTGATACCACCTCCAGGAATAATGCCTGAAGCGCTGGCACACTCATGCATGTCTGATGAATACTAAAGCCCATGAAAGATTGAACCTGTAAAGAAATAAAAGCCAGAAGTAGAAGGAGAAATAGGTCCATTAGAAAATACACTCAAGCAGGCTAAGGGAATTCAGAAGGCAAACCAGAGAAAGACCTAAGAAGGTGATGTACTGTATTGCACAGCATGTAAATCAGAGGGAATAATGGCCATTCTTTTGGAATATTTCAATGAGCTTGTGCAAGTGAGTTTGCCTTAACTCAGTGCTGTCTCTGCCCTGGAATGGAAAGGCAGCAACGTGACCTGAACACCTACAATCAGAGTACCCCCTGCAGCGTGGCTGTGGTTGATCCAAACACTGCTCACACACTGCAGATGACACCACGGGACAAAAGAACCGGGAGTTTGCAGCTACACTTTTATATCAGGAGCCAGCTGAACCTTCCTGGCGATTGCAAACCCAACTACATGTAACCATGAGAAACACAAGTGATCTTTCCCGTAAGGAAAATTTGCTGCAGTTCTTAGCCTGTATTTATATAATTCCAATGCCACATGACAGTTTTTTCCACTTTTCCATTTAGTTTCTTAAGTAGCAAATCATACACAGCGACCTTTAAAGAATGCTATTAAAACTATAAAGTCTAGCATTCCAGAGAATGAAAAAATTACAGTCACCTCTGATACAAATTTCAGGAGGTTCAGGAGTTTGTAAGCCAAGAGGATGATTTTAAATTTTATTCACAGAAAAGATGTTCATTAATTCTCATGTCAGGAATGTTTCTTGGTAAGCCAAAAGTCACCTTTTGGCCATATTTGACATAACTTTTTACATGGTACAAACATCAGGACTTATACCTGGTTCAAAGATGCATCATCAGGATACAGCTGCTGGTATTATTTCTGTGTGAAAAGGTGCATGTTACCAAAGGATAAATATTTGTAATAAATGCAAAGAGCAAGGAAGTAAGCTTAATTGAAAGAAGTTCAGTCAGAGGCTCAGACCTTCTGTCACATGTTTCCTGGCCAACTCCACATGGGAGCTGAAAGGTAATGAGGTGCTATCTGAGTCAAAGTGCATGAAATCAACTCACCAGTTTATCAAACTGCATGAATACATGCTTGGAGAGATCCTTTAGAATTATCCTTGCCTATCCTTTAGAATTACTGACACATCTTGAGCACATCTGAGAATGATCAAGAGACCTAAGTGGAAGCATTTGAAGGGGCAAGAAAAAAGCTTAAGCTTGGCCATAAATTCAATTAGCTCTCTGGCACAAGAAGATAAAACAGTGCAGCTTAAAAGCAGGCACCAAGAGACGCTGACAACTACAGCTGGTTCACAATAGACTCGCTCACACAGGAGATGGGTTCAGGCACAACAGGAGCTGGTGGCTATGGTATTCTGAAGGAAGTAAATACGATTTAGTAACAGGTGATTATTTTTGTCAAGGAAACCAGTGATGCTTTAAAACAACAAAAGTGATGCTATTGAAATTCCAACACCAATACATGGAAATATGCTCCTGTCTGAGAAAGTCATTACTAGTGACAAGTACACAGAGCAGGAAATAGCTTCCATGGTTCAGGGCAGATTCTGCATCTTCATTAATGGAAGGCATCAGGCAGTTGCACAAAGCAGTGACGAGATAGTGGAAATAAAAGAATCATACCAAGTGGTTCAATAGATTGAAATAAAAAATTGATGATGCGCCAGCTCTGAGGGATGCGTGCACTGAAGGCAAAGCTATAGCAAGG
This sequence comes from Struthidea cinerea, assembly GCA_013397865.1. Classification (NCBI taxonomy): domain Eukaryota; kingdom Metazoa; phylum Chordata; class Aves; order Passeriformes; family Corcoracidae; genus Struthidea; species Struthidea cinerea. The sequence goes on along the minus strand of VZTI01000691.1, from coordinate 578,827 downwards.
C
>VZTI01000691.1:560263-578430 GCA_013397865.1 Struthidea cinerea | reverse complement strand
CATGCCCGCCTCTGCTCCACCGAACCGGACTAGAGCGGGCTCTCCAGAGCCGGGGAGCTCTGTACGTGACCAAGTGCCTGCCGTGCTCACAGCAGGGCACTGCTCATGCAGGCGCCGGGACGGCGGGACCGGGTAAAAGACGGTGGCCAGCGGCGCTCCCGCCCCGCGGAACTTGCGCACAGGCCGCCGCCCCCTTTTCCGGCAGCCGCGGCGGCCAAGCCCGCGCAGGAGGCGGGGTGAGATGGCGGCCGCCGTGCCCGGCGCCACCCGGGCCCGTGCCGCCGCCGCTGTGCTGCTGCTGCTGGGCTGCTGCGGCCCAGCGCTGGCCGGCGGCCTCCAGGTACGGGGGCTGGGGGAGCAGCGGTGCGGCCGGAGAGCGAGCGAGCGGGCGGCGCCGCGGGCTCGGCGCTGCCAGTGTCCCCATTGCCTCCCCTCCGCAGGCAGGGACCGTGCCCGTGGGCTGCCCCCGGAGCTGTCCGGAGGCGCTAGCAGCACTCAGCCGCATTGGTAGGACGGGCACCGACACTGGGGCGCGATCCCCAGCGCTGCCTTCCCGGCTGGCGGACCCTCCCCCGGCCCCGCCCGGCGCTGCCCCGTGGGCGGAACCGCGGGGCTCGGTGTGCCGGGAGCGCCGGCGCCGGGCGGCCTGACAGTTCGGTGTGCTTTGTTCAAGCTGGTGAAAGTTACAAAAGCTCAGGCTTTTCATCCTCTTCCGGGTTTCTGAAACTCAGTTTCTCTTTGGCCACGCACTGTAACTTCTAGAGGGTGTCTGATGCCCGTGCCCGGACGCGGCTAGCCGAGTTCGGGGTGCCCCGGGCTACCTGCGGGCGCTCCCCGGGCGGAGGAGCGGCCCGGACTCCCCGGCCTGGTGCCCATCCCCAAGTGCGGGCCGCTTGCACACGGCAGGTGCCAGTGGGTTTGTCAGGTGGGAGTAATTTCATGTTTCAGCAATTAGCTTAATGCGCTGTGCCCACGCTACATTTGGAGTGTTGTTTGCTTTGAATTCTGCGTTATTAACAAGTTGTTATGCTTGAAATTAATTACAGCTAGGACCAAACAACCCCCGCACCCTGAACAATAGAAATATTCTTACAATCTCTGGATGACTAGTTAAACTGCAAGTTGTTTTCTGCTTGAAGTACAACACTACTTCTGTTACTGTGTGTTTTGTATAAGACCACAAGCATCATCCCAGAACTCCTCAGAGTTAAATAGTCTGATTTAAGAGTCAGCAGGTTTGGATTGTTGCCCCATGACAGACTTATTCCCATACCTCTGCGAAGTCTTAGCCCCTTCTTGTGTCCTGATTTATGTCCTCTGTTAAGGAGAAAGGGCCCTCTCATCTGCAAAGGAAAGTGGGAGCTATGGAGAACACAGATTATACAGAAGGTTGCTGTCATAGATCCCAATTTTGGAAGATAAATGTAACCACCTTGGATTTAAAGTGGGTTAAAACTGCAGGTTCACTCACCTGTTTTTGAAAATAGAATTGAATTGAATCCAAGCCTCTTTTCTCGTTAAGGATGAAACTGTAGGTCAATAAATAATATTATTTTGGTTTTGGAGTGTCCTTTGGAGTAGAGGTGTGTGTGGGCTTTTGGTTTTAACTAAGCTGTAAGTGACTAATAGTTCCTCTTTGTTCTGTAGCAAGTTTCAGGGAAAAATTTGGAGCAGTTAATTCACACGAAATGTGCAAATGTTAAGAAAAATACCTCTCTTGTAGCTTTTCTAAGGTTTATTCAGTGTTAATACATGGTAAACATATGCATTGAACACTATTGTGAAAATAACAAAACTATGAGTGGTCGTTTCTTATTGCTGAAAAATCTAAAATTTTGTTCATCTTTCAGGATCAAGCAGAACAGTTTTTTAGAAGTGGACATACAAATAACTGGGCAGTTTTGGTAAGCATGGTCCAGGTTCTTTTCCTCCAGTAAAGCTTACAATTCTTCATCAGGAGTCATAATTGCAACAGTCATTCAAGAGTCCTGCTCATTTGAAAGAAATGGAAAGATAAACATTTGGAAATGAATAAATTTGAAATTGTGCCTGCAAATGTATTAGACTGTAATGAAATTACCTTTCCAATACGACTGAATTTCAAGCACTCAATGTGTCTAGCTACATGGCAGGATTCATAAAATAAAAGTTCTGAAAGCATTAAAATAGTTAAATTAGCATACTGCATATTGAAAAAAAGATGTAATTCTGATACCAGGGAAGTCTGGTCTCTTTGACAAGAAAGGTAGAATTTATATCTCATTTTTGTTCTTTTTCAGTCTGTTAACTTGTGATAACAGGCTGGGAATAAAATCAATTCAGGCAACATAGCATTTAGATCAACTGTTCTTACCCTAATTCTTTTTTTCTTTGCCATGTAACTTTTATTGGCTTTGAATCATGCTGCACAATTGGTTCTTAATCCCAGTTCAGGTCTTAATGACTAATTTGTTTCAGAACACTATTGTAATTACTCAGTAGCAGCTGTTTGTTTTCCAGATACTAAAATTGAGCAATAAAAAAGGAAAGTTAACAGTAACTAATTGAATTAGAAGGAATAATTTGTATGTCCTACAATGTACGAACTTGAAACTTTTAAAACATAGCATACTATTTTAATACTATTAACAAATAGGTGCTTTTATTAGTACCTATAAAAACACACAAAGAAGGTGGAAAATTAGGTCCAAAGACCTATACTTTCTGTCCTGAACAGATTTTCTGCTTGTTTTATTTTCTCAGTGGTTCATCATTAAGTAATGTAACAATTGCTACTAATTTCTAAGCAGCAAAACAGGGAGGGGTTTACTGCTATCAGGCACTTCAAACCTGGGATCATACTGCAATCCCACCTCATCAATAGCTTGAATTAATGTGCTGCAGCGTGGATAACTATATTTGAAGCTTAGACACAGTTTCCATTGTGTTGTAAGGGAGATAATGGAGGCAAGTGGCAGATGATAGTATCTTGAAATTTCTCAGCTAAATTGGACAGTTTGTTTTCAGAGCTTTAAATCTTGCTGAAAGGCAAATGTCCTTATGGACTGATTACTGTGGGCTTTTTTGGACTCTCTAACCAACAGGGTGATCAAACACAAGGGGATCCTTTCAGGCTGAATTTTTATTATTACTTAAGCTACAACTGAGTTCTTTTTATGAAAAGAGTAGAGAAAGAGATGCTATGTAGTGTAACTTAGAGCTCTACATTTAGAGCTGAAATATTAAAAAACTATCAAAATGCTTTTTCCTGCATCTCTGTTTTTGTGGTTTTAAAGTCACCTCTTTTAGAAACTTTTGAAACCTCTGATTCAGAACCTGATTTAGGGAGTGTTTAATTAAAGGGAATGACTGATCCCTGACCCCTTGCCTATTAGAACAGTAGAAATTGAACTTGCTTGAGGTTTCTGAGAATTTGTATTCAGATTTTGGCTGGAGCTCATTTTTCTCTTATTTTAGTTGACTCCTTAAATGCAAATGTCCTCAGTGCATTTTCCCTTGTGTGTGGCTTCTGCATGAATTAATTCACTTGTGCCTTTGTGGAAGAATGCTTCCAGAATGGGTTTGCTACTGAGATGAGAACTCTTCCTTTGGTTTTTCTTCCATTTGATAAGGAGAAAGCAAATGAAAAAATTTAGCTTATCCATTTACTGTTGCTGAATTATTCCCTAAAGTGCCGCTTTGTATATTTAGTAACAGTTTATGACAATTTTTTCATGAGTCAGTATGCTAAGAACTTTTTTTTTAACTTTTATTTTCAGTATTTTTTGCTTTGGTACAACAAAGATTTATATAGCTTATATCATGAGTTTCTTGGTGTTACTATATCCTTTCTGAATTGTTACTATTTTTTTAATATTCCTGTAATCGTGTTTTTCTGATGCAATGGGCCAAGCCAATTTGTATCTTTATGCTATTTCATATTTTTTTTTCTTTTCAAGGTGTGTACCTCTCGATTCTGGTTTAATTATCGTCATGTGGCAAATACTCTTTCAGTGTACAGAAGTGTCAAGAGACTGGGCATTCCTGACAGGTGAGGGAATCTTGGTGAATCCAATTCCTTGCAAGTGTGCTGTTAAAGTTCTCATGCTGTCTGAAGCAATATAGAAATACATTTATCTTCCCAGTTTAACTGGATAAAAGTAAAAAGGAAGAATGCAATTGCATCAATGTGGTGAAAAGTGCAGCAATGTTGTTCAAAAGGAAAAGCAACACGTTACATAATAAAATTTCCATTTGGAACAGGCTGATTAGATCTGGCCACTAAAATGTACCACTTAGCAAACTGGTGAAAGCGTAACGTGAAAATTCCTAAATGCTTTCAGCAATGACAGCACTACTGTGAGAGATGAGTCTTGCTGTACTTTAATTTCCTTTCAGTGTGGAGATGTTGGTAGCTGTGACTGTTCTGAGATGTAAGACTTCCATATCTGTAACTGTACTGAGTCTTTAAAAGCTCTGAACAGAGCAACTTCTATATATTGACAGTTGCCTTGAAAAAATCCATTTTGTGTGATTTTTTTAGAGAAACCTTTTTTTTTGTCCATACAAATTGTGTTTCTCTAGTGATAGCACAAGGGTTAGAACAGTATCTCTTCTTTGACAACTGGAGTAGGAAGGTTCTGAAGTGTCTTTTCTTTGTGTTCCTACTGGAACTTCAAGGGGTGTTGGCACAGTTCTATCCAGCTGTTTTGGAATGTAATTTACTTCTATTGGAACTGTGGAAGTGAATTTAAGGCACCACTAACCATTGTGTAATAGGCTCTATGTACCATAGGCTCCTATGGAATTCCTGGTGGTCCTGGTTTTCAGTGGTAGTTTAGAGGACTGGTAGTTTCTCCAGCATGTCTGCCTAAAGAATTGTGGCCTGCTTCATCATTGAAAAATGCATATTCTGGGGGATTAAACTTGTATGGCATTTTTTTGTCCAAGTCCAAAACTGGACAACTGGAGTCCCCAGTTAGTTCCCACTCAACTATGAATGCAATGGCAGCATCATCCTGTTCCCTGTGTTTATTATATAAAAAAAAAGAAAAAAAGGAGTGACTCTCTGGTTTTTGAAAGAGGGGACTTTGAAACTCAATTTTTAGATGGATTTTGCGGTTATAAATCCAAGGGAACGCATTGCAGAAGTGCTGTGGGCTGAAAGGCATAGAAAGATGCCTTTTGTTCTTGCACATGTCATTCAGAAGCAGCTGTTCTCTCTCCTGTGTAGCTTTTGAAGCGCAGGTGCCCCTGCACTGCCTCAGAAATTCTGTCACTAGTCCTGCCCTTACCTGAGAGCTTTCATCTGCTTTGCATCTGTCTTCACCGTTAAAGTCAAAATAGGTGTCACTTTTAGAAATACTGCAAGAACTACGGTGTGACTGAGATTTGTGTTGTTCAGTATCCGAAGATTTGGAATTAATCTCAAAAAGCCAGCAATGCTTTAGACTACAGTCAATCAAGAATACTCTCCAAGACATTGGAGAAGACCTAGAGAGAGAGCGAGCCTGGTTTTTATCATTTGCAGCAATTTTTATGTGTAGTTGAGTGTGTTTTTTCCTTAGATGAATTTACTTTATCTGTTTTCCTTTCTTTGCTGCAAGACTTCTTTCAAAATATTGACAAGACAAAAAAAAAACCCAACCAAAAATTCCCAACAAACCTCAAAATCACGTCTTAAAATTAAATATTTTTCGTTATTTATTAATATATAATAAATATTATTAATATAATAAATATTTTCGTTATTCTTGGGGTTGGTTGTTTTGGAGGGGTTTGAGCTATTGTTGTAATTGTTGAACAGTGTTGTTCTAATTCTCTTTGACTGTTACGTGAAAGCAGAATGGCTTAAATTTTTTTTTTCTTATTTTCCATAGTCACATTGTCTTGATGCTGGCTGATGATATGGCATGTAATCCCAGAAATCCCAAACCAGCTACTGTATTTAGTCATAAAAACATGGAGCTAAATGTCTATGGAGATGATGTGGAAGTGGATTACAGAAGCTATGAGGTAACTGTGCTTTAATTAAAACCCTGGGTTGTCTCTGTGACGTACCGAGAACGGCGAGTAACAACACAATCCAAGTTCAGGAAGAAAGTAGTTACTTAATTAATTATAATTTGACTTGTATAACTTGGTTCCCAAAGATGACAGGAGGTTATTGGATCTTGGACCAGTCACCCCCTGTCCTATTGGCTAAAGCTCACAACACCTACTTCAAAATATTATTTCACTGTGTACCATAACAACTCTGAAAAATAGATCCCAGGAGCGCAGATAAAACCCAGTTTACAAAAAACCCGTAGCAGTGCTTATCATAGCTTTCATGAGAACCACAGAGCTCTCACAGAATGCTGCAGAAAGCTGAAAAATTTCTCTACCAAAGCTTTTCAGCATCTACACTGGGTCTTTATTTTTTAGTGTTGGTTTAAAGATTTATGCAGCATCTGTGAAGTCTGAGGAAGTCTTTCTGTTCATATTACTGGTTTTGGGCAGGGCTTTTATTATTAGCTGATGAGTTTAAAATACATACCCCTCCCCTCCTTGCTTGATATTTGAGTTTGTATTTGAAGTTATTGTACTAGAAACATGTTCAGTATATTGGCTATTTTAAATCATGGAATAGAATCATATTACTGAAATTTCTTTGGAAATGACCGTTCAGTAGCTCATCTTGCCAACACAAAAATTACTGTGAAAATTTTGGTGTGCAAGTGAATTGTTTATTAGGTAGCTTTACTTAAATTCCTACTCTTAAGCATATGCTCTTAAAATAAAACAAAAGCTGTAACCTAATCATTAGTGCAAAGCAATTACTGTATAAAAATCTGCATTCTGTCACCTTTCTTTTCATGTAATATTCCTTCATACCAGCCAGTGTCTTTACCAGTTGAGATGAAATTACACATCAGTTTCTTGGTTTACTAGTGCTGTAGAATTATTGCTAAAGGTTTATTGGATTGCATTTGAGTAGATAGTAGATGTTTTATTTCTCTGAAGCTTTATACAAGGAAGTGAAGACACAGAACTGGAATAGAGCTACGTTCTTTTTATCTTTTTTTTTCCTGAGTATGGATTTGTTGCTGGCATTTGAGCTGTGTACGTGTACTTAAAGAGGAGATGGTGTTTTATGGGATGTCTGCAGTCACCACTCAGATGGATCTTATCTTATCACTCAGACTTATGTAATCGAATTAATCTTGTTTTTTCTCTCCTGAGTTGCAGACGGAATTTAAACTTTTGTTTTTCCATGGTAACACACGCTAACATTGGAGCATTTTGTGAGTACAGGAGCAGTTTTGGCACAATGAAGCTATATGCTGACAGGTTTTTAGATCAATATAAGTGTATTTAAAATTGTAATGGTGGTAGACTCATTGGGTATAATTAAGCAACAGGCTGATGTTAGTGGAATGAAGTAAAAGCTAGTACATGATTCTTAACCTGAAGTAAAACCTTACACAGATAATGTCTGTTTATGCAGTTTATACCATGCCATACTATGTCTGGTTAGATACACTGCGTATTTTAGTGTTCCATTATTTAATTTCTGTAATCCAGCCTTTAGCTGATCAGTACTTTTATCTTAAAGAAATTACTTTATGCTTCTATTCATAGGTTACTGTTGAAAATTTCTTGCGTGTTTTAACGGGAAGAATCCCACCAAGCACACCACGATCTAAACGTCTTCTTTCTGATGACAGAAGCAATATTCTAATATACATGACAGGTAATTGCAGGTTTCTGTGTACAATTTATTGATGCTTGCTCAGCTGGATGGGTTTGTTGAAAGCATCAGTAGTCCAAATGAACAAAAGGATCGACCAAAAGATTTTTTTCTGTTTTTAGCATGTCATACTAATTAAGAAAAAATGCCTGTAGAGCAGTATTAAGCCAGTATTATACACCAGTTGAAATGGTGTATGTGTACTGTTCTTACTGTACTAATATTTTCTTTTGCTGGACTCTCTCTGGAGAAAGAGAATTGTGTTTACCTTGTTTTAGAAAAATGATCAACCAGGCTGAATATCTTCCTTTAACCTACATACTTGCCTAACTTCTGATTTTTCTGTCAGGCCATGGTGGAAATGGTTTCCTAAAATTTCAAGATTCTGAAGAAATTACAAATGTAGAACTTGCTGATGCCTTTGAACAAATGTGGCAGAAAAGGAGGTAAGAAATAAGCATTATTTAGATACTGAATACTGAATATCCTGAACATACTCTTTAATTGTGTCTTACTGGTAGGCCTTGCTTACCTGCAGCAGTGATACTGTTTGTTTTCCCTAAAGTTGTGCGAGAGTTTGCATTCAGAAAGCAGAACTTTAGTTTCTGCTTTCAGCTTCTTGCAGTTAGAGCTGCTCAAATGTATTGCTTTGGCCAAACCAGCGTCTTAAAACCGATCGGGGTGAGCTCCTGTTCCTTAGGTTCTGAGCAGCTGCCCTGGTAACTAAAAAGCAAAGTATGTATATGATGTTTAAGCAGAAATGGGTAAGGAGGCTGTTTTATTTCTTTCAGGTACAATGAATTGTTGTTTATTATTGATACTTGTCAAGGAGCATCCATGTATGAACGATTTTATTCACCCAATATAATGGCCTTGGCTAGCAGCCAAGTAGGAGAAGATTCTTTATCAGTAAGTAGATTTATGTGATCCTGAAGACAGTTTTCAGAATGCTGAGTTAAAAGCACAATTCCTACTGACTTTTAACTAAAAATTTCCCTTCTAATTGCTGAATGTATGAGGTATTTAGTGTGAGTTTGCCAAAATTTGTAAGTGTACTGTTCCTGCTTGTTTTTGTGTGCTGTCCCAAAGAACCAGGCTAACAATGGATTTCTGTCCTTGCTGGCCAGTTTATGCATTGCCTAGGATAGCAAGGAATCTTATGGGACGAGTGCTCAGAGATGAGTGTGAGGTATATTCAATCTGGGACTTACTACACTTGATATAAAACAAAACAGTAACTTTCACCTACTATAATTATATCCCAGCTGAATTACAGAAGGAGCAATAGGAGAGATTCCAGCCAGACCAAAAGCAGCAGGTCAGGATTACCTGAACCCATGCACTGCTGTGAGATACGCTGGCTCTCCCAGCCCTGTTTTCAAAGTCCACAAATCCATGCTGGACCATTAAGAAACGGTTCCCTGCTTTTTGGGAAACACAGATATTACCAGGATGCAGTTTATAGATAAACTGCATTGTTCAGCTTATCAGCAGTAGGTTTCTTCACAGCTAGCTATTTTCTTTGCATAATTTGCCTAAGAACAAAAAAAATTATGCATTACTTTTGTAACATGCTATTGCATTCTGTTCCCTCTCCTGAATACTGAATTCTCTCCTGCAAGTGCCCAATAACTGCTGTGTGTTGTTTTAAAGCATCAGCCTGACCTGGGGATTGGCGTTCATCTCATGGACAGATACACATTCTATGTGTTAGAGTTCTTGGAAGAAATTCATCCTTCCAGTCAGACAAATATGAATGACCTAGTAAGTAGAATACTCAACATTCATGAATATGCTAATTAATTTAATAGTTCTAAAACTAATCTATTTTGTCTGTATGGTTCTTCAAATGCTTTTTATGCTCCTGCTGTTTCTCTAGGAAGCAGCTTTGGAGGGAGGGTTTTTTTGCCATTGTTAAATGTAGTTGTGTAACACTTCAAGGATTGTCCTCGTTTGAAAGTGCTTTGCTGGCTACAGAAAAAATTAAACAAAATTAGCCAGACTTTGTATTTCTCATTGAAAAAATAATAAAGTATTCATTAAAAATTCATTTCAATAGAATGAAGCATTTGCATGTGAAAAATTTTAGTAGGAAGCTTCTAAAGCCAGCTTAATGGATAGCAGACACTTCACACATGTGGAAAAGCAGGCATTGGTGGTGTTTTGCGATTAAACAGTTAAAATTCTAACTGTGCACTTACAAATACCTGCAGAGACTAATTTATCTATATATCTGCTTAGATTCCAGAGCAAGATATGTCCAAATCCGTCAGTGTTTGGACTTAATTATAGCTGAGGCAAACATTATTGTAGATCTCAGGTGTGAAGCAGAAGGAAAAGAAGAAGCCAACCAGATAACATATGACAAAATTTATGAAAATGCCTCTCTAGCAGTGAGATGTATACAGTGGTGAGATGACATAAAAAGTAACTGTATTTTATTTGCTCTATTAGCCCTTTGTACCTGTTCCACTGCTAGTTTCTTTGTAGTCATACATTATACTTTGGTACCTTGTACCTGTAAATCCTGCTGTGCCACATCAGTGATCTAAGAGCCACCACATACAGAACACATTGTCATCGATTCATTTCTGTAAAAGGAGCAGCTGCTCAGAAGTTTTATGCCACCCTCTGTCTACAGAGGGTGGTGTTAGCCTGACTGCTACATGTATGCTAGAATTCTCTCTAAACAGCCCACACTTGGCAGATTTTATGTTGATACAGAATTGATTCAGTGGCCAAGATTCAAGGTTCTTTTACTTCTATGGGAATGAAATTCTGTCCTATAATTTAATACCTTCTAATTATGGGATACAGACAACTTTAAAATAAATCTTGATAAAGAAAAATATGCAAGTTCTTTATTGATTAAGTATCTTTGTCTAGCCTGTTCATTCAAGTGTCACTGTAAACTAGAAATTTAATTTGTGTTGATAATAGAAGGTCATAAAAAGGAACAGTGCTTTCTACTGTGTAAGACACTCTCTGGGAAGTGGTATAGCTGGTCTGGCCAGCAGAATGTTAACCTAATTATTGTGAAAAGTGTAGAAATTTGTTAGCTGGCCAAGTAGTTTACTTTTTGAGCTCTTCGGAGAAGACACCTAACTGTGTTTTTGCTTGTATGCCAAATAGTCAGGAAGAGCTGAGGGAAGTTGTCCATGCTGGTAAATTCCTTACATCATTTAAGTCATCTTACCAGACATCGACCTGCTGATTGTTGCTCAGGGAGTGGAAGAGAAGAAACCCAAATATATCATGGTTTGTGATAATTTGTTCAAGACTAGGTTGGATGGGTCTTTGAGGCCTGGTCTAGTGGGAGGTGTCCCTGCCCTCGGCAGGAAGGTGGAACTAGGCGATCTTTAAGGTCTCTTCCAACACAGACCATTGTGTGATCATGTACAGCAAATGTGACCACTTGACTTTGAGTTGGTGCTTTTCAAGGTTTCATCTAAGAGTTCCAAAGTGACATATTGTTAGTCCATGGTAAGGATATAAACCTATTTTTTGCCAGCAGTTACAGGGGGTACTCTGGCACTGGAATGCATTGTTAGTGTTAGCTGCTTATCCAACTCTGACTTTTTAAATTTAAATTAATGCTTTCCAAGATGAGGGTAACTTATGTTACTACCTAGCTTTAAAATTAAATGATATTTAGTTGTTTGATCCTCTGATATGTCAAATGTCTTCTCTTTTTGGAGTACTGTATGTTCATTATACTGCTTCTATCCCGTTACCTCTTTACTTTTCTCTAACCACTCTTGAAACAGCTTCTCTTCACATCCACCTAAGATTTGGATATTGCATTCCTGTAAAGAATGAGACATCATTTTTCATAATCCACTCCACCTACTCCCCACCTGCTCCATCTGTGTTGCTAAGGGATAGCATAAAGCTGTGCAAATGACTGACTTTATGTTTGATCACAATTCCCTGAAAATAAAGACTATATTGAAATGTCACACATTTGAACTTTTAAAATACGATTCAAATAAATTTATAAATGAGGTGTCATTTGTCATGAAATAGCTAAATTGTTGTTAAGAAAAGTCAAGATAACAAAGTTGGGGGAGTTGTTTAGCTGTGTTTGAAAAAAAGTTCTAAAAAACATGGAAAAATTGATATAGGAAAAAATGTGTTTAACTTAGCCAGAGTTTGCCTTCTCCTTTTTTTGTTAGAAGACTTCGGTTGTTAGTGTTAGTCTGCTGTGGTGTAATTGGTTTGCAGTCCTTTCTCACAGTGGTAGGGTAGGGTAGTGGATGGGTAGGTTTTTAACACTGAAGTCTTCTTCTCCCTGCCATTGCATATTTTTGTTCAAATTCATATCAACATGTTGTGGTAGTAAACTGTTGCGGGACAGGTTGAAATTAGTTGGGTGCAGTATCAGTTTCCCACTTTCATTGCTGATGCAGTTTTTTTGGACTCTCAAAACCTTGGCAGAGAGACTTACTTGTATAACTGCAGCATAAATTTATGCTTCAAATAGTGGGATTAAAACAAATGCTTACTTTTTATAGTTCACTTCAGAGACAGTTTTTATGTTTGTGCCCTTAATTGGAGCAGAGCTGGAGAAAATTGATAGCATTTTGGTGAAAATGGAAACTTTAGAGGGTTTGTGTGTGCATTAACAAATGGCTTTTGTATGGGAAGCAAGATGCTGATGAGTCTAGTCCATTTTCACCACAGGGAGGAGGATAACAAGGATTTGATTTGCCCTGTCTTTTCTTTAGCAGCTGTGTGATAGCAGCCAACAAGAGAGTTGGGAATCATTAAAAAAAGAGCACAGCATCTGTGTGTGCTTGTATGCTTCAGGTAAAGGTGAAAGTGAGCTGAGGTCTCCCTGGACAAGCAGCCTAATGCCATATGCTTACAGGCTTAAGCTAAAAAGGGATCAAAGAGAAACTGGAACAGAGCAAAAGGGAGGAATGGGGAGATAGAATCTGTCCTCTATGAAGAAAAGTCAGGTAGATTGGTTCCTCTCTGGGAAACCTTTTGTAATGTAGGGCTCTGTTGTCCAAAGCAACAAAAGCCTGTGCATTTTGTGTCAGGCTGAGCCCAAAATTTCTGCTGGGAAGTATGGCCTGAAACTCACAGGTTTTGTCAGTCATAATCTGGGATAATTCAAGTTGCATCTGCTCTGAGCTGATTAAGACCTGTGGTTTTGTCATAAGAATGCAACCTTCTAAGAGCTGACCCATGATGTAATTTAAGTATATGAGCTCCAGATCCTGTGGTGGATGGACCTGTTTGTGAAAATCACTTGGAGAATTTAAGATTAAGGAAGATGAGCACCCATGTGGAGAGTGACGTTCTTAGTCCTGTATTAAACCTCTTGTGTTAAATGTTCTGGTGGCTGGAACGTGAAGGACTCGCATAATCTGTGCTGTTACCAGGTGGTCTCTGTTGTAGCAAGCGTGGTAGGACTTGTGCAAAATGGCTTCGTGTCCAAAATGCATTTGTATTGCCTTGAGTGTCTGCTGGGTACATAACAAACTTGTTACTTAATAGGCTTCCTGTCTTGTCAGGTGTTCTAAATGCTGCAACAAATCTGTCACTGTTCCATCTGCTTTTGTTAGTGCTGGTTTTGTCTTTCAGGTGTTGCAGTGTGTGCGGGGTATAGGGGATCTGCTATGTAGACAAAATACATGGGTAAAATAATTAATGAGGTATATAGCTAATTTGTAGATGTCACAGGATGTCTGTGAACTTAATGTAAATAAAGCACCTTTGATACTTGAAGATCCTAATTCTGCATTAATTCTTAGGCTATAAACTAGAAACAAGACTGACGGCTTTTTTTTTTTTTATTTTCAATCAAAATGTAGATTCTTGCTTCTTTATGAAGCCTTCAACATAGCTACTTATCAAAGCTTGTTTAATTTTGCATGCCTTCCTTTGGTAAATATGAAGAATTTATGCCCACTTGTGACTTCTGGAAGGTTATAGCAGCATTGCTGCGTCTATATTCAGAAATATATTTGTGCATTTATCAGTTAGATGTAATTGATGGTTTGCTTTCACAGGAGCATTTCTAAACTCAAGTGGCATTGTAAGGAAAAAGGTTTTCAGAAATGCATAATCAAGATGTTTATGCATTTTAATGTGTTTATTCAACCATTTTTTTCAGCTATGGAGCTTGTACTGAAATTAATGCAAGTTACATATGTCATTTATCTTTTTTTAACAGTAGTTTTGTTTTGGAAGATGTATGTAAAGCCTGTTGATGAATGAGGGACAGGATGTGATTGTCCATCTTGGTTTGCAGTTTCAGGTCTGTCCAAAAAGCTTGTGTGTTTCCACCCCTGGGCACCGAACCGATCTGTTCCAGCGTGACCCTCAGAACGTTCTGATTACAGATTTCTTTGGCAGCGTCAGGAAGGTGGAGATCACCACAGAGATGGTTTCCTTGGACCGGGACGTGGCTGGATTTGAAAGCAAGTAAGTAGCCATTATTTAGACTTGATTTGTATAGCTTTGTGCCACAAAGTAGTTGTGTAACTGCCAAGGAAAAAGAACTCTGATTTTCTGTCATTTCTTACAAGGAATCAGGGAGTTAGTATGGACCTCCTACTGTGATAAAGTTGTCAGCTGAAAACTTTGTTTAAAAGTGCCCATTCCTTTCCTCACACTTGTAAATAAATGCTGCTTGAGACCAAGATGTGGATGTCAACAACAAAAGTAGTTTAAAATTTTCTTTCTTCCTTGACATTTCTTCTTTAGTGCTCAAATACTTTGTTACTGAAATTCCTGCTTGTGGTAGCTTGCCCCCGTCACAGACAAGCTCTGGGTATAAGCCATCAGTTAGGTGTTTGATAACAATGCGCTTTTTAATAAATCCTTTGTTTGAGTTCTCTGAATTCTCTGGCCTTTGACATTGTACTGTCCTGAGAATTTCTGTTCCTGAGATGCAGTGATTCATTTGGTTAAAATTACTGGTGGAAGTTCATTGATTGAAGTTGTAACAGGGCTTCCGTTACTTTGTGGATGAAGAAAGAAGTATAAACTTCTTTGTATTTTTGGGATTCTGTTGCCACCTATTGGGAAGATGTAAAGGAAGATGTGCTTGTTCTGTAGGGTGTATTTAACATTGTACTTCCATTTCTGTTGTGTCTTTTGTGCTTGATGATACTGCCCTGTAGGAGGGGGAAACAAAGGATTGAAATACTGTGCTATGTCAGGGACTAAATACTTTTCAACACATAATTTTATGTAAATTCTTGTCTGCCTTGTTGTTTACTGTTGCTCAAGCTAGTGGATAGCAATTTTATTTATTTTAAAGGTAACAGTAACTCTGGTCCTTGTAATTATAAATATCCTACAAGGTTTAGCATATTTCATATTTTACCTCCATACTGTATGTATATCTGGATCATATGCATTGGTACATACCATATAAATCTAAAGCTAATTTTGTGATTCCTTCGTACAGAACAATACTTAGTGACACTAAATTTGTTTTTTCACTGAAGAAGAAAAAATGTCTTGGCAAGTAACAGACATTTTGCTAGTCAAAAACCATGAATACTTACCTATGTGGGTTTCTAATTTGTGGACAATTGAAAGGAGAAATAGATTTTGAAGGACTTTACCATTCTGAAACAGGAAACGACTGGCTGGAATTTTTAGCTTTTTGTGTGTGTGTGTTAGTTTGGTGCCAGTAGTGGAGGGATTTTTGGTGCCTGACACTACTGGACTGGACTCATGGAAGCATGTTGACAAATGGGCATGCACAGCGAGGAATATTATCCTTGTGAAAAGTTCTGATATTTAATGAAAGCTGTATTACAGTATCATGGTAATTCCACTTAAGTCTGTGAAATTGGAAGGGATAGGGACATGCTGGTTTAATAGCTGAATAGTTCTCCTTTTCACAATTTTCTAAAAAAGTACTTAAGTTCTCAGTGTCTTGTTTCCATTTGGAAAGAGTTTACAGACAATATGTTTTTAACGGAGAAGAAAATATGGAGTTTGATAAAAAAGTACTGAAAAGTTGTATAGCTGTAATAGACAGTGATGTGGAGTGCTTAATAAATTCCTTAAACAGAATTCTGAGGTCAGTACCTGTTGGTATGTCAGGTCTGTTTAGCTGCAACAAATTAAGAATTACAGCTTGAAGTGAATTTATTAAATGAAAATGTTAATGCTTTTTAAAAATGTAGTTTTGGAGCGTCTGATCTACAAGAACTAGTTACTCTGGTTTTTTTTAAAAGACTATTATGAACATTTCACACATCTATTTCTGAGAGTGTTGAGAAGGCAGAACACAAATTACATGATTTTTGAATGGGTGCTACCACTGATTGTCCCAAATTAATGTAAGAATGACTCCTGAATGAAAGAATATTCTTATCCTTCTTAGTATCAGTTAAACTATTCTGTGCCTTTTGGGAATGTGATGACTGTTGACACTCTCAGGTAAAACAGCTGGGGAAAGATGGGGCTATCACAGCCTGGTTTATTCTTTCTTGTTTCATTGGGAGAGACCTAAATCAAGTTTATTTAAAGTGAAATAATCCTTCCAAATTAGTTATGACTAATCTGATTCATGCCCAGTATTGCTTTAAAAGCCCTGATGAAGCAGAAGAAAGTAATAAGAATTGAACTTGAGCCCTTAAGAGTTTGTGAAAAGTAATTACCAAGAAGTATCTGATAGATCACAAGTATATGCTACTAGTACCTCAAAATTTGTATTACATTGGTTACTGAGTGTGCAGATGTTATTGGTTTAATATTTGATGAAGTCTCAAGGCTGAATCATGTCCTCTGTTTAGTCTTCCCTCAGTGTTAGCTTGATACCTTTTTTCTTCTCCTTTTACATACTGGTGGCAGTAGAATGTTACAGAATGTTTGTGTTACAGAGCATAACCAGAAAATGATATCCAAACCTCAATTCTGACAGTCTTAAGTAGTCTGAGTTAGATTTGATTTGTTTCAAAGCTGCAGGTGTCACACGTGCAGATAAGTAGGACGTTAAAAGCCAAATGAACAAAAGAGATAAACCACTGATTATACAGATTATGGATAAAGAAGATGCTGTCATGTGAGGCATGAACATGTATCAGGATTGTACTGCTGGCAGACTGTTCAAGTTCTCATCTTGCCCACTGCTGTGACTTTGCCAAATCTTTTCAATAGAAGTTTGTTCTTTTGTTGCACAATTGCTGAGCAATTACTTGGTTATACAGATCTGCTCCCAAGCCCAGCGTGAGCCATAGCTGTGCAACCAGATCAGAACTGGCAGCTTCACGTGGAGCTCATGCCGTGACATTTGACAAGTGAGGCCTTTGAAGTTTCCTCTGGCTTGGGCTGAGACTCATACAGAGAACAACTACTAATTAACCAAGAGAAGAGGCTTTCTTTCTATCCACGTAGTGGTAGGTGAATATTTGCGAGTAAAAGCTTTAAAAAATAAAGAGAAGGTTCCTCTGCTATCTCCTTTCTTCTTAGCAGTTTCAGTCTAAGCCATGTTCACTTCAAAGGGCTTGTTCTGCAGCTGCCTCAGTCGTGACTGGATCTGTAGCTGCCAATTTTAGCAGAAAACCTGACAGTCTAGGGGTTCTGAGGCTTCAGATGGTTATGTTTTGTCTAAATCCCCATGCAAGTGCAAAAAGTCAACATTAAGGAGTAGAAGAAATCCTGCACCTTTGGAGGAGGAGCCTTGCAGGGTTTAGAATATGTAATAAATTAGGAGTGTGTCTCTTAAGCTTGGATTGTAACTCTACAGCTAGCTGGAGCACTTTCTCCTTTTCAGTTCTTGTCATGAGGAAAAGATCTGTATCAGCAGAAAGTGTTGATAAAAATTGGGATGAATATTTCCCTTGAGGGTAGTAAGAAGTGAATTAAAGGCAGCATCATATAAAACCATCCTAGTTTCATTGCTGTTGAGAATTAGGCTTTGTATTTAATACTTCTGTTATGAAGAATTGTGATACTACTGGCAGTGACTGTTTTCTTAAAAATAAATAAATTGGCCGCTTGTGTTAGGAGGAATGCTTGTGTAACAGGCTAATTATGAGTAATTGGTTCATTTGCAGAATATTACTAGCTAATGTTCTCTCAATCTATTTTTTGTGTGTGTGTTGGTGTCCCTTTCCTGTCCTTTCTTCTTTTCCACCAGCTATTTTCAATTTGATGTGCTTAAGAATTAAAGCTGCTCTTGTGTGGTCCTGAAGCCTTGGGGGATTCAGTTTATGAACCAATAGGTAATTTCTTTGTTTGGCAAGAAGATGCTGTTCAGCTCAGCGGGCTTTCCTTAAAACAAAGAGTGTCGGGGTTTGTTGTGAGATCCCCTTTCAGTCTGTACCAGGTGCCACAAGTTTGTAGTTATTTCAAGTTTCGTAAGTCACTTTTAGGACTAATTCAGCGAGCTCCCGTTGCCGGACAGGTTCCCGGTTCCTTGGCTCGGCAGGAGCAGTCGCGGCGCTGGGCGGGTGTCCCGCTCCCCGCGGGTCGGGCCGGG
>VZTI01000691.1:477438-560150 GCA_013397865.1 Struthidea cinerea | reverse complement strand
GGACCGGGGCTGGGGCCGGGCGCGGGAGCGGGACCGGGACCGGGGCTGGGGCCGGGCGCGGGAGCGGGACCGGGGCTGGGGCCGGGCGCGGGAGCGGGGCTGGGACCGTGCCCGGGACCGGGACCGGGACCGTGACGGGGAGGGCCCCGCCGTGCCCGCCCCGCGCCCCCCTCTGCGGGATCCCTTCGGAATCAGGGGGGCGTAGAACTTGGTCCTTGTTCGGTGCAAATTTGACGGGATAATGGGAGGGTTTTTGTCTTATTTTCCACTTTTCCTACTGGGCGACAACCTGGTGGAGGTGTGACGTGTTTCAGTTTCAGAGTAATGTAAAAATAGAAAAAGAACTCAGAAATCAGCAAGTCTGTACTCATCAGAATTGAATTTTCAGTGGGATTAAGAAGCTGTTAATTCTAGGTAGTATTGTTCTTCCATAAACATCTTCAGATGGGTTTCCTAATTTTTTTCGTGAAGAGCACTAATCAGTTACACATGTACTGTATTTTCCTCTAATGTCTTACAAATTTATTCTGTTTTAATGGTAAGTTTGGACACAATTTTGTAAAGGGTACAATTCTGTAATCCATGTGGTTTTTAATAGTCTACACGTAATTAAAGAAGATAGGTGAACCAGTACTTGCTGTTAAATATTATTGCTGTATTTCCAAAAGTATTTTGTAAATATATTTGGGTTCTCTTTGCTTGCATAAAGGTAGGTCAATGTATACATAGGCATATATATGTACACTCCTATACCTGCTAGTGCAGAAGAACTTTTCAAGGTAATACAACTGAAATTAGTACGAAGGCTATAGAAGGAAAAATTATATAGGAGGAAACAATTTCACTAATATAATGTCGGTATAAAATAAATAAGGATGACTGTCAATATCTAACGGAACGGCAGGTATAAATTGTGCTGGGAAGACTTTAAATACACTAAAGTGCTATGCTTGGTAATTACAGTCCCTATTTAGCAAGGTATTTTAAAAAGCAGCTTTGAACAATGTATTTTTTGTTCCTTTGAAAGGATTTTTGACCATGCATTTTGACAGATTTTGGGGGTTTTTTGGTAATTAAAAAAAAAGTTTTGTTTCAAAACTATAGTTCTTGACGCAGATTTTCTTTGATTATTTTTTCCCCCTCTTCCTCCTAATTTTTGTTTTGTGTGGCATCTTGCATTTTTTCTATGAGAAGACTTCAACTGTTGGTTGAACCAGGTTGTGCTTCTATCATTTCACGTTTTCAGTACAACATTGCTTTGTTGAACCTATATATAGTTAGTTATTTCTATGTATAATTTTAATAGGCATTGACAGCAAAGAAACCTCTTGGTCTGTAGAGGTACTATGAAGCACATGCAAGTCAATGCTAATATTTTATTGAATTCAGCTTTTGAATCAAGTTCAGAATCTTTACATTCTTCATAAGTACTTAGATATGCCAGTTGACTTGGGCACATATAGTGTTAGGCAGTGGCCAGGTAATGTCTAAAATTGTTGCATGGCAGATTAAGTGGGAGATCTTAAGTATATCTAGTATATTTTAACATCATCTGCATAGTCTGAGAATATCCAGATATCACAGGATATTCCATTGAGGGTTTTTATTTTGTTTTCCGTTATACATTCCTTTTTACACCTTTCCTATGTAACATTCTTATTTTGTTTCATTATTTCTTCTTCATCTCTTCTCCCTGTGTGATCTTTACCTGCAATTATTTTTGCAGTTGAGCAGGCTGCTTTATAATTGCAGTTTCCTGAAGTGCTTGTTATTCTTTCTAGTGCTATTTATATGGAGATCCTGGCTTGATCTTCTTGCTTTGCTGCCCAGTTGCTAAATAAAAATTAATGTCTGTTCCTGGAGGTACTTCTGTAGCTGTGTACTCTATGTTTCTGCTGAAGAAGACCATGACAACAGCTGTAGTATTTTGTGTAAGTCTGACCAGGAAATATTTTCATGTAATTTTGGCATGTTTTCAGCACTGTAGGATAACATGGGAGTTTCAATAAAACTGTGTTACTGTTATTTGCTTCCTGTCAGAAGTACCAGCACTGCTGTTGATGTTTGTTAGGATACTCTCCTTGTGTGATTTCTAGCAGAGTGAAAAAACTGGGGGTGAAGAAAAACAGGCGTCTGGAAGCAGTGACTGTGGGACTCTTAGGTCTTTGGAATTTAGTGGCCAAGCTCACACTGGCATTCTTTATGCCCTAAGAAATTAATCAGGGCACATAACTATTAAATTTCCAAGGCTCAAGCAACATTACTGCTTTTTTTAAAATACGGTATTAAGCCATATGCAAATGCTTTTAGTCTTTGCCTTTTTCCATATTATGAAAAAGCTTACACTTGATTTTTTTGAGCGCCTGAGGGATGACCTTCTGGATGGTCAGAAATTTCTGCCTCTGAAAATTTTGTCTTGCCCAAAGCTGTGGCAGGAAGGGGGCAGTCTGCCTTCACAACATATTTGTATAACGATGGTTAAAAGACCATAAGCTGGTCTCGGTTTACATCTTCCAGCCCTCCCAATAGGAGGGACCTTTCCCAAGTCGAGTGTTTGGTGGACAAAAGCTTTCATCGTAGAGCTGTTACATTTATTACTTAAATACAAGCCCTGTTGTTGGTTTTGGTGAGCTGCACAATGGTCTGGAAGATTGAGATGTGTCCCTGCACTGCTTCTTTCTGAAGGCTCTACTACACTCGGAGAAGTCAGGCTGCACAGCGGGCATACTGAGAGACCTAGTTCTTTGGCAAAGAAGTGAAATGTAAGTTGTGAAAGAAGAGCTGAACTCCAAAAAAAAGCATTGCATTATTGCCAGGCATCTCTTTTCTTTCCAGCTAGCTCTTTGAATAGACCAGTGCGAATTTCTGATATCAGGGGAGCAAGAAAGTCACAATTGCATCAAAGGATGGAAAGAAAACTAGAGGTGATTACAAAAGGCGATTCTGATCACATAAAGCACTGGGTTTACAGATGGCTTGCTGAGCACTGTTTAATATTACTGTATAAAATGAGATTGTTTTATGTGTTTGGTCAAGAGTATCAGAAATCTATAGAACAGATGCTGAATACATCTACCAAAGTGCCCAAGCTACTGCTAAGATTATTTTATAAAATTTGTAGGACAGCAAAATATTATCTCTGTGGTGAGATTGATCTTTCAGGAAAAGATAGTAATACTGCAAACAAAGAATTTAGTGCAAAATGGGATTTATTCAGCATTTTTGCGGGTAGAAGACTGATTGCATGACGGGTTTGTTATTGGTAAATACCAGGAGAAACAAACAAGAAGTAATGAAGCACAATAAAGTGTTTTGTATCCCCTGAAGTGGAAAAAGAATAAAAAATGGATGAAAGCAGGATATATAGGGAGCTGGAGGAATACCTGTTCAAGGGTTGGATATATCTTTTGAATCCTAGTGAACTTAATTCAGCTGGTTCCAGTTTACTATTTGGAGATTCCTGGGGTGGCAGCTGTGGATGATCAGGTTTTACACAATGCTGACAGCCATCTCTGTTCTCCCAGTTAAATTGGGCACAAGTTTACGTGGTATTGAAAAAGAACTGAAAAGGTTGAAAGCGCCTTGCTCATCTGCCTAGACATCTGATCTCATTTGGAATATAAAGACAGACAGGATTTCTCTTTCACAAAATGAACTGGAAGTTGCTACTCTGTGTGTAAGTGTAGAAATGTGTTCATATTCTGTACTGTAGCACCAGAATTTATTGCAAACTGAAATTACTATTGTTTTATGTAACCAAAGTATATTTATGTTTCTTATGGATGCGGGAATGGTTCAAAACAGTGGACTTCCAACATATATAAATTGAAACCACCAGATTGTTTAGGGAATTCACCTTTCACTTTGTACATACTACATAAAATCAGTGAGAGCACAGCATTACTTGAACAGCATTTTGGTGACAGGCAGGAATGAGAATTTAGAAGCAAGTTTGGGGAGGGAGAATGTGTCTTCTTCCCACCCCAGCCGAGTGTTGAGAGATGAGTAGTTCAGTCCAGTAGTCCCCAAGAGAAAGCAAGACCACAATGGAGGCTAGAATCTCCTTTCCTGTAGGGAAGGGAAGAATAGTTGTTGAGCATTGGTATTCACAGTTGCTTTAGCATAAATTCCTTGAATTATATGATAGCCATTTCAAATTTCTCTTCCTACTGGTTAAAAAAAGTTGCTGAAGTGTAGCTGATGTACAAGTTTATTCCTCTACTAAGGGAATGGTTTATCAGAAACTGAAACAATTAAAAATGTTGCACCTTCTTCCTGCCTTCCGTTGCTGGATTTTTAATTTTACAGTGGTATTTTCTGTATAATTCTCTGTGTAATTGCTATGTGAAAAACGTACAAGTCAATTCTGGAGGGACCAGATGCAGAGGAAGAGACTGAATAATACTGGCAATGTATTGGTATAATTTTAGACACTGATTGAAGGATAAGGAAAAGCTCTGCTTAATCTTTCAGGTTAATCTTCAACAGATGATAATCTTTAAATTTTTGTTACGGTTTTACTCTTTATGTTTCTTACCGAAATATTTTTTTAAATGCTCATTAGATTGTTGGTTTTCAGCAATGAGTGATAAATGACAGACGTTTGGATTCATACAGCTTCAGAATGTATGGAAGGGTACTTTCTAGAAGTGGGTTACCTCTTGTACTTACTCTGCAAAACGTTTGAATTCACATTTAACATGAGGAATCTGAGTACCCTCATCAAGTTAACCCTTACTGAAAATGGGTTTGCTGTCCTGGGACACTGAATGCTCTTAAGCCAAAGCTGGGTGCATTTATCCTGCCTAGGAAAGCCAAGCTGGCTGTCAGAGTAGGCCGCTGAAATGCATCTCCCCATTTCCGCAGCTGCACCGTGGCTGTTCCCAGGCGCTCCGGGAGCCCGTTCCACTGGCGCTCCGCTGGCGTGGCAGATCTGCTGCCCTCGCTGGGAGGGGCATCAACCGCACGGAGAGAGCAGATGGTCGGCGTGCTCCTCACGGAGGGCACCGTGGCACCGAGCGGCAGAGTTAATCTGTGCCGAGGGCTGTGGTGTCCTGCTGAGCGGCACCGTGTGCCTTGCAGTTTGCTCAGACCCCATCTGGGCTCTCACAGGGACAGGAGGCTGGGGCCGCTTGGTGCCAGTATGTTTTCCCTGTGGCTGCCTTCCGGGAACTGCAGTCCGGGGCCACTGTTTTGCTGGCAGAAGCTTCCCAAAACTGGAGCCAAATCTGGCTTGCAGATTATCCATCTGAATTTCCTCCCAAGCAGCACAGTGCTCTGAAGGATAGGAATGGTTAGATCTTCTATGCAATCAGAAAGATTACCTAAGTGTAAACTGTGTGAAAGGAGGAGATAAGAGTATGTTTTTCCTCTAGTTCCACAGTAGTTATTTAAATTTGACAGGTGGGGTAGTGCATATAATACTATAGCTGTATTAAATAATTTGAGTGAGATAAAAACCAGAAAGGGTTACTTGTTTTCCTAGATGATTCCTTGTCCTGTGTTATCTGCAAGTGAGATGTTACCACAGACATGCTCTAGAATTTCAGTAATATTTTTGTGTTTGAAATACTAGGACAAAAGTTACACCTCTAAATAGTTAGCAATTTATAACTCTTTTTAGTTTGGGAGAATATAGCGAACCCTGTAGTTACTCTTAGGTTTATCTCAATTTAACTGTAACATAATATTTAAGCTTCATAGTTCCCCACTGGCTAGTATTTTTTTTCTGTTGGTTACTTAAGAGTCTGAACCATGACTCCCTGCTAGAATAAAATAGGAATGAAGACTTCTTGCTGTAGGTCTACATTTTAACTGGGGAATTGGAGCAGAACAGCCACTAAGTGAAACTGCTCTAAATCTGAGCCATAGAGGATGTAACCTCTGTTTCTTCCTCAGCTGTCAAATAGAGTGCCCTAGTTCCTTTTTCCTTTGTGTGTGGTTCCCCTCTGATATAGTTTTGACTAACAGGTACTTTATTAAAAACATTCTGAGCTGACTTCTATCTTATTAGATGCTTAGGAGCTTTTACAAATGTCTCCATAAAAATATATGGCATATCTGTAAAATGGATAAATCTGCACTCTGCAGTAATGTTTTAAAACTGAAAACTGTGTGTGCGCACAAAAAATGTGGTTAGATAGAAAATTGTCCTTAAATCAGAGTATTTCTATGTGGTTTGCAAATGTAATGGCACTACTGAAAAATATTAGACTGTTTATTAATCTGTGCATTTATAAAGTAATTTAGGAGGGACAGGAGAAAGTATTAGCTAGCTGTGGCAGGAAGACTTCTCATGCCATAGATTCAAAGATGGTTTACATCGGTGTCACTCTTAAATATTTTACTGTAATAATCATTGTATTTATGTGATGTGTCTGTGTAGGTGCTAAAAAGCTAGAAGCAGAGAAATTCTTCAGCCTTTTCTCAATATTCTGTGAGAAGACTGTCTTTCCTATGTAGACTATTTTAAACAAGGTCACAGTTTCATAAACTTCTTGCACTTGCAAGTTGTTTTGCAAGATTGTTATGGCTTTGACTTTGAAAATATTATGGAATAGGTAACTTAAGACTTGGCCAATCCTCTCAAGGGGTGGATGGCCGAGGAACCAATTACCTACTGCCACTCAACACACTTTTTGCGATCTATCCTATATAGTAGTCAGAAAATTATTAAAGAAAAGCTTCGGCTTCCACTTGTTCATGAGCCTGGACTCTTGTGTTTTTCTTTATACGCCTCGGACGTAACAGCGACGTGTCTGTTCAGTTACTAACAAGCAGCTATGTCATGAAAACAGCTTCTCCAGTTGTCATTCTTGGGGATGCTTCCAGCAACACTGGAAGCTGTGGAAAGGTCATGGATGAGGACACACTTCCAGTTGGTGGTGGAGTGTGAGAGAAAAAAATGTAGTTTTTGTACGTGGCTGTACATATTCTGCAAACAGAGGGATTCCATTCAGGTCACAAAATTCTTATTATATTGCACTATTGAGGTTTTGCACAAACATAATTACTTCTTTAACACTGTGGGAGAGTATGCATGAGTCAGTTGGTAATTCTGTGCCATATTATGACTGTTCTTAAATTCAGATAATAGTAAATATAAAACATACGAAATTGCAGTGCAGTTCTTAAAAGATTATCATTATCACTGCATTGCATTTTGTGTATATTTATGTGAGTTTTATGGATGAAAATAATAGATGCAAGAGATGTCTTAAGAATAATAGTGATTAGTAGTTTGAGGTGGTGTTTATTTATGGTAGTACATCACCCAGAAGGTACTCAGCTGAGTTTTCAGATAGCCTAGGTAATTGTTTCTTACTGGTTTCTACCTGGTTTTTTCTGCTTTCTCTGGATATAAAATTAGGTCCTTTACAAGATACATTGAGACTGGAAAGAAAAAGGGGGGNGGGGGGGGGGGGGAGGGGAAGCTCATTTTACATCTTGGTAATTATATCATAAAATGCAGCTATGGAAGAGACCTAATTGCTATGTGACTGTTGCCTGTATCTTGCTGTGAGCATAAGAGGAAGCTGTAGAATTTGTGGCTGATACAGATATCATTAGAAAAAAGATCCCACCTACTGAGGAAATCCAACCATCTTTAATGTGCCAAATGAATATGCAACCTGAACACGGTAACAAACTGATGTCTCAGTAAAACTAGGGTAATGTAAATTGAAACAGGGAATAATTAATGTATTAATGCATTTTATGCCTACTGTGCTCATCTAGTAATCAGATTATTTTGTTAAATGTAATCAGAATTGTAAAAAGAATAATTGTATAATAAAGCTAACTTCACCAGAAATCTGAAAAGAAACAAAATTGCTGAAATGAAGTGATGCAAATTGTAGATTACTTATTTTCACCTGTCCTTGTGAAATAGAAGAGTAATTTTTAGGTATGCTTCTTACAAACAGAATTGGAAAAAGTTAATATGAGAGGAGGGAATCAGGAAATCAATATAATCAGAAATAACAGCAATATATATGTTAGTCATCTACTCAAGTCAAAAAACATAATGTGCTTCTGATTGTAAAACCTGAAATTAAGGCAAATTTCCATAACCATAATAAAAAACAAAAAGATGAATTATTACTGTTGAGGCAAATGGATATTGAATGCAAACCATCCCCAGAGAAAGTAAAACAAAATCATTTTTGGAGTTGAATTCTATGAAACTAATTTTCTTAGCTTGTAAAACCTTTCTCTTTTTGCTCATGTTTTTGATATTGCTTAAGAAAATGACACCATTAAAGGTGAATTTATTTTAGCAAGGGCTATTTCAATAGCCTACTCTGCTGAACTGAACCAAACTGTCTCCAGCACGGCCCTGCCTGTAAACATTACAAAGTCAGGGGCCAGGTTCAGGTAATTATCTTGGAGTAAAATTTCAGTCCAGTAGCGCTACTTTTGGACCTTGTTTAGTGAGTGAAGTAGTTAATCTCTTTCTTGCTAAAAGTTTGGTGTGGATTAATATTTTTTTGACTGTTCAGTCCTGTATGTTCATTTAATTTTGTGTCATTTAATCAGCTCAGTCTGATTGAATGGCTGTGTGTATTACTTTTGGTGAGTACGGTGGTAAGTCCTCCTGAGAGGTTCTTCCTATCTAGAGAAGAAAAAGATAACCTTGTCCTGTAGAAAATATCAAGAGTGTATCTCCTTTGCATTAATACAAGGAAAAGCAAAACTTTAAGATCAAATCCACATTGAAAAATTTAGCCCTAAACTTAAATATTCTTGGAAAAATAGATTTAAAGTAGAATCTTAGGGAAAAGTGTTTGGAAATGGCTCAAACCTTTGCCTATACGTCATCTGTTTGTTGGCATATGCAGTTTGTTGCCTGTAGGTTATAGATCCACTTGGTAAGACTGTGTGCTGATCTTAAAAAATACTGTATTAAAGTGACCAGAAGTATGTTTTTCCTATAACAGGGATATTTGGATGTTAATCCAATGTTAATCTCTAGTGGAAATGCAGTAAATAACACAGTTCTCATTTAGTTTAGTTGTGTCCTGCTTAGTCTGTGTGAAACAGCAGCGATTACTTGTCTTTTAAAAAGTTTCCACACAAGGTCTTCTGTTCCTCAAGCATTGCTATTTTTAAAAATCGGCTTTATCTTTCACCTGAATAATATGCAGATTAAAAGGAAGAAAGAAATGTACTCAGACATTTAAAAACAAACAAACCAACTCCCTAAAACCTCCCACTTTAATTGCTAGTTTTCAGAATTTAGCAAAACTTACCATTTTTTAATTTGCTATTGTGAAATACCAGGATTCTCAACTGGCACAGTATCCAGCACCTTAGTCAAAGAACTATTGTTATAGAGCAGATAAGATTAAAAAAAAAGTCATTGGGTGTGATGAAAACCTACATGAACATTGAGGGGGAAAAAAGCCAAAGTTACCATAGCAACCACCAGTGCTTTAGAAAATAGCTGAGTAAAAAGAGCAGAAATGTAACAGAAAATATGAGGGCCATTTCATAAAGCATTAAAAATAAAAATGAAATTTAAGGCAAATATGATTACTGCTCAGCTTTTATCTTAGAAATCCCTGATAAGCGGCCGCTTGTCTTTGTTTAAAAACAGGACCACTGTTGATAAAGTTTTAGCATTTAGTCCCCATTAGACACTATTAAGGAGATACTTCTGTGAATTTGGTTAAAAATGATTGAAACTTTTATGAGTTATTGTTTGTTGGGTTTTTTTTCTTACCTTTTTTGCTCTGCAAATGGTTTTCTGAACAACTGCAGTCTTAATCTATGCAGTAGATTGGGCTCTGAGAATGTCCTTTATGGTATAAACACGACCAAAAGTCCTACTAATAAATGTGGTCCCACAGTGGCACTACTGTTAGTTCTTCATGGGGTCTACTGACCACGTAGCACTGCCCTTCAGGAGACGAGTGGCAAAGGCAGCTTTAAAATTCTTGGACATAAAAATTTCAGGAAAGAACCACATCGATAAGTTCAGGGGTGTGAGTTGCCCATTCATAAAATAACAGGTACAGTCTGTTGCCTGTGCCTTTGTTTCTGAACCTATATTCTGATATCAGTGATTAGCTTAAAGGCTGAGCTTTGATACTTCTTTTGTCTTTTTTGTCTTTCTGAATGGAATCAGCATTCTTCAGTGCGCTGGTATTGGGTAAGAAGTCTGGTGTTTTGCCTATATATTGCCTCATAGTTGAGCAGGATTAGATTTTACGTGGGTGAGCATCAAATGTACATGGGATAAAATTGTAGGCATCGTTTCTTTCCTACTTCCTATGTAGCTGTTGTCTTAAATTTGATCTTAATCCTCACAGAGCAAAATGGCCCATGTTGGAACCTTAACCAAGTAAGAAAGCGATGAAAAAAAATAACTTAAATATTCTGTTCTGAAAAAATGCTTCGTATGAGGATTGAAACAGTCTAAAAGTTTGAGTACTAAAACGGAAAGAGCAAACACTTTATCCTTTCTTTATAATGCAGTCTGGTTCAATTCTTGCCTTGTCTTGAAACGACTGTGTTGTTGTGTGGCTGCGGCAGTTACCCTCTCCCATTGTTAGAAGATGATTCTGTGTGTAGCAGTAGATGGTACTTAACTGTCCTAGACGGAGCTGTAGCCTGGGGCTTTGCGTGCAGGTCAGAGCAGTTGTTACTAGCATCTGTTTCTTTTGGAAAAAAAGGCATTGTTTCTGAGCAAACAGATTTTGGTTATTTTATAAACCACTGTGAAATAAAAATATTTTCCTCTCCTCTAGTCTCATACGGAAGTTTATAGAAGGGTAAAAAGTCTTGCATCGCTCCCCGAAGTCTTCCTGTGCATCCAAATGAAACATTTGTGATGCGTTCTGCATTGTAAAATGGGTACAGCATTTTTTCTCCTCTGCTATTGTCAGAGTTACAAATACACATCCGTATGGAAGTGAGAACTGAAGCTGATTAAGCTGAAATTATGAAATAATGAATTTTGTAAGAAAGAAAGGTGGTGTGAATTTCTGTAAATGCTTAAGTCCCATCTCTGCAAAATTCACATGGAAGACCTATAAACACTTTGGCATTGATCTCTTGTTTAATTGCCTCATCTGAAAACATTTTGTAGTGCCTCTACAGCATGACTTCTGCTCCAGATCAAATGCAACAGATGTCTTACTCTAGTAGGTGAGTTCTTCCCTAGGAATAACTAGGAAAAGAATGTATTCTGGATAAGATCAGTTTAGCATTTCAATGCAAGCCATAAGTGGCATATTTAATTAATGCTTGTCTATTATCAGGTTGGGGTTTGACCTGATAAACTTTTCCAGTGTGGCTGGACTTCATGTAGTAGTTTTGTGCTGGGGCAGTGGATTATAAAGCAGCCAGGTTATGAGCCCAAACTGGTGGAACAACCTGGAGCCAGGGCAGAGACAGTGTAGGTGCTTGTTCTGCTGCAGCTGGACTGTGTCACAAGTGGTTGCTGCTGCCTGATGAGCCCTCATTCCTGCACGCAGAACCCTTTGCACTGTGTGCCTGCCTCTGCCAGGGCTTTGATTCAAAAGGCCTGCAGAAATCCTCCAAATCTCAGTATGTGGCCTTGTTACCACCTAACAATCTGTTCAGACTCTGGAGTTTATGTATCTGACAAGGAGCTCTGACAAGGTACTGTTGACACGTACTTTGACTTAGGAACTGATAAGCACCACTTGATAAAAGTGGTGATAAAAGTTTTCTGTGACATCTCTGTGAAGTTCCTGCAGAACTTAATTCAAGCAAAACAGGTATTGTTGTCTTGCATTTTTTGTGCTGTGTTTTTATAGATGTGTGGAAACTTAGCAGTGTAGTCCT
The DNA here is from genome assembly GCA_013397865.1 of Struthidea cinerea. Classification (NCBI taxonomy): domain Eukaryota; kingdom Metazoa; phylum Chordata; class Aves; order Passeriformes; family Corcoracidae; genus Struthidea; species Struthidea cinerea. The sequence continues at coordinate 548,336 of VZTI01000691.1, read as the reverse complement.
GTTAGTGGGCAGTGGAGGCTTGAAACATTATGTTGTGAGAAAATGCTGTTTGTCACTAATGTCATGAGGTAGGAACACAACTGACCTCTGACTGTTTTGGTAGATTAAACTAAACCCCACTAGGTGGTGCAAGCAAATAAACCACCTTGCAAAACACTTCTCTACAGATGAATGAACTTGGGGAAAGGGTGTCTTTCATCAAATGATAATATATTCTTTGATTGTTTGTTTGGGGTTTTTTCATTTATGGTTTTGTACAATAGTTACTAAAATTTAGTATTTAATGCTGTCTTAGCCTGGTCTTTCCACGTACAGGTAAAAAAGTGCATTCTGGTTTTGGCTGAGACTTGCCTATCTGCCTTTGTTACAGTGTGGGCCAGCACCACGATGGTGTATTCACAGGTGGGCTGGGGGCTTCCATTGTGTTTTGCTGTGCTATCAAAAGTGGCTGCTGTGAAATAACATCCTTCCTACAAGCTGACTGAGGCATTTTCAGATTTGGCACCTGCTTGTAGTATTCCCTCTCAGGATCTGTGTTGTTGCAGTTATTCCTGTGCCAGTTTGGGTTTGCTTACCTGTACAGCTCTACTGTCTATCTACAGTTAAAAGTATTTGTTTGTTCAAAGAACAAACATAGGAATAGTAATGTACAGTCAATTTACAGTGGGGTGAATAAAGTTCCAGTAGAAAATAATTTTGACATATAATGTATGTGGTTAGTCTGTAAGGCTTAATGTGTATGTCAAAGAGATCAGTAGTTATGTTTTATTTATTATGTTTTATTTAGAAATAAACCAGAAAGCCACAAAACAAAACTCCAGACCTTCTTTGTACTCCTGAGGTGACTATAATATAACCTTACCATTTTGTGTTGTGCTTGGCTATGCCGTTGTTTTAAATTCAGGCTATATAACCTTTCAATATCCTTTGCTCTCCACTGAAAACACCTCTAGTGCAATGGTGGTTTTACTGAAGATGCAGTGGCCCATACATGGTCAACATATTTCTATAGCCATAAGATCAGTAGCAAAAAGGTTTTGAATAACAAGAAGCTGCTCATTCTTGATGTAAGTGGAAGACCCCAGGAATTTCTACCTGTGGAGAGCCATCAGCACTCTCATTTTCTTGTCAGTAATCATATTTTACAGAGTTTATATGGCTTCCCTGTAGACTGCAGGCTGCCAGCTCTTCTGGGAAGGCAGCAGCACTGCAGTGCTGCCCCAATCCTGAGCAGAGCCCTACCTGTGCTAAAGGGCAAGTGCTGCAGTGAGCGTTGTTGGCTGCTTAGCAGTCAGCCCGACGGAGCTGCGCGTCTTCCTGCTGCTGGTTCCCCCTCGGTGTCTGTGTGCCCGGCCTCGCTCGCTCCGTCAATACAGTGCATCAGTAAATACTCTATTATCACCTTGCAGTCCAGGACTCTGTAATAAGACAGTAACTGCAGTCACCGAGCAGCTCTCTAGTGAAAGTTCAGTATATTACTGTGCAGTATATTTACTGAAATGGAAATACTTCATTTCAAAGTGGCTTAGGTATTCATCGGTTGGGATGGGTGCGTGTGCCGCATTCATCCAAGTGTTGACAAATGCAGCAGAAGCGGGGTTTTGTTGGTGTTTTGATTGGGTAATTTTTGTGTTGGTGTTTTGATTGGGGCTTTTTTGTGTTGGTTTTTGTTTGGGGATTTTGTGGGGTTCTTTTGTTTGGATTTTTTTTTTAGGATATAAGACATTAAAGTATAAAAAGCTTACACCCATGAAATCTCAGCTGACCAGCAGCCATAAAGAATATGTACGCTAACCACAAATAGTGAACACATACTCTGAGTTTTGCAATACGATTCTGTTGTACCGTATGGCCTCTACAGAGTACACACAGAAAAATTGGTATAGAGGTATTAGTCTTAAAATGCAGAAAGAAAATAATTTTTTGTTGGTTTCCTTGGGTAGAGGACCAGCATACTCAATTGCCATAGTGCACTTCTGGCTATTATTAACTCCAAAGCCAGAGTAGAACTATGTGGTGATGCAAGTAGAAGGGCCTTGTGGTATGTCTATTAAAATACTTTTATATTCCTGCTGTAAAAATGTAAACGTAAAAATAAATGTAAATGTAAAAATCCAATGCCAATGGTTTTGGTTACTTATATTGTAGTCGTGAGTGGATCCTCATGAGTGAGGATCCACTGTAGCTGAGCAATGAACATACACAAGAAAGATACACACCTTACACCATGGTGTTCCCATTGAAAGTACTCTAGCAGTTTTGGTGGCAGGTACATTGAACATTCATAAAAACATGAGAGAAAATGCATGAATTAAAAAAGAAGTTAGTTTTCCATGAAACATGTAAAATATGAAGTTAAAAGGTACAAGACAGAATGTAAACTCTTTACTAGACCTCATATACTTGATAGTGTAGCATGTAAAATTCTTTAGAATGAAATCTTTTGGCTCTTGTCTGCTTTGTGCTTCTCTTTACTTGGAATTTTTTTCTTAAGCCTATTATTGTGTAATTGGAGTGGTTCCATTGTTTCTATAACTGTTACTTACTCCATCTGAAGATGTCAGAAGAGAAATCTGGCTTCATTATCTGTGCTAAAAGAACTAAGAAACTTTTAATTTTTGCCTTAGGTTCAAAGTTGCCTTTTATGCATATGTGTATACACACACAGACACACTCAGATATATATGTGTGGGACTGTGAAAGACCTTACCAGCACTGAAGAGTTCCTTCTTTTACATAAGGTGTACTGCGAGTCTGATGTTCTAAAAACTGAGTGACAGATTGGCATTGTGATCTTTTCTGCTTTACACTGTCTCTTGGTGCTGTTATCTACTGATAATGTACACTTAACATTCAGATTTACTGATGCAATCTTCTGTAGATTATAAACATTTGCAGAAAATTACTTTTAAATAATGGAAGAACCTACCATAAGAATGAGATAAAGACTGAGATTAGGTTAGTAATACTCGGCATTCAATCTTAGTTGAAGTCATAAATCATTTTTGTGTAAACTCTTGCATTTGTTCTAAAAGAAAAAACATGGAACAATCCTCTGACAAAAGAGTGAACTTGTTGGTTTTTTCTGTTTTGCTTTTGAAAGTAAAACCAGGTAAATCCATTTGCTGTATGTCTTACTGTTGTAAGACAGTCTTAGAAAGACAGTCATCTTAAGTTTGGGCATGACTGAATACTGAAGGTTTAATTTTAAAAGTTTAAGTCTCATTTTCAAAAGTAACTATTTAATGTTAGTCTTCGTTAGGCATTTTTGTTAGTATAATAATTCTGCTAACATATTTTTACTGTCGGCCACGTCCAATCCATATAGGTGTTGAAAAATGTGGTTATTAATTTTTTAGGAACATATTATAGAAGTAGCTTTTGCTTTATTGCATTATAAAGAAGGTCTTTGATGATTGCTTAAACATTGCTTGGCATTTACCATGCTGCAGAATTGATAAGTAAATAAAAGGAAACTTTGTAAATAAGATTTTCCCTATTAAATGGTTTTATATCTTTACTCTTGCAGTAAGACAAATAGATCTGTACAGAGAATTTAAGGTAACTGAGAAGAAAGAAAGGGGAGGGACATGCCTGTAGCCCTCAGAGCTGTTTCTGTTCCTTCTCTAGCCTTGTCGCTTGGAGACTGCAGAGAGAAAGGGTGCTGATAGCCTGTGGCACGCTCTGAACTACTGCATCTGTCCCTTCCCTGCAAGAAGGGGGTGAGGCAATCGGAACTCTGGATTTGGCAGGTGTCTGAGATGCCAGATTTTGTGTCAAGTATTTGGATAAGAAACCACCTGTGAGTATTAGAAGTTTGGTTTCTCCAACCTATTGCTTGGCTTTGCAACTAGGAATAACTTGCAAATCGAGATATATGTCTTGTATAGGTACAGCTGACAGGTACTGGAATTAGTACAGCCCTGAACTGGACACAAGGACATAAAGTCCCTCTTTCTTTCTCACAGGCCTCAGACCTAGGGGCTTGCCTGGATAGGCAGGGGAGTTGCCAAGTTTGTGTGCCTCTTGGGAGGTTGGCAAGCGGCGTGCCATGTACTTGACACAGGATAGGTACGACTTGCTGCTTCTGCTTTTGTTCCTGGGACCGCTTAAATTGTATGAGGAACAGCACTGGTGAAAAAGGGGAAAACAGTTGATTAAGTTTTGTAGTACAGTGTTCTGCAGTTCTTGGTGTATCTTGGTTGTCTGCTTTATGGAAATGTGTTACTGATCATGTTGTAGCAAAAAAGATCAAAAGCAACATCTAGTATTCAGGAGAGACATGATTGCACAGTAAACCATTTCTCAAAAGCCCAGAACTGTAATTTTTATGATTAATTTTCTGAGTGCCTAGGGTATAGCATGTTTCAAGAAAATCTGGGTCTATTACAGGTACCAGTATATGCTCTTGTATACACTTGTAGATAGAAGTACAGTTGGTGTCTTCCCTTATAATGTCCTATCCACAGGGGCTGGGAATTGGCAGGCAGATCAGCAGCCCTGCTGTAAAAGACCCTGGAGGTGGAGATGGGCACCAGTGCCATCACCATCAATAAGACAAGCTGCCTACTGAGCTACATGAGGAGTCTGATTAGCAGATCGAGCAATACTGTTATCATTTCTCTTTGATGCTGCTGAAGCCCTACCTGAAACACTGTGTCTGGCATTTGGCCTTCCCCTTCAATAACAACGTTGAGAAGGGTTGCCAAGATGGTCAGGACCTAGGGCACACATCCTGTGAGACGTGGTAGAGAGATTTGGGCTTGCTTGCCCTTAAAAGGCAGAAATGTAATAGCAGGCTGCAGCTGTTTGGAATGCAGTCACAGAGGTGGTTGAGGTAAACTTTTGTGATAGCAAGAGGTTCAGGTTGTGCATGAGGAGAAATGTTTGCAAAGAAGGGTGAGTTAGGACAGAGAGGTTTTGGAGGTTGTGAAGATTCAGCTGGACAAAGCTGTGGCTGACCTGAACTGGTGTTGGGAGGCTGAAGTGGATGGTCTCCGAAAGTACCTTAGAAACAAGATTTCTGTATTTCTGTGTGGTTACCTCCCTTGATTAATTGGAGTAAAGGGTCAAAAAAGCAAAATAGGAAGCTTGAAATGGAGTAAGGTAAAAGGTCTGAGGATGGTTTTGGGCAGAGAACACTGCTACTTTGTCAGATTCTTGTACTGAACTAAGCAGTCTCATGAGAAATTACAGCTGGATGGTACATTATGTGACTCATGAACTGAAAAAAACAGAAATATGTACTGTAGGTGTAGAAATATTGGGACTTAAAATATGTGTATTATGGGGTTTTTAGAACGTGCTTGCTGAAAAGTGTAACAGTATGAACCAATGCAGATATATTGTTTAGTTTGAATATGTTCAGGAAAGAACAGTAGTATTAAACACAAGATGAACTTTGCTATAAAGACTAATTGTGGCCACTAAATAATGGAGCTGCTATCCTGGCACATTCCCAGGTTAATTCTTTGATTTAAAAACATCTTCCTGCTGATTTCCCTGACTTGAGGTGCACTGGCAGGTGGTGTTGAATTGGTCTACATAAAGATCAGGCACCGAGGATAAACTTTCAGTTGTGAAAAATGAACAAGCTTGCTTTATCCTGCTGAAAGTATAATTTCAGCACGTACTAGTAGCGGTATTTAAACTGCATGTGTGATGTGGTGGCATGGGAGGATTAGAACTTTCTTCTTTGAGATTCCTGTGAAATTCAGTCATGGGTTTCCAGACATAGAGTGGTTTTTAACCACGCTTGAAAACATTTTCCCATGCCATTAAGAGGGAATGGATTCAAGGGGGAAATTTGCAGCCTCGGTTCTTAAGGACAGCACATATGCACTTCAAACTGGATCAAACATTTGCTCAGTGAGGTGGGCGGTGTTCTCTTTTGACTGGTTTGAACCATCAGTAGAAGCTCCTCTGATATTGGCTGGACTTGTCTTTATAAACGTGCCCCAAGTTTGGGAAATTTGACACTTGTTCTCTTCTTTTTTTCCCTCACAAAACCTGTGTGTTGTGAGAATGAATTAGCATTAAGCAATGAGCACCTGCTTTTAGCCATGGACTCAAGTGGTGATTTTCAGCGATAGAGGAGAGACTTAGTGGGTCTTTTTATCTCCAACTTTTGATTAGCATTTTGTGCTTCAGCAGCATCATCATGTGGAAGTTTTAAATTAATTCAAAAGATATTTTCTAATTTACCTAAAATGTGGAATAGTTGAGATAACAAAATGAAGCCCTATAGGTCATGTGGTTTCCAGCAGCAGGAAAGTCAGTTCTGCTTACTTAAGCTAATATTCTTTTTAATTCCTTCCCTATGTCTTGCCTCAGAATAAAAATAGGAGCAGGCAGAACAGAGAATCCCTTCAGTGACATTTTTTGACAAAAGTCATTGGCTAGAAAAGAGGAGAGAGACAATACTGGTCCACTTGTGTTAAAACACACTATAGATTTGTGTTACCTCTTTTTAGGATCTTAGGATGGCTAAGAATATGTGGCTTGACAAAGGTTAATCACCTGAAATTCTTCAGATAAGAAATCGTGTGGATCACAGAAAGACAGAGGACACATATGTTGCAGTCAATTTTTATCCAGTTTATGAACTCAGTGTGTCTGGCAGACTCTGGGAACACCAGCAGACCGTTTTATGATCAGGTCCAAGAGAAAGTGCTGTTCATTCACAGACTTCAGGTATTTTTTTAAACTCCAGGAATAAGTCTGTATGACTAGCTTGGGTCAAAATCTTTCACATTTATTTGAAAAGAAATGAACAGATTACAAAAAGTGTTTTGCATTTCTGAACTGTAAGATGTTTTGCTCCTTTATCCCACAGGAATATCTCTCTGTAAAGGCCAGCAAGCTGAAGTAGTTAATTTTTCTTCACAATGCAAGTCAGTAGCTTCCTTCTTCAAAAAATTATAAAACTTATTGTGTCTAACACTGATTTAGTTTTTCATTGCATCAAAGATATTTTTGCTGTCAATTTATTTTTTTCCTTTATCTCCATATTCTATTGTTCATTTTTGTGCAATCTTCCTTTGAAGCTGTCTTTCATAGTCTGCCATCTGCTGCAGTAGGTGCTGCTAGCATTATTGAGTGGAAGTCACAGCATTTGTGGATGAGAATCTTGGTTTTGGCTGTACCTGTGAAATGTTTGTACATTTCCACCACAGCTCCCTCCTCTCCTCATCTTTGAATATGCACAAATGGTTTTGCCATCCAAAGACATTCAGGCTGCACAGCAGTGAAGGTCAAAGATGAGTGTTAGCGTTGTGAGACAGCCCTGAGAGGTCCCCAAAGGTCAGTCCCAGCTGCCCAGCATCCCAGAGCTCAGGACTAGGGTAGTGAAGGAAGTTGTTTGCATTATTAGGTCTTTAGAGGGAGACATCCACACTCACCTGAGCAAAGGTTGCAGCAAAAAAACGTACGCTGAGTTTTGACCCTTTAACTAAAGAAACTGTGCCAGGAAGGAGATGTTGTGAGGAAGTTCCCCGGAATGATGGTGCTCTCAAGTATTTGTTTCTCTTCTTTGTGACTATCCATGTGGTAAACATGGGTGTAGGCAAATCTGGCATTCCCTTACAAAGATAAGAAGAGCATTGATGAGCACACTTTTGGGAGAAGAGCAGAGTTAAGCATGATCTCACCTTTTCAAGCACTGGTGTTTTCCATGTACCTTAGTGCTTCTGTTGTTTAAACATATCCAGTTCTTAAATATGTGTGAAGTTAGGATTTAACAGATAGATCAAGTACCTGGCCTCAATCCAAGGTTTAATTTTTAATCTTCTGTACTATGGATATGGTAGATAAATTTCTCAATGGCCAATTTTAAAAACTATTCACTCAAACCCGACGTAGCCCATTTCAGCCTCTCTTTAATAGGAAAACTAATAACTTTTTCTGATGTGGTGCATAAACCTCTGGTATTTTGTTTTCTTTTTATTGCCAAATGCAAGTGTATTCATGTATTTACAGTCAATAAAGCTATCAGTGCTGTACACAGGTTTAGATGAATAATTTCAGCCTTTCAGTCTTGGGTATCAGATTTAGGCACTGCTGTGTTATTTGCATCCCTTGGTCTCATGCTGACTGTCCAAGCAGTTGCACTGTTTCTGCTCAGAGCTACTTCTACAAGTGGGACAGCCCATTCCAGTACTTTCATTCACATTATTCAGAAGTCACATCTCAAACAAGCCAGGCAAAACTTGAGCAGCACAAATCATTTGTGTCTACAGAAAACAAAGATTGTGATGCCCACACCCCTTCTTCCCATGCATTTCTACAGAAAAGAAAGATTGTGATCCCCACACCCCTTCTTCCCATGCATTTCTACAGAAAAGAAAGATTGTGATCCCCACACCCCTTCTTCCCATGCATTTCTACAGAAAAGAAAGATTGTGATCCCCACACCCCTTCTTCCCATGCATTTTTGTCTCTGATAGTCTTTTGTACACTGTTCACACTCTGACTTCAGTTTGTATAGTTTCCAAGAGAGGTGGTTCCTTATTAGGACTTACCATCAAGGAGCAAGAGTTTCAAAAGAGATGCAGTATTTCCTGTGCATGGGTCATAGGCATGAAATTCTGTGTCCTGTCCGAGCCATCAAGTCTAGGGAACGTATAAGGAGGAAGAAATATTAACCTTAGTCCTGTTGCCTGTTAAAATTAGTGAATGTTTATATTTACCCAGAGAGACAGGCTTTGTTACCTAGACTTTTATGTCTCTTGAATGTCTTAACAGCGCATTTCTGCCATGAGCAACCCAGTTCGTGACCACGTTGTACTCTTCCCCCCCCGCCCCGTATTTTTGTAAAACTTGCACGAGGTGAAATTCATCTCTGCCCTAAAGCCACTGCAGCTATTCTGTGTAGAAGACCATGGGCTGGGTTAGCACTTGTTGCAGAATGTGCCACCTTCTCATGCTCAGAATTTACTTTCCTTTAGCACATGTTGACTTTCACAGGATTTCTCCCTTAAGAGAGAGCATGCAAATATAAATAACAAATAAGATATTTCACCAAATATCTTGACACATTTTACTGGATTTAGATTCACTTTCCACAGTTTCTGTTTCATGCTCACTTTCCTTCATCTAAGAGCAGTCACAGTGGCAGTATGAAAATAACTTTTAAATTGAATTTTTTGAGATCCTTCTCTTCTGCTATCTCTTACTGCTTCCCACTTCTCTTCTGATTTTACATTTCTTTCTAGTCTTCTCCCTGAAAATCAAGATCTCCTTATGCTTTGCATTACCAGCTGTCAGGCATGATGCTGTATATGCTGATATGCCATGGTATTAGCTTGCTTTGCCACTGTTGGCAGCACTCTGCTGTCATGCTCAATTGAGACAGAAAGGACTGTTTCTTACTGGAAAATTAATTCATTAAAAATTACCTTTGTTTCTGTAATAGAATTGTTTTGAAAGAAATGAAACATACAAAGAAAACTGTATTACAACAAATTAGCCCTTAATTTTATAAAGGTTTAAGTGTCAAATATGAATGAACTAAACACAGTGAGGCCAACTAATTTTGTGAAATTACAGCCTCAAATTGCCACACGTGATCTGAGCACAAATTCCATCAGCTGAGATGGTTTTTGTATTTGGATTTTTTTCCTGACATAACTAGTTTTAAGCAAAAGTGAATGCCTCCCCAGGCATCTGGAAATTGTCTCTGGAAGGAGTAACCACTTTGCTTGTGTCCCTCTGTGAGAGACAAGGTCAGAAGAATTGTGATGGAGATTATCTTGATGTGTTCTCTTCTTCCACCCTGCAAAGAGGAGAAAGTAGGAAATTCTCTTCAGTGTTGACCTGTTTCTCTTCAGGCCTTTCTATCCCTTATGCTTTTTTGAAGAGGACTGCCTTTTACAGGTCATTCTGCCAGTCTAGGAGTGCTGGTGGGCTGCTATTCCTAGGGCTAGAATGAAGGAGTAGTTTTACAGCAGGTTTCTTTCTTCGTGTTACAAACAGCCCTGCTGGTGGCTTTCCTTGATCCATAGCAAAACTGATCAAGCCAACCAAGACAACTTCCTTAAAGACAGGATGAGGCTGCATCTGTCCTTGGGAATTAGGCAGATGTCCTGTCTCACAGTCACGTGCTGTGTCACTGTCAGTGTGGCCCCTGTTACCCTTGTGGCTCATCCCAGCTGGACAATATTTGTGAGTGGTTCAAGGCTTAACACGTGCCTGGAGGAGCCAGTTTGGGATGCAGCCTTTCGGGGAGAAAATTCAGCCATTTGTGAGCTGTATCATGGGGTTTGATCTTACTGGCCATGAGCTGTCTCTGTTCTTACATAAATGACTGGTTAAAATACATCCTTTGTGCCCACTTGCAGGGGATTTTAGGCTTGTCTGTAGGAGAGAAGAATCAAAACTCTTTTGTAGACTTGGCAGTTGGTACATCACTAAGTACATATACAAAAAGTTCATGGCATTACAGCAAAAATTTTGATAAAACAGTTCTGAACTTCTCTTCCGAAATACCTGTGTGTGTGTGTGTGTGTAAACATTTTATAGTGTGGGTATATAAATGTAGATGTGTATGTAAATACATTAGAATGTCAACCTACCTAATCTTCATCTTATAATTTATTTGTATGTAAAATGTAGTGTAGTTCAAGTGACTTGATTTTTTTTTCAGAAAGTAAATTAGAAAAAAATAAAATGTCTTTCTTGATGTTGAAAGGCTCCTATCAGCATAATTTCAGTTTAAATCTAATTACTTTAAAATGCATGTTTATACTACTCTCCCCTTCCTCTTTTGTTTAGTTAAGCTTCCTAAGGCTTAAAATTATCATGATAATTTATCTTTTTTAATCCTTTGTCATTTGAAGAACGGTCTTTTTTTCCTGCAGTTGACAAGTAGTGTGTTTGACAATGCAAGGGAATGCTGATTGTGTCTAGACAGAAAAATTGCCAAATGTGCAAGGTCCTTGACAGAACAAGCCTCTTTTTTTTCCCATTTCTACTAACATTCAGTTTATAGTAATTTAGCTCTTACTTTCAGCTTCAAGTGTTTAATTTTGGGATTTGAGATACTCTTTTCTTTTTCCCCCAGATTTGCAGTGTCCCTGTAAAGACTGTAGAGATAAGCATTCGAGATATTGATGAATATTGTGTTGTCTACAGTTGTTTCGTATCTAGACCTATGGCTAAAAAATGGATTTAAGTAGCTGGTATCCATAAATCAAGGTGTTGTGTCAGCTAACAGGCTCCCAGCAAAACAGAAGTAATCTCCAATTCACACTGACTGTGGTATGTTTCCAATCAGGACCAGTGGTAGAAAGCAGGGAGGAACTGAGTGGAAAGATTCCTTCTGCACACTGTGGTGGAGTTGCTGAACCCCCTCTAAACTCTGATGGTTGTGTTGGACTATAACAGCAGTATATTTCATGTTAAAAGTATGAATTCATCATTGTCATAATAAACCAAAAACTCTAAAAACCATATCAGTAAATGAGCTCTATCTATGGACCAGCTTCAGTAGTTCAGAGCCTGCTTATTTAATTTTTCTTAAGCACATTAACGGTTCTAGGCAGGCTGTCACTATGATCTTTGAAATATTGCTGTATTTCTTTTGTTCTCTGCTTTTAAATTTCTTATGCAGTAAGACTTTCATACTTTCATACTCTCTTTATTACAAATTTCTGGATATTCAGACTCATATTTGAGCTTAAAGCCTTTCAAACCACAGCGGAAAGTCGGTAGTGGAAAAGGGAAGAGATGTGCACTTATTGTCCTTCCTTTTTCCATAGCCTGTTGACTCCCAGTGCAGACACTAAGCATGTAGTTTCTGGCTCTTACCTGGAGCTGGTCTGCAGGTAAATTAACCCAGCAAGTGTGGATCCTTTTTTACTAGAATGGGTGTAAGGTTTGAGCCTGGAAAATAACATCTTTGCCACAGTTTTTGCCTGAAAATAATTCTGCATCAGCTTTAGAGAAGGGCCTTGTTTTTGTCAGGATCTTTTCTTTCCCCTTCATTTCCTGTCATAGTGCTCAAATTCCTATATTCAGAACTCTTCAGAAAGATAGAGGAATGGCTGATGAAAAACTTGAGTGATACTTTGAAAATGTAGCACATGCTGTGCAGTTCCAGTAGATGAAAGCAGCATGGTTGAAGGGTTTAAAACATGCTTTCTTATTAATTTACTGTCATTTAAATATTCTTTTAAGAGACTGCTTATGGATTCCAAGTTTTCAGCTGCAACCACAGTTTATTCAAAGTTTAAAGGGCTATGATGTATATTCTTTGTGAAGTATTTACTCTTTTTTTTTCATACTGGCATTTTGGTAACCAGAAGTACACACTGCTGTGCTGGCAAATGTCTGAATATTTGTGGTGTTGAACTTCTACCACATTTAAACACTGCTGTGCACTTGCAGCAAAAACGGGAATTGGTGAATAATCCCTCCTGCCTTTTGAGATGGTCATATTTGAATTATGTTGGCAGGACTGAGTGAAGAAGCTTGTATTGTTGACAGTGCTGAATCTGCTTTGTAAATGCATAAGACTTTTTTTCCTTGGGGATTTCAATCCAGCTTTCACCAGTCCTTGTTCACCTAAAAATAAATTTAAAGGTTTTCTTATGTTTCTGCTGCTAAATTTGTGTTTTATGTCAAGGAAAAAAATCCACGATGTAGTGCATGTTTCTGTTTACTCTAAATTTGTTCTTTCACTTAACTTTATAAGAAATTCATTCCATTACTGTCACAAAAGACACTTTTTCTTCATCTTAAGCAAAACAATATCCCTGAAACACTAATTTCATTAATTTAATTAGGTAAACATTGTACTCACTTTGACAAATGTGAACTTAATTTCTTCCCAGGTTTCCAGAGGAGGAGTTGGCAACAGAGCCACTAAAATATGCTGAACAACTTCCTGTAGCTCAGATAATACACCAGGTATGTCTTTTTATTTTAAAAATTCCTTTGAAAATAAAGAACGTCTGTAATACTTAAACTGCTTTTCTAGGTCACACAGAATTAATGTCCTCATGCTGGAAGTATGTATAAACAAGATACTCTTGTTCAGATGACAACTATTAAATTATAAAAGTCTTATTCTGAACATGGCAATGAAAAGATGCTTGCTGTATGACACGGTTAACACTTCAGAGCTACTTGTTAAAATTGTTGTGTGTCTCCTGATAGAAAAGAAAAGAAAATCCATTAATTTCTCACAATTTGCATCTTGACCTAAATCATACTCCCCTTCCTGACAAAGCAGCCAAAGTATGGAGTCGTTATTGTGGAATAATTGTCATGACGAGTTGAGCAGGGAAAACAATCTCTCCTCCTAATACAGTTCTGAATTAGCACCATTTTTATTTCTAACTATAGCAGTGTCATCATACTTTCTGCTTTGAACAGGGTTTTTTTGTTTGCTTTTTGTTTTGCACAATTAAAAAAAAAGGTTTCTATTTTTCCTAGGTTGTGCCTTATAACTTTGTCTTTATTTAAAAGGAATACTGTGCTATTGATTTAAGTAAACAAATGAGGGATATGAGCTGGGATTGAATAGAAGTTTTTATTGTAACATGTCTCCCTCAGTTCATGGCAAGGAGGAGGAAGAGATGTTTTCTGTGCAGAAGATTCTATATTCCCTTCTTGCTCTTCTCTCAGAGTTCAAGGTGTGATTTTCAGTCCATCCTGCTGGTAGATCAGGTACCCAGTCTGCATTCAGGTGTCTCCTCATTCTTTTCTGACAGCCAGAGAGGCCTCTGCCTGTTGTGTGGAAAAGCCTATGGCCAAATAACATAAAACTTGTGTCAAACGTGGCTGTGGAGACGTAGCATCCTTCTTCTTGGGGATGCCTTAAAGGGAGCAAAATGACCTATTCTGTTGCAGTCATTTGTAATTTTCACAGAATAAAATAAATAATTTTTAAACTTTGTAGATATGAGTCCCACTTCAGAGACAAGTAACTATAGTTTTCTTAAGTCAGGACCAAACAGGTCACATTACTGTTTTCCTAATGGTATCTTGGCCATATGGAATCTTTCAGGTAATCAAGTATGCTCTGAAAAATTGACCTGAAATTTGGGGAAGATAATGATAGTTCATCATGGGAGACAAAATGGTGCAGTCCATTCACTGCTTTGAGATGAGGAAAACTTCCAGACTGAAAACTGGGACTTGGTACTGGTCAGAGTAGCAGTAAGCCAGATAGGCAGTATTAGATAAAGCGGTGGTTTCAGGCTGAGCTGTTTTTAAATGCTGGAAGATCAACAGGAACAAATAAAAGTCCACTAAGTCCCTTAATAGAATTTTGTAAACAATTTCATGTGTATTAATTATCGTAGATCTTCCCAAATACCTTTGTCAATAAGTGTTTTTAAAGTGTTGAGTCTCATGCTGCAGGCAGTGCTGGTTTTATCTTAATGGAAACATAAGCTTTATTTTAAAACCTCAAAGTGTACAAGCCTTTCCTACAAGTTGTAAACACAAGGGATTTTAAAACTTTTGGCTGAAATCTGCACCTTCGGGAAGAATTTCTGATGTGTTCAGAACATGGAAGATTGGAAATCAGGACCAGTTTGTATGTCAGGAGCTCCCTGGTGTTGTCAGAGCTTCAAATGACCCAACAGCCTGCAAATGTCACATTTAAAATTCTGTCTTCATGCCTGACTCCCAGTATAAATGAATTAAACAGCAGAGCAGGCAGCCAGTCAATATGTTCTTAACAGTGAGAGTGAGCAATGAAACAGTTTGGGGGTTGTTTGGAATCAGTAAATAGAAAGTGCATGGAATGGCTCACCTAGAGGAAAATCTCAAATAGGAAACAGAATTAACCTTTAAAATGGTCGAACAGATGAAATGTCATAGCAATATTTTTACAGCATTAGGTGGGTAATAACTACGGAGGGTTCATTTGGCTACTGTGTGTTACTCTGCAATAGAATATTGCACTGTGGAAAGGCAAAAAGCTGGTTTATGTACTCTTACCTGTTTGCTAAACTTGCCAGTAGTACAGAGCTGGGGTCTGCATGAGGGAGCAGAAGAGACCCAACAGAACTGCAAATGTCTTGGATGCAGAGAAGCCAAATAAAAGGGGCATTATTTAGCTGTGGTGACAGGGAGTTTGGCACCATGCCCTGGCTGGCTGTGAGGCTGATGCCCTGCCTGAGCCTTAGGAGCTGTAACCAGCTGAGCATCACTGCACCAGCATCCTGCTGAATTAGCTCTGCAGGAATCTCCTTATACCCTTTCTGAGGGACCTGGCACAACTGGAACAAGTTGTGCAGGGGTCATTTTGTATGAACAAGGGTTTTTTTGCTTTAGGGAAAAGAAGGAAATGATAAGAAACTAAAAAATGACAGGAGTAAGAGCAATGCATAGTATTTGTGGTGTTATGATGCTGTATCCAAATGGATACATACATACTCTAGACATACATAATAGCATCAGTGCTGTGTATTTATAGCATAAATATATATTACAATTTCACAGTGGTGGACATGTATCCTAAATCAGTATAATGTATAAAGTACATTTTAATTATACTTGTTAGCCACCATAGCCACTAGTACTATCCAGCTTTCACTGTAAATTTATTATCCTGAACACTACTAAAATGCTCCTTGTGCTTTTAACTGAAATAAAAAGCCACTAGTGCTTGGTAAAGGAATGCAGTCATTAATATAAACTTGTAAAAGTTGAGCTTTCAGAGTAATGCCCACATGAGACAACCTTTTTAATGAGATTCTCTCTGTACAGCCATGCATACAATGCTGCCACTTACAGTAAGCTTATGCTACTTAGAATAAGGCCAAAAAAACCCCCAAACCAGAAAGGGGAGAAAAAGGAGAGATTACTTTAATTCTGCACTTGTCTTTTGTCAAAACAGGTCTGGTGGAAGAACAGGGCAAACTGCATTTGAGAAGATTGTTTCCATTTGTCATAAATTATATTCATTGCTGGCCTTGCCATTCAGCAGGTCATTTTAATAAAAGTACCTAACTTCAGTGCCAGTGATTGTGCTTGGAATGTTACTGTGTGTTAACATATTTGGCCTAACCAGGATTTAGGATATTGAAGAGACTTAAATTGTTACAGGTGTCTTACTGATGGAAGAATGTTTTATTGATGAAGGGCACATTTCAGCAGATAAACACCAGATCTCCTGATGGTGTTATAATTGAAAACAAAATGAAACAGCAAATTCAGGCCATGATCAACTTGCATACTTATTTTAGTCCATTTCAAACCATTAAGTAGATAAATGAACATGCTGTTAAACCAGGATGGTATTTCAGGAAAGTGACTTGCAGCCTGTAATGGAAAGTGCACAATTCACTTGAAATCTGACATGGTTTACAGTTGCAGATTTACTTAAAAAGAAGGAGTTCTGTAGGTGTTTTACTATGGGGGGAATGCTGCATGTAATACCTAATTAAATTAGATTGAGTTTCCTTTTGGAGAAATGTGTTAAGTTTGTTTGGTTTGTAGAAGTTTTAACCTGTGCTTTTCTGTTGCCTCTCCGTAAGAAGCCTCAGTGGAAAATGTCTTCAGTAATTTCAGGAGATTCCTGGGAAGCTGTGCTAACCCTGTTGAGGAAGTGCCTCTGTTCCAGGGTCCAGTTGAGCAGGTTGTGGGAGTTTGGCTCAGTCCAGACTCCGGGAGCGTTGGGGTTGCTACATCCAGTCTGGTCTGAGGGTATTGACTGCAGTCACCATAAGGGAAACTAAATAGGATTTAAGAAAGGTGATGGGAGGGGAATCTCCAGAGTTATCAATACACAGACAGATGGCCATCAAAGAATACTGCAGGGTTGCAGTTCTGCAGTAAGTCTTGCAGGAAGGCCTTTGTTACCATCATTTCTCTGTTTCTGTAACGAGTTTGCAGCCGTGAGCCACCCCACCCTTCCCCCAAATAAAATCCTTTTGCTTTGAAGACCAATTTTTTGTTCATTCTCAGGGCCTCATTCTCATGTTGTAGAGAGCTGTTAGTTTATTGCCTTTGTTGATGTTATTTTGGTTTCATGCTGATATAATTGACAGAGGTTTTCTTTAGTAGCATTTGCCAGAAATTGTTGAAACAGTATTAAGAAAATAGAACACACTATGTTGTATAGATTTTTTTTGAAGTATCTTTTTATTATCTATAACACAACAATTTTAGCTCTCAGAATTAAAATGTTTTCACAAACATTAAATTAAAGTGGTTTTATGTGGCTTACGATCTTTGTGAAACACTCGATATGAAAAGTAACCCATCACATGCTGATACAGACTTGAAAACAAAACTTTAAAATTCAGGCATCACACTGGTGCCTTGCCCATTGCCTTGTAGCTGCCCTTTGGCAGTTTATACATTTCAGGAGTTCCCCTCACTCCCAGTCTGCTTCTGTCCTGATGGTGGAGTCTTGGTTCCTATAAATGTTTTATAAAGCCATTGGTGCTCAGAACTTCGGTTAAGCATGCAAGGTGTTTAACAGCACAACAGTAACACAGATTTTTATTTTTATTTTTGATGCAGACAGTAGTTTTTGTTTATTAATATTAATTTATTAAAAGTCTTAAAGTACTTTGATAAGTGGTGCTTGCATTTTACTGTGTCTTTACAGGCTAAGATATTCAAAAGCAACTTGTAATACTTAGATGTGTCAGGTTCAATGTGTAAAGTTTTAGACACAGCTATTTATACATTCTTTGAAAATCCATTCATGTAGCTGTGTTTGAAAATAACTTTGAAGCATAGCTTGCTTTTCAGAACTCTGGTCATGGTATTCAGCTGGATGATGTCAGAGATAAAATACAACCTTTCACCAAAAGGTCCAAGTTCTGCTGCACCTGCTGTCACAGACACAGGTCTGCTCAGGCAGGGATGCTTTTCTTTGTCAGAAATGGATTTTATTAGAATGATTGAAAATTGAATTTTTCATACCAAATATTAAAAAGTACACTGACTTCAGAGTCCAGTTTTATTTTAACAAAATACATCACTTGTCTTCCCACCAAAGCCTTGTGAGGTGTCAGCTTGCCCTAGGACACCTGCCTGGTCAGGCTTTACCACTGCAGTTCTGAGCAACACGCTGAAGACGGTGTGTCCCCTTACCATGGCCACTTCTTGTGGCCACTGCGGCGTGTCTGGAGAACAGCAGCCTGTTCTGTCAGTGCTCACATCTGTCTGGTCCAGACTTCAGGTGAGAAAACTTCCTTTCGGTGCACGTCATGGAAATATGTTGACATCCTCTTCCTCACCAGCTCACCTAAAGTGGTTTTTGGAGCTCAGAAATTCTGTACAGAGCTAAATCCAGGTGTGCTGTACCTTTTTTGCTGAACCAGCCTTTCTTCATCTAGGGCACTTAGGATGTGTGGGAGTTAGAAATTAATGTGGTCTACTATGTGCAGGTTTTTTCCATTTCTTTTATGTATTAAACGTATGTTTGTGAATTGTTTAACCTAGAGGGGGTTTGCCTACATTTTATAACTGCAATGGAAGTGGTCTCAAGTGGATTCATGACTGGATGTCATCCAGCAAGTAAGAACTTCCTTTTTTTCCTAAACTGTTAACAGTATATAGACTTAATTTCTCTTACTGCTGCATAAGTTAGAGATTATTTAAATCCTTTGGGCTTTCTTTAAATTGAATGCTGCCTAGTAGAAAACACAGTGCTCAAAAGGACCAAAAGAAGAAGAGCTATTACTGCACACTTTTGCCAACCAAACCAAATACGTCATAGAGCAGCAGAGGTATTCCTGCCAATACCTTGTGCTACTTGGTGCATATAGGTGCTTTGAAGTTCACTCCCTAAGATTTCTTCTAATACTAAGTTTGATTTTAAAAGTTGAGTAGCAGAATCTTGCTGTTTGTATGAGTCATGTAATGTATTAAGAATGACACAGTCCCCTGTTTCTCTGACTCACTGCAAGAAATCACCAAACACAGTCTTGACTTGGTTATAGATGGTGCAGATCTTTTACTGGTAAACCATTAAACCAGAGATTTTTCAGGCTTTTTTTTGTGTAATGAACTGCTGCAGAGTCAGGAATGGTACTCAGGACCTTCAAATGTAATCCAGTAGTCCACACAAACAGTAAGGTTGTCTTTTTTTTCTTCTTCAGAAATTAGGTAGCTCATTAACCAAATGAAATTTCATCACATTCCTGAAATACAGCATATCTGAGTGCAGCATAAAGTATTTTTGTAAAATAGAGAAAATGTAATTTTTAAAATTTGCTGTTGTTTTTCTCATCAGGTTTTTCCAATCACAGAGTTACCATGATGTGGAGTTAGCATAAATTACTGATCATTTAGTTTTACTGGCAAGACACGGCTGCTTCTGTTTTGTTATGTTTTTCATCTGATCATGATGATGAAGCAGAGATGCAGAAGCAGAGATGTAGTAAAGCAGTCTCTTCTCTTCCATCTTCCCATTAAAGGACTCTTGTGGGTGATAACTCTCTGCCTACCCAGGACCATTATTTTACTGTTTCTCAACCACAGGGGAAGTTCTGCTGGGTTATCTATTCGTTAAGTTGAAATAGTAGATGGAATCTCTTCTTAGTCTTCAAGACAGAATAAAGATAAGTATCTTAGAAATATTTTTCTTTCAAATGCTGCTTCCCAAATCTTAAAACTTTTGTAGCAATTATGGGGAACTTCATTTCTGTAGGGCTGGAGTGCCAAAGTATTAATGCATGGGGAGCACTTCCTTTGTCGGCACACAACACTGCTCAGCAGAGCCAGAAAAGAACCATGAGTGCTTTTTGTTGCTGACCAAGCAACACAGGGGAACTGAATGTAGTATTAAATTTTTCCAGTTATAGCTGAATACAATGGGTTGAATAACTAAATGCATTGAAAGGTATCTTGCATGAGGAACCTGAACAGTCAGTTGTGGTGTTCTTGTTTGTAACCATTTTATACTAGAAGTACCACACCGAACATTTTCTGTAAGCCAAGAAGGGGAAATTTTGCCTGTTCCAGCATGCCAGAGACATTTGGGATGCTGTTTGGTAGCTTCTTCTTGCAAGAACTGTTGCATGCATGGTCTATCTTTTCTTCCCTGTTTATGCATGAAAGCATGCAACTTTATCTCCTTCCTTGCATTTTTAAAAAATGAAACCAAAGTATATTTTAAAACCAATAAAAGAATGACCTGTTTTTTCCTCTTACACACTCTATTAAGAACAATTAATTGAGAAGTTATCAAAATGTTCTGTTTGATGTGCATGTACATTAGGAGCTCATCTGGGCATCAGTAGAGTCCAGTCTCTGCTGTCAAGTCTTGGAACGTGAATTTATCCCTTTTTCACAGAAATGGCTCCCAGCAAGGTGACAGTAACCCCCAGTCCGTGCTCTGCCTCAAAACCTGTCTCCTCTTCAGGGAGTTGCAGTAACAGATATGGATGCAACTGATGCAGTGTTTTCAAAATGACTGTTTGAGGCTGTCCACATCCTGCAGTTTGGACAAAGAAGTTTTAACTCTGATCTGTCAGTTTTCTCTTTCCCAATCTGTGAAACCCCGACATGTATAGATTGGCATTTTATCTCCATTCTTCTTTGGCACAGGATGGGAGATCAGTTTGACAGACAGCTTGGAGCAATTTTAGGGGCTGCCCCTCAAGTGGCCACACTCCACTCTCACCAGTCCTGGTAGAGTCCTGTGCTCATTAAGCACAGCAGTGGTGCAAACTACTGCTTGCAAAGAAAAGGGCGTTTTTCATCCTGGCTGGGTATGTGACTACAGAATTTCTACAGCCAACTAGGAGAGGTAGTATCAGCTAAAACTGATAAAGTGTACTTGTATTCCTGAAAGTTTTTGTTTATATTTCTCATGAGCAGATGAGTGTAGAAATAGCTGTTACTGTGGAAAGTTGAAATGGAAATAAATTTGAGGCTTTTGTGCATATCATGGGAGTGCTCAGTTTGCCCTTGAGAATACTGCTGATATGAGGCTTTATATGTGACTGTAGCCTCATCCATTTTGTGGATTATGAGACATCAGTTTCATACCCACCAGCATATAGAATTGTCAGATGTACTATTAAAAAATATATTAAAAGATACCCTGGCTCTATAGTAGCTATAATTGTTAGAGGTGCTGCATTGGATTTGCAGCTTCTTTAAGAGGTAATTCCTGTAACCGTTTCTTTTTAATAAGCACTATTTAAGATGGAAAATGAAGGAAGATGTTCAGGAAATGACTGTAACATGACAGGCTTTATAGAGTGCTGTAGATCTCTGGGGTTTACTCATCTGAACTTCAAATAACTGCATTTCAAGGGTTGGTAGTAATGGTATGGCCATGGACTCAAAAAATTATTATATCCCTTATATTCAAAAAATTGATTTGCTTCTTTTCAGCTGAAGCAGCCATGTGTTTGAAGATCCTGTGTGCACAAACCTTTCAGTATGCACTATTGATGTTTCTGTGTCTTTGTTTTGGCATGGGACTGATTGTGCCATGATCCCCTTTTGTTGTTCTTCAGGAGCTGCTCACAACTGTGATTTCAAGGCGATGGTTACTGTTTCTATTGTGCTTTATCTGTGCTCAGAGCTTTACAGAAAGAGACAGGTTCAAAAATGCTTACAGCTTTAAGTAAACTTCACATAGCAGGTTGGCAAAAAGCAAACCAAGGTGAACAGTGAGAGGTTCTGATTTGCAGACTAAGGCTGTAAAGGACCATTATGTTAATCTCTTCTGACTTTCTGCACAAAGCACACAGGAACTTTATTTATATTCTCCCTTCTTTGTGGCTGTATAGACATCAGGAAGGATAAGTAGAAAAAGGGAGCGAGCAGAGGTTTGGAGATGTTTATTCAAAACATTGTAATTATGGGGGGAATAAAACCGAGGAGGACAATTAGGGCATGTTAGAATATATTTGTAATTACAGCAAATATTCACAGTATTGCAGCTGGTACTCAAGAACCAACATGTACGTGTCCCATGGGCCTCAGTTGCTGACATGATGTGAACTGTTGCACACTGCTATAGATAAAATATCAATAGCTCTCTCACTTTGTTTGGGGCAGATGATATTAGAACCGCTGCTGTCACTGCAAATGTAAGGAGGCTATTTTTAAGTGAGTTCTGTGCTTTGAGATTCTTTGCTCTCCTTTGTGGTCATAATAAGCTTGGCTAATGTCAGCTTTTTTGCTAAAATTAACTCTTCAGTGATTTTCACTCTCAACATTTTAGTCCTCTTTTAAGCATATAATTCACTTTTTTCATCTTTCCTTGCTTCCGTGATAATTTTTTGTGATAAATTGCTCTGCATTCATTCACATTTGTCATTTATAAGCCAAGATTCTTAGATATTCTGAGTCTTTTTGGATTTGTCTACACTGGGTCCTATTTATTTGCTGTTCCTTCAAATATTGGAAAAGTGAATTCTGTTTAGGGCAGTGAGGTGAGTTGTCTCTAGCGAGGATAACTGAATAGGTTTTTCAGTACATAAAGGTATGCAAATAATATACCTCTGCCTCTTGTGGGAATAGACTAAATATCTGCACCAACTGTCTGTGACCTTAATAAGTTAGTAGGCATCAGAATACACCCTGTGCTGCTGAAGCAAGGTATGTGATGTACAAATACTTCAGGTGTGTTTCGGGGCTAAGCAGTGCTGTGAAATAACTGTGAATTTAGGATGTGGTCCACACAGCTTAGTGTGTATGGAAGTGTATCCCAGCAATACAATACAGCTGATGCACCTTTGTAACACAAGCAGTAGGTTTTACTAATAGTCACCATTAATAAAACAGATGATGCTTCAAATGTGCTAGTTCAATACGTTGCAAGAGTGTCTTCATGCATGATGCAAGGTGAGGCTGCAAAACGCAGTAAAATGAGAAGTAAGCTGTTCCATTAGTCTGTTTTTATGTTTATGGTATTTCATATGTTAAAGTACCTTTTAAAATTTTTTCTTCTTTTTCGTTTATTTTTATTACAGGTTCTAGAGCAATTCAGGAAACAGATGCTGCATTTAAAAAAGCTTTGATTTAGTGGGGCTTTCTGTGCAAGAGAATGCATTCTTCCTAAAACTTCATTTTACTTAAATTAACTTGTATTTCCACTGAGGATGGCTTATATTAAGCACAAAGGGAGGCTTAGCGGTTTAGGCTTCCATCAAATAAACTGCATAACTAAAAAGAGAAGATGCCAAGCCTCACATACTTGTACTTGAAAGAATTGTGTTCTCTCTCGTGGGAACTCGAGATTAGAGAAATTATAAAGGCATTGCATAAAAACAGGGAGTTAGAATTAATTTTTGCTTAAGCGGGGAAGTGTCAAAAGCCTATTATGGTAATTTTTCAATTTTGTCTTAACTGTTCACACATTTTAAAATAGTTGTACAACTGAGTGGAGGCATAATTGATGTGTTGTGGTTTCTTTTTCCTTTCCTTGGGCCATCATAAAACACAGCTTAGGTGCACTTAGGCATGGAAGAAGTAGGTGTGCTAATTAAGTAGATGGAAATTTTCATATCATAGTGAGAAAATTTACCTAATGGATTGGAATAGTACTCTAAGAATGGTTCCCCTATTCTTAATTACATCCAAGTACCAGATATCAATAATACATGAAGATAATTAAGCCACAAAAACCTTAGTGAGAAAGCATAATTCCTAGCAGTAGAATTTTGGGGTTGTAGAGACTATCATGTTTATTACTATTATTATTATTATTATTATTATTACTATTGTAAACAGTAGCATTAAAAGTCTACATTTAAAAGAAATTACTTTATTCATTGTCTTTTAATGTGTAATAAAAGCTGAAGATATCGTGGAATGAAGAGCTACTGCTACATTTTTTTTTTAATCTTTCTTAAATTAAAAGAATATAAATCTTGTCTGTATCGGAACAACCTATAAATTGCTATAGTGTAGTAATTCAAAATTTATGGTTGACCTAGAATAAATTTTAGGACTTCCCTAGGTAACAGAAAACTGATTTATCAAATGCTTTTAATGGTGAATTAAATCACTTTTGTTAAATACAGGATTAACAGCAGGAATACTGTTCCAGAGTTACTTTCATTTTGGTGGTCAGTTCTGCTGTTCCCTAGGAGGAGTCTTTGGTGGACCAGGCGTTGCATTTGGAATGAGACTTACTGGCAAATGTAAAAGAGAGCAATGCTCCTTAGTGTTCATTGATTAATAAAAGTTTAGGTTTTATATGCAGGGAAAGGGCCCCTTTCCTAGCTTGCAGCTGATTTTTGTGCAGAAGCCTGTTTGGGCTATGAAGATGCTACCTTTGGCATCCCTAAATTATGCCCAATTTGTTGAGAATTTTCCTGGCTTTGTCTGCAGTAGAAACTGGTGAAAGGACAGAGATTCGCTGTATTGCAGGAGTGAGGCACATTCTGCTTCAGCACTTTTCTGGTGCTGCTGAATGGCTTCTGTCAAAACCCACTTCCAGTGTCTCTTCACACAAACCTTAGAGTGGTCTGATTGTTCCTTAGCCCTTCTCTCCCCAGAGCTGTGTTTGGGAATTACCTGACTAAAAGTACAGTGTTGGTCATGCAGATTTGGTGGGATGAGGCCTAGAGAGGAGAGTCAGCAGCCACTGTGGCTGTTAAATGAGTTCTCTAGTTTCTGATGGGTTGTATTTGTGTCCCTGGAATAATAATGGTGGGAATAAGATAGCCAAGTGTGAGCATGGCTGTGTGTGGGGTAGAGGAAAGGAAAGGATGCTATAAGATCTTTAGGCAAAGGGAAATGTATCTTAGTCTTTGTTCTTATTGTATTGCTTAATGTTGTACAACATTAGTGTGTGTATAAGCATATGTGTATTTTGAGTGTAAGACTAAATTTTTGACCCAGTTTGTTACCTGTTACTAAATATATGTGGGATCAGGACCTTCCTATATAAAGCAGATTACTGAAGTATTTTATAGTAGGTTGTCCAAGATGCGAGATCTAATTCCATTGTCTGGTGTCTGTTCAGTGTTGTGTAGCATTTTCATTTCTCACATAACCTTGTACAGTTCTTATTAATCATTACTTTTTTATTGTTTATGCATGAAAGCTTCCCTGATAGACAGTGTTTATTTAAATGGTATTCCATTGAGTAGTAAAATTAGCCGTAGGAGTTTTGCTAGGTTTTTTTCTTCTATCTACTGAATTTCTTCTGAGCTTGTGCAGCATAAAAAGTAGCTGTTACCAATAAGCTTGCATTGATAAGGAAAAACTATAAATGTTATCAATCTTGATGTATTTTGCAGTGTTGTGACAGCAAATAACTTTTCTGAACACTTCTCAGGGGAAGGCACTGTTAAACAGCTCCAAATATATTCACACATTTATCCCACTCAACCATGTAATCCTAGGTGTTACTGGTGATTTTTTTGTGTTAATTACGTTTTGTTTACTCTTCAGTAGCATGCTGTGAGGAGCACAGAAATGTAACTCACAAGCTCTTGACAGGACTGATGAATGGCCACAGATAGAGATATTGGCAGGCTGCTCTCTAGTGCTCCATCTAGAATTGTTTTCCTAAATAATTCAGAGGGTTGAAATTTGATGCAATCATTTCCATTTGAAGAATGAATGGAAGGGGTAAATGAATGAAGACTCTGCTAATGGAGCAGTTGTGTTCATACTGTTGGACAGACAAGACAGCATCCTGCATCATCATTCCTGTGCAAATTCTTTGCATGGGCTTGTGATTCAGCCTTGTGCAAGTGATTCCATCTGTAATGACCGGCGTTCGGGCTCAGTGTGTGGCACCCTGCTTTAGGCAGCTCTGCCCGGGATGAGAGGCCTCACCACTGACATTGTGGTTCCCTGTTCCTGTGAATTAGCCAGTGATTGCGTTATTTTCAGGAGTGCTTAACATGAAAGCTCATCTACAAATACATGGCTGACAAATGGGTGATGAGTGGTGCTTAGAGGGGACTGAGTGACAGCAGGACGTCAATAGAGCAGTAACCTGTGGTTAGTGTAGATGGAGGCAGGAAAGGTGCAACTGGTTTGCCCCTAGATAAAAACGTGTGGTTTCATCCTTTTTAAAGATCCTTTTGGAAGCTGTTGATTCTGTTCATGTTACATGTGGTAGTCTGTGGGGCTGTTGGGAGGGTGTGTCCTCAGCTACACTCATTCATTCTTCCAGAAGGATGCTCTTTGTGAGCCCCACATAGTATTAGTGACCCATGTCATGTAAATGTCACATGGGAACAGTGACTATTTATGATACCATAAATCTGCTGTTCTTTCTGAATGCCTACAAAACCTCTTTGCAGGAATGGATCTGCTCTCTGGGGTTCCTTGTCCTGTGACATACCAAGTGTAACAGAAATGGCTTTTTTGTGTAGCTGTAATTACGTGCAGCCACTAAATAAGTGCCTGTATGATTGCCATGTCCGCATTTTATGATTTGTTTTCTACAGCAGCTAGAGTACCCAAAAGTATTGGGTTGATATTTCAGAACAGGTCGTTCTCCTTTTCCTCTTTTCCTGGTCCCATAAGCGAGTACATACAACATAAACTTGGGTAAGAACACTTGTTTGGCTTATGAGTACAAAACTACATAATCACCTTTAAGAGCTGGGTGGTGGCGGAGAACAAGCCAGCCTGTCAGCAGCTGTTACTCACAGGCTTCTCACTGAAAATGAAAATGTATTGCAATAAAAGTACAGCCATACTTGATCTTGCTCTTGTGAGTGTGAAGGCATCTTTTGCCTCAGCCCTGCTTCTCCCTCCATTCATTTTGTCATGCCTGGCTCTTCAGTGTAATGCTGTTTCTAGTTGTGCAAGCTGGAGCTGGAAAATGGGGAGCTTAACTGCACATGCATATAATGCAGCAGAGAGCTTAGGGTAACGGAGACCTTTTTAAATTATAGCTGTAGAGATTTGAGAAATGGACATTAAAAACTATGTGAATAAGGAATACTTATTTGGATTGCAAATGTAGCTGTTGAAGTATTTGATTAGATCTTGTACTCAATATGGCATACTTGGTATGAGAGCTAATGCAGTCTAACATCTGTTGTTAATACAGCCTGTCACCTGGCAGTAAATTAATAGATACTTATGGGATGTGAAGAAAAAAAAGTGTGATTGGAACCATCACTACTACTTTGAAAGAAACAGCATAATAATTTATGAACATCATAGTTTCTCTGTATAAACAGAAGAAACTTTGCTTGAATTTGAATGCTGAAAATTACACTTCATAATTAAAGTTCTAAGCATACAATTAATTTTACAAGATTAGGAATAAAACCTTCCTTAGAAAAATTGATTTAAAAGCATTTGAGTAGACTCACCTTGTGGTTCAGACAAATGCTAAGGGAAATGCAAGTGAGAGTTCCTAAGAGGAAGCAGGAGTGCTGTGCTCCTCAGAAAGGCTGGGGTGGATGAGGCTGGATGAAACAGGTGGGAGCCCATGAGTGCATGAGCCCATGTGTGGGGGCCTTGGCCCTGCAGAGCTGAGAGTTTGGCTCTGGTGTGATCCCACTGGCAGTGTGATGTTGCATTTGTGTGAACAAGACCTGCACAGTAGAAGACTGAGCTAATCTTTTCCCAGGGGAAGGTGACCAGTGCATGCTCTTGGAAAAATAGTGCTCTGAGAATAGCTTGGCCCTATTTACACCAGTGTATTTTTGTGAATGCAAAATATCCTTGTCCCTCTGGCAGCCTTCACACCCTTTTCCACCTCCTTTGTCCTCTGCTATCTTTGTCTGCTTAACCCAAAGTTTCAGTAGCAGCAAGTGAGTTGCTCCTATATCTGATAATTTTTAGAGGCTTCTCCCTGCTGAGGTCTGCCTCACCAGTGTGTGTTTTTGTCATTTACTGACCCCCTCCAGTGTATGGACCTCAAGGAGTTTATCTTTCCATTTGTGGCATGACACTGAGCACTAAAGTCTTGCCTTTAGTCTTGTTTTTGCTAATAATCCTCCTCTTGTTTAAATTAATTAAATATAAGCATATTAAAAAAGGAGCATGCTTCTCTAAGTAGCAGTGACTGAGTTTTGAATACTAAGTCTGCTTAATTAAGCTGCTCATTGGTATTTTTGCATGCTTCAGTTGGCGTGAACCTTTGTGTTTGCAAATGCAATTCATATATTTGCTGTTGACTTATGTGTCCTTTTGTGGAAAATCATGATCATGGCTTCATATGCAGGTATGAATTTGATTAAAATATAAAGAACAATTTGCTTAGCATACCTTAAATAGAAGTAATTGCACTTCTTTTTTCTAAATACACCTTTATACTATGACTTTTCTCACTTTCTCTCTGAAACATTTGTGAATTCCAATATGTAGCTCAGTGTCAGCAGAGCAGGTGAGGGCTCAGCCCTTTGCCAGATTGTTGAGGACAGGTAGGAATGATTCCTGCTGCCAGTCCAGAGACACGTGTGTTCTCTCTGGGTGTAGAAAATCACACACCTGCATTTGGAGTCCCCCTAGTGCAATCCCTGTTGTGTTTGCCAGGTGGGCATCACTCATTTGAGCACTGTCTGGGAATTCAATCCCCTGGGTCCCAAGTGCTGGCAAGGCTCCCTTTGATTAGAAGTTGTATATTATGTATTGTATCACAGGTTGGAAGATTAGCGAATGATTGTTAAACCACTAAAAGGCACTTTACAGTGCTGTGAAATGCTAAGTGGTAACTCTGAAAGTAGGCAATAATAAGCAGAAGCTCATTTTAAAAAAGCCTTTATAGATTACAAATTTTAGAAGGAAATGAAAAAGTAAAGCTATCGTAACAGTATACAAAGTAAATATTAAAATGCAATTGTTGGTATTGATGTTAATTTAGTTTAGCTGCTGTTTTTTCCCATACCCTTTGTGAGTTTTTGTTGTTGATGAATGAACTTCCTTCATTATTTTCTTAATATTGGAGATATCAGTAATCATGGCACTGTGGTTAATAAATACGAACTGAGAGATTAGACAAAAGTACTTTAAATTGTTTTGCAGATTAACAGGCACCATTTATGCCGGAGTTCTCTTATGACTTTAATCTTGCTGTGGGCACAGAAAGGATTTAACTATTACTTGATACCTGGAGTTACTTGATTTCCCCCATTCTCATGCGAGGACCCCAAAATGCAAACTGTACCCGACAAATTAGAAGTGCAGACTTCCACTGAAAGCTCTGAGGACATACTTTATGCTGTGATTTGCATGTGATACATATAAATTCATTCTGAAAATAAACTTTGTTGTGTGCTTTGTCGTACGAATTGAAAGGATTACCCAGTTTGAAATTCTAAATTGCAAGTAAACCTGAGTTGTTATGGTGCCTCTAGAAAATACTTAGTGTGCTTTTGGCACAGTGCACTGTGTAGAAGAATTTAGCTTATCCAAGGAATTCCCTTCAGTTTGAGATCAGTTTTCTGAGATCAGAAGCAGGTGGATTGTTTCAGTTTTGGATCTGAGGTTTGCCATGAATTTCAAAAACCTGTTTTGAGACGTGGATCTTTTTTTCAGATTTCAATACTGGTCTTTACAACAGATCCTCACATAAAATTTGGTACCTTGAGAAACAAGGGAGAATGACCAAGAAGAAAGTTTGGAAATTCATCCCCCAAAATATATAAAATTCAGCCCAGTGACTGCAAGCACTTCACAGACAAGCGTGTTTCACTTCCCTGCGATTGCTTGCTGACCCCCAGAACTAGGGGAGGTGGAGAACCCCAGAGAGGATGTGCACAGCCTCTCTTCTGGGTTGTAGCTGCTGCTGTCTGCCAGGCAGCCCCAGAACCCTCTGTGATGTTTTATACCACGTGAGCTGCAATAAATAGGCCAAAACTGGGTCTAGGACACTCGGCACTGAAACTGCAGCGAGAATTAAGCAGGGATTAATTTGAAATCCAATAGCTGCCGCTTTAATGGGCTCGCTGGCACACAGCGCTTCTGATGTGTTATTTTTGTGCAGTTGCACAGGGATATTTTGCACTCCTGGTACAAACACACACCATCTGCCTCACGTTGGGGAGAACATCCCCTGCAACAAGGATGATGGGCACATTCATTTCTAAGCTTTTGCACACTTCCTTAAAGCCCTCTTTGGAAAAAGATGCTGGAGGAGGTTGAAGAATTTGTGTATCCCTGTTTCATTTGAGAATTACTTAATTCCTGACTGTTTACTTGGCTTTCTGTGCTGCCACTATCCAGATGTGGATTCTGAGTTTAACCCAAAGCTTACTGCACCAATATTTTTGTCCTTATTGAGAACACTAAGACAAGCAGAGTTTTGTTGGAAGACTGTTGGACAGTATTATCTGACAGTCGTCCAGTGTGGAAAACACTGTTAAATTTATCCTTATAGATAAGTTTTACACAGTGTTGTCCACAGGAAATGTTAATATGTGATGTTTTAAATCATATTTCTGTTGTGATGTAACATTTTTAAATTAAACCATTCTTCATCTTATTACCACTTCAGCTTTTTAAAATTATTTTTTAAATAAAGCTCATTTTAATTGGAGTAACATGTATTGCATGTTTTATGAAACACCTTCATTCAGAGTCTTGGATACTTTCCATTCAGGTCCCTATAGACCCATCCAGTTTGAAAAGACACTGTTTTATCCTCTCCTTAATTACAGTACTTGGAGCAACTCTGTGTTAGCTGTTTTTAAGTTCCACAGGATAATGAGTCTGTCAGAACTAGAGAGCGTACAACAGGAAACTGTTCACGGGAGGAAGCTTGCTGTTGCTTGGCTACCTATCTTTTTAATTTGGAACCTCCAGCAATTCCATAATGACGAGTCCTTAAGCTGCTAAATGTATTTGTTGGTGACAGATTGTACCATTCCGAATGTGCATTTCACCTGTATGTTACTGCTATTATTGTAGGGATAAAGAGGGTGTTTGTAATGGCATTGTATTGTGGTGTAAATCACAATACCTGAATATGTCGGTTACAGAAGCAGTTCTTAGGTGGGTACTACAGCAATGAAATTCAGAGTAACTTGAGCGAAAAGAGTGTTGCCTCTGCTCCTCCAGAGCAGTCCCAAATATGAACAAGTTTTGTGTAATTTGTAGGTAGTGCAACTAGTCTGTAGTCTTTTAACAGTACACATTCTCACATCAATTTGGAACAGTGATAATAGTGATACATAATAAATTGCAGATCAAAATACTGTGACACTTAACATGGGTTTGGTCCATTTAGCATTTTCTTGCAAGTGAGAAAATGCCTGACTGTAAAAATTGCCTGAATCTCACAGAAATTTGCTGAAATAAGACTCTGAACTAGGCAATATTCATAGGAGAACTACTGATTTTTTTTTTCTTTTTTTTTAGAAATCTGGGAAAAACTTTACTTCCATTAATGCTTTCTGATCAGTCCTAAAATTGATATAAAGAGATAGCTTATCTAGGCATTGCTTGCGGCCGCAGAATTGGCATAAGCGTAGAAAGAAATTCTGGCTTTTCTAAACTTTTTTCCATTATGTGGATCTACAAAGGATTTTCATTTGCTATTAAAGTGATTCTTTCTTACTATAGCAGTCTTTCCCATTAGGAGAAATCTCTGTGACTCTTCCCCTTTTGCCTACACAAAATAGCCACAGCAGCTTCTGCAGCAGCATGGTTGAGGCACTCGTGTGTTTATGGGAGGGTATCCCATCCCTCCTTGGCTTTCCAGCTCGGTGGCAGCTCGGGCCGGTGGCAGCTCGGGCCGGTGGCAGCACGGGCCGGTGGCACACTCCGTCACCGCCACGGGTACCACAGCGCTTTGGGTGACCCAGCACTGCCCGCGGAAGGAGTTGTTGGCTCTGCGCTGGCAGGGGTGCAGCTGGTCAAGCACAGCTTGCTGGCACAGTTCATGGCAGCAGTGGCTCCGTCTCCCATGCAGATGGGGCCATGCACAGGTGCCAAAAGCAGCTGTTTGTAAAGGATCTCCAGCACTCTTTGCTGCTGAGCTCACGTGCCCACCTGGGCAGAGTTTTGTTATTGACGCTTTCTGTGTTGTTTTTGTTAAGATTTTAGAAAGATGAACTTGTTAGTTTGACAACTAATTGTATTTTTAATTCAGTTGTGAGCTCTCTTGGGAATCTATGAGCAAGTTAATTTAAATGAAATCAGGTATTTCAGCTCTTGCAGGTATACTTTGTAGGTTTAAAGGTGAATCTGTGTAATCCCATTTTAGATATCCATAAGGATTTGATGCCTTCATGGAAAATACTGGCCTATTTCAGTATGATTTTGTGCTCAATTAACCACTTACAGATATTGACTTACAGATATTCAACAGAGTTGCATCTCTTTGCCCTTTTATTTTGGTTTAGTATTTATATGTAGATTTCAGTTTCTGGGTCTGTAAGTCTTTCTTATTAAGATAATTTATTTTTACTGAGTATGTAGCTCTTGCACAGCCTCATATAATTTTTGTCATGCCTTCATGGTTTCAATCCTTTACATTTTAACATTGCATCCCATGACTTTAAACTGACTGTATGTATGTCCTTGATTTCCCAGTGCGGAGCCACTGCTGCACTGGCCTCTCTTCTCTTGCACAATTCCATGGAGACTTCAGTACATGACATGACAAAATGTAAAACCATACTCATAGATCACCTTATAAATATTTATTCATATAAATTCTTTAAAGAAATTAAATTACGTGTTCTATACAAAATAGGAAAGAGAGGCTTTTAGTGTCACTGGCTGCAAATTGAAGTCATTTGTCTAGAAGGGTCAGGTGCCACTTTGTGGTAAGATACTTGTCTGAGATCCAAGAAGGGAAAGATTGATAGTCCAAAGAGATTGATGGAACAGGCACTGCAATATGCATACGAAGTTACGGGTTAATTAGGAAGATTTAAACAAGAAAGTCCCTTTGTGTGGAGAAGTGTCATGTGCCGTTACTCTCAGAAGCGAGTTGTGCTGGCAGCCTTTTGAACAGGCAGAGTTGATTTTCTGAGATGTTTATGTGGAGATGTGCAGTTGTGAATATCGGCGAGGTGGCAGATCACCAACAGCACACGCTGCAGCTGACGAGTGCTGCTCAGGGAGTTCAGTGGTTTGCATACAGAGACACCTGCTCTGCTCACATCTTTGGTTTTGTTGTGGTTGATGTAAATTATAATGCTGGTTTTGTGATTCCTGTATCAGAGTAAAATCATTAATATTTCAGACTGCCAAGTTCTGTAGGTGTCTCAGGTGATGTGACTATTTGTTCTACTTTTTAATTGCAGGCACAACACTTAAAGAAAAATTCTAAAGCTAAGACTATGTGGTTTGGAAAGTGGGAGCTGAGCAGTCAACAAACATTGTTTTTGTGTTGATAGGAAAGCTGTTTTGAAAAACAGACACTGCAAACTGTTCCTTCTTGCATTAAAGTTCACCAGCCTCCTGGTACATTCAGCAGAGAACAACAAGCTTCTCTGTGTGGATTGATGCTGAAATTAAAACAGCAACCTCTTTTGTAACAGTTATTCACTTGGCTGAAAGAGAATTTTAAATTTGACTTAAATGCAACAAAACCTAAATGCTCTCATGTCTTATTCTGCACAAGGACAAAATGGTGTGAATCTTCCAGCAAGGCAGGAATAAAAATCTCAGCAAGGGCTTCAGTATTTATTATCATAATTGTAAATCATCCCTGTCTGCCTAGAAGATCTGTAAAACGTACCTGAGGGCTGGAGTAGGCACAGGCCTGAGGGACTGAGTTACCCTTCTAAATATTTTAGTTCTGGTATTTTTGTCATGATAGTCTTAACTAAAATTTTGCATTCATATAGTCACCTTATTCTTAGCCGCAGAGACAGATCTTGGGGTACATGGCAGCTCTTATCTTCTACAATCCATTTCTCTATTTGCTGACTATGGAGTATCTCAGTTTTTGGTTTTATAAGGGGAGGAAGAAGACAGGCAAGTTTTTTCTTGTCTAGCTGCTATGTGTGAGACAGAAAAGGCCTTCAATTGCAGTGTATGACTTTTTACTGAAGATGAAAAAATTGTTGAAGAGGGACAGAAGTTAGAATTACAGAATATAGTTCTACATTAGGGAAAGGCAGTTGGACTCAATGAGGCCCCTGGGAAATGTGATTGACATTGAAATCAGTTCTGTTTTGTTTTATGATATTCCTGTAATGATGAGTCATCACTTCTTATGTGGTCAGGTATCTGTTTATTCACGTAAGTGTGAGTACAAAAGCAGCTGTAGAAAACAGGTAGTGGAAAAACAACACTCTCTTTTCTCTTTCACATTTTCACTTGTAGGAGCTGTTTTTCATACTTACAGTATTTTTCCCTTGTATTAACATGAGACCAAATATAAGAAAATCTGTCCAAACAAATGAGTTGGAACACGTCCCACAATACCAATATGCACAGGCAAAGTGGTGTCTCAGGCACAGTTCCAGTGGCCTTTTTGTGGTACTTACCCTCCCTTGTCAGGAGTGGCAGTTTGCCTCCCATTAGCCTTCCCATCACATCACAAAAATGCTTCTACTTCATGAAGAAATACAGCTTTATTGGTATTTTGTTCCACTGCAAGGATTGTTTTTTTTCATTTGATAAACACTGTGCACTACTTATTGTGAGAACTAAGTACAAATTTTCTTTCTCTTTTTGTTTTTTCTTTTTTTCCAGAAACCAAAACAAAAGGATTGGCATCCTCCTGGAGGGTTTATTTTAGGACTCTGGGCATTGATCATCATGGTTTTCTTCAAAACATATGGAATCAAGCACATGAAACATGTCTTCTGAACTGGAGCAAACAAGATACTTGCATTGGCTGCTACTTTGGGTTCTCGGGTATCACCTGTGTTCTCTGCATGTGGATTATGTTTGTGTTGAAACACGGTGTTGACATCTTGCTTCTAAAGGTTCTTTGAAGGCATCTCTTCTGCCCCTTTTTCTGGAGAGATTCTAACAAATGGTTTTAATGTTACTGTTATTTCACTTTGTCTTGATTTGAACATATTTTAATGTTTTTCTGAGGATTTTTTCCTTCTGGTTAAACTTAAAAAGGGCAGGACCTAAACCCAGTAACAGGATTTCTGAGGTTGCTTCTGGATTGTAAATGGGCAAATTCTTTCCACCGTACTTCAAAGTAGATCTTAGGAGAAGTCACCTATTACTAAAGAACTGGACATTGTTGATGTCTGTTATGTTATGTTACAGAACGTTATTTAAGATGTCATTTCGTCAATAAAAACCCACTTTGCAGACTTTGGCATGACATATTGAAAGCTTTCTTCACAAAAATAAAAATACTCTGGAATATATTGATTTCTTTTTTCTTATTCTTTTTTCTTTCCTGTTAAATGCAACCCTTAGATCAGTCCTTTCACCTTAGGCAGTTTTGAGTCTAGAATTCCGTGAGTTGGTGAAAGTGAAAAGAAAATTATGACCTCGCTGAATCTACTTAAAAAGAAGGCCAAAAACCGTGAAAGGACTTCACCATGTCCATTAGAAACCCTTCATAGGTGTTGTATTTTCACTGCATGCAATATGGACTTGGATGCTTTCAGGATTTTCAATGCACTGGATTTTTGCACTGAAGAAAATCAACTCTGGCGTCAGGATAAAAAACGTTATAAATTGTACTATTGTATTCTGTAGTTTCTGAGCCCTTAGAAAATGTGCTTCGTCACCTGTGTTTTGTAAATTCTGGTTTGGCATATTGATTTGTTCTTCCTGGACATTTACTGATGAATATATGCTAAAAGGGTTGTGTCTGTATAATATATTGATATTCGTGAAGAGAAGAGCAAATTTGTGCATGTGTAGAAACACATCTGTCAGCGAGGAGAAGCTTTTGCCCTGTGCTTTTGGAACTTGTTCTCTACCTTAATCAAAATAAAGCTTACCTGATGCATCCATGGTGTAAGTACTAGACACGTATCTCTAGAAGTTATTAGGAATTATTTATAATCACACATAATATCAGGGTCAGTCTATTTTTCTCAGAATATGGTTCTGAGTGTTTTCCTATTGCACGGCACATACAAATCCGAGTGCATTAACATTTTTGTCCTTTTTTCTTTTCTTCCGGCGTGATTGTGGCATCCCAGCCTCAGGTGAGGGGAGCTGAACTGTCAGAGCTGTGTGAGCCTGGGAGGGCTGCAGAGAAGCCACTGAGGCTTCCAGAGAACAGGGAAAACAGCAGTGTGGTGCAACTTGAGTATTAAAGCCTTGGGTTTTTTCTCCAAAGATTTTCTAGGCTTGGAGACGTTGAAGTTGCAAAATTATCCATTCTGGGAAGGTAAACATTTGCCTACTCCACCTCTTTGTGGCACTTCGTGGTGAAGAGCTGGAATTGTTTTCAGTAGCAGCTGCTAAGCACCAGGAATAGGGATTAAAACAAAAGCATTCCTACTGTCCTTACAGTTCTGTAAACTGATATTGTGTGGTAGACAATGCGAGACATTCCTAGTGTGCTGATCAGATCCCCCCTGCCAACAGCAATGCAACTTAAAGGGAAAGAGAAACACCCTGTGGGATGGGTCTGAGCTGCATTCCTGGTGCTGGATGTCTGGATCTATGCACAGTGTGTTGGGTTTGGGGGTTGTTTTTTTGGATAGTGTCCTTCAAAAGCAATGACTTCATATCTGAAATCTGATATAATGGTGACTTTTCTTAAAATCACAAAATCTTTTTTTCCCCCCTCAGCAATTTCTAATACAACAATCAAGTAAAATCTGCTGTACACAAACCACGTAGAAATGTGTAGACCCACTACAGAAATGAATCCTACAGAATTCCTTAAGAGGATTTGCTTAGTTTTCCTTTCTTAATCCAACTTTTTTTCAATTGTAGTAAATATTTTAAT
The DNA here is from genome assembly GCA_013397865.1 of Struthidea cinerea. NCBI lineage: Eukaryota > Metazoa > Chordata > Aves > Passeriformes > Corcoracidae > Struthidea > Struthidea cinerea. Next base: position 511,642 of record VZTI01000691.1, on the reverse strand, counting down.
CAACTATTTATGTTATAGGCAAGTTTTGCCACACTTTAAAAAGTATATAAAGTGAAGTTGATAGAGCTTTGTGCCTTGTTGCAGTTGCACTTATTTGGACTCCTCAGGCCTTACTCAATTTTCAGCCACCTTTTGCAGGAAGTGGTAGAAACATCTACAGAACTCAGCTGAATTTTGCCAGTAGCAGAAGATACCAAAGATTCTGTCTTTTTAAAAGCTTATCTCCTTAGGGAAAAGGAGGCAATCAGGTGGGTTACTAAAATGCAATTTGTGAATAGAGGCACTCAGTAAGTGTGCATGTGAAGGTGATTAAATTGAAGTGAGAACAACAGTTTGACTGGAATGCAGCAACCTATGCTTCAGGCATTTTTAACATTTTTGTATGCACAGAAGTGAGGAGTTGAAATGGATCATTCTGAGACACCTTAAAGTTGCCTGTGCTACACCTCTGAGACAGTATTTTCTATGCTGTGATAACTTTTACTCCTTGAACAGTTACAGTCTGAAAGCAAGTACAGAAATGTCACAGAATTGTCTCTAAATGTATTTTGTATATTTATTTTTTATTTAACGTTAGTAATCTTTACATTTTCCCTGGGAGGCCTTCAAGCTCAGTTTGGAATGTGGGCTCTGGGAACCAGCCATGCCACCCTCAGTCACAAACCATTTGTGTTTTGCAGGCCTAGTGTGCTTTGCAGTATAGATGCTTCCTCCAAGGTGCACAGATGATCTTTTAAATGGAATCCAGAAGACAAGCCAGATGGTAATTTCTTGATGTTTCTTTGCATGGGAACTTTTAGAGCAGAATTGAATTTCAGCATTTTGTGACTCTGCATAGATAGGTCTGTGAACCAAGCGTGCCCATGCTTGCAAAACTCAGTGTGTTCATGTCTGCACCCTGTACTGTGGAACTGCACTGGCAGGTCCTGCCATGGGGTTTTAAGACATTGTTTAGAACACTCATGGATGATAAAAATAGAAGTTAATCATTTCCGTTGTTCAGCTCTCTTTCAGGATCCCATGTTAAAATGCATTTTTATTATTGAACTGAAGAAATGGTAGGTCCCCTGTAGGGTTGTACTCACATCCAGGTGCTCTCCTGTCCCCTGGAGTGCCTGTGGCCAGGCCCAAGGGCTGACTCAATGTATGACTAAGCTGTGCTTCTGTCACAGACTGAAAAGTGAGGTTCCTACAAAAAATGAGTGGAGAAAGAAACCTGAGCAGGGGGGAGACAATCAGTGTTTCTTGGTCTATGCCAGCTGAATGTTTTCATGTTTAATGACTGTTACCATGAAGTGCTGTTCTTTTGGCATAAGCAAATACCAGAGACTGTTCACAGGTATCTTTACAAACATCATTAGTGATTGTGCGTCTCTTCTGGAGAGTGGAGAGTTTTTTCCTTTTGGTTGGTTTTTCCCCCTGAAAGCTGGTGTCTGTTATTGATTAAAGAAAAGCAAATGGAATCTCAGTCTAATTCTCTTGCCTGCACACTGAACCCATTTCCATCTCTTGTTTCAGGAGTCGGGGATTTTTATTCTCAGTTGCCACATCCACAGAATGTACTGGAAGTAAATGGAACTTGTGGTCCAGTCTGCCTTCAGGTGGGCCTCATTGCATGCTGGAGCAGGGCTGAGTTGCACTAAATCAATGATTTGCAAAGGGGCTGAGGCCAGGTTCAGCTGTGAATTTATCCTGGGTGGAGAGGATTTGTGCAGTGATGAGGACAGGGAGGTGTTGCACTGTATTCCTGTTAGAGGGACTGGAAGGACCAGCTGAGGCAGGGCAAGGGGAGTCTGCAACCCTGGCAATCCTGATACTGACAGCAAGTCAGTAAGGGGTTTTTTGATGTTAGAGAACTGCTGCTTTCTCTTCTCTGATGGATGCTTAGAGGGAAGGAATAAAACAGAAGTTTCCAATCTGAAGGCTTCCCTAATTATCCATTCAGTATAGCTGAGGAAATGAGATGCTGCTAGTTTCTGGTAAAGAATGAAGACTTGATCCAGTACTTTGCATTGCAAAGTGAAAAGTTTTTGTGTGGTCAGGATTATTTGGACTTGATAAAAATAGATGAAGTGGAAGGCAATCCACAAAGTGAGAATGGTGCATTTCAGAGAGTCTGTGGTATTTGGAGAGAAGACAACCTTTGTATGTGGTACAGTGTGGGGACAAGGATTGGGGCAAGAAAGCTCAGTGTCCTCATGTACAGATCTTCAGCTCTGTCTGTTACAGAGCTCCGTGTGACGTGGTAGAATTTTATCATGTTTCCAGACTAATTCACCTTTGGATTGAAACAAGCATAAAATACTTCACCCAGGAGACTAATCTATCCATAAAGTTATGAGCTGCAGGAAAAGCAGTGTATATAATGAAAGTGTCTTCTCAACCATGTGAAGATCAAACTCCGGCTGGAGCTGACAGAGAAGAAAATTGGGGCTCAGTAGCAATAGTTGTCCTGCAGAAGTCTCTTTGCAGTATTCTACAAATGAATCACACATGCCACAAAAACTCTTCTAACCATCACTTCAGCACTTCTGTACAATAATGAACATAATAGTTTTTTGCATTTCTTAAGTGATGAAAGGCAAATTTTAAAAATTGAGAAAGTTTCTCATGGAAGAAAAACTCTGTACTCTAATTTATTTCTGCTTTCCCTCTTGTAAACTTTTAAAAATAAAAAGCTATCAGGAAATGTATCTTGAAAGTGTCTGTGTTTTTTAATGAAACCTTGCATAGACTGCGTAACATACTCTGAAATCAGCATTTCTTAGAATTCATTTCACTTGCAAGTTCTTTGAGACTGAGTTACTTTTTCTCCCCCAATGAGGATTTCTGCCTGATTTAGTGATTAAATTGATAGTGTTTAAGGTTTCCATTCAAGGATGTACATCTATTAGTGTTTGATTGTGCCATGTCTTCTTCCTCATGCAGATTATTAGATTTAACTTTTTTTCCCTTCCTTTCTTTTCAGGTCTGTGTGTGAATAACACCAAAGCCTTGGCCAGTACTAAGCCAGTTTGGCTGCTTTGGCCAACAGGCTTAATAGAGATGCAAATTTTATTGGCTTAACTTATTTTAGTGTTGTTTACAGCAATCCCTTGAACAAAACAAGCCCCATGAGAAGCAGACTGTTTGGACAGTGTAACAGCAGTGCTGGCAAAGCTCAGCCTAGGGGGTCTTCCCTATGAAAGTGGCATTTTTCACACTGCAGTTGACATGGCTTTGGTGACAGCTCAGCAGAGACCAGGCCACTAGGCTGTGGTTTATTTGGGAGATTTCACAGCATGTTATACTAGTCCCTGTGACAAAACTGACTAATCTGAAATAGCAAATAGATTTTCTTTCATGTCCTGACTTACTGGAATAATGCTCTTATATTAAATGTTTGACTAGGCCCACTGGCTCTGCATGTAGTGAGTATTCTAAACTTAGGCTCTGTCCTTTATATCTAGCTCCAATATAAAGGTACTTATTTCCTTTGTCAAATGCTTTGATACTTAGAAACCTCACTACAGGTTTGATACTTAGAGCCTCACTAAACATTAGATTATGTCTGATTTTCATTAAATTACATTTTCTGTACTGGTTTTCCTGTCCAGGTTAAGTTTGTGGTTCAAAATATTATGGCTCAAATTGGGATGGTTTTTGGGTGATCCCCTTACCTCCCTTGGTCTTTATAGTGCATATGGGATGGTAAATAGGATCAATGGGGTCATCATTGTATCATTGCAATGTATGTTTGTATTTTGTGCAGTTCTTTTACATACCCTTCTCTGCAGTGGTCCCTGTGTTTGTATTTTTTATATATATAGAAGGCTTTCTGCACTTGCTGATGTTGCTTGTTTCTTTAATCTGCTCCTTCTCTGCAGCATCATTTGCAATGGAGAAATGAGGAAGAGCTTTTCAGTGTTTCGTGTAATGCACATCTACCCATGTACAGCCGCAGTAAAGAAATAATAATGGTGTGATGGAATGTTCCAATTTTCTCCAACACAAATGGGCAGTCCCACTGAATAGCAGTTTCAGTTTTGGCCTTGTGTGCAGCAAAGATGCAATGGGGAAGCATATCCTCACAGGATATACATCAGTTCACTCCTTTTGCCTTTGTGTTAAAACATAAACCTAACCTAAGCTCTTGCCTTAAACGAAGCCACACCAAATGGTTCCCTTCAGAGTTTCTTTTGTTTTGCCATTAACAGACTCTCACCATGCTGTATGCTTAGATCCTAATAGGCTTCAACTGATCTGACAGCCAAAGTTAAGTCAGCAAAGTCCTAAAACCTTATACCTTGCTAAATACAAATTATTCCCTTTATCTTCCCTGTACTTCAGGAAGTAGCCAGTGTCCTAAAAGCTACTGATGTTATTTTAACACCTGTCTGGGCTGCGTAAAGAAACTAGCAAATTTAAGTATCACTAGAAATCACCAAAAGCAGACAAACCTGTTCTCAGAAATCAAATTATTAAGATGACTTTCTGTGTTTGTTAAAAAGGGTCCAGTCTTGCTCTCCATCTGTGCTGGATGCTTTGCATTGCTTTCAGTAAAATGAGAATGCAGTTCCTGTGTTAGACCTCGTGGTGGGCCTGGCACATGGAGAGTATGGCAAGGCTGGAACTGGGCTTTGTGGTGTTCACTGGATACATTTTTTCATATTTTTTATTTATTTTTGAGATGCAGTCTAGCTCCCGTATCCTGCATCTAGGAATGGCCTATGGTAGATACCAAGGGAATAGCACAGAAAAATAGAGGAAAATATATTGTGACATTTTTCCTGTGGAATTCTGCTTGTACCCTTAAGCTGACCCTGTATCCTCTTAGCCTTTTTTTCCTGTGTTCAGATAGGTTCCATAGGGCGAGGATCTTTCTTTTTTTTTTCTGTGTTAACTGTAACTTCTTTGGAAGTCTTTTGCAATCCTCGTTGTGGAATTCGAAGTGGATCCATCACTTGGATCTCTTTCTCCCCTTGCTTCAGAGAAGCTTGAAGAACTCTAAATAGATTTGCAAGGCCGGGTTTTGCTTACAAAAGCTGCATTTACATCTTAGCCAATGTATCTTCTTTATGATTGCTAGTTTTGTTCTTACAGTTTTCCATCTGTTTGTCTGGGTTGCTGAGATTGGCTGTAGTTTTCCTGTCTGTCCTGTCAGGAATTCCTGACATCTCCTGGTTCAGAGCACTCCATAGCAGACAGGGACACTGTGTTGATCATCTCTGTGCAGCTTCTCTGGTGTGGCCTGGTCTTCAGTGCCAGGCAGGACAAAGAGATGTGTCCCTTTCTCCTGGGAGTCCTGGCAGCCATGTGCTCCCTGCTGGCACCCCTGGAGGGGGCCCAGCACTGAGGGGATGCTGTTTCAGGGCCTGGTTTCACGCGTCTGCTTTTGCCATGGAGTCTGTTTCACAGCTGGCTGAGGTGAAATCACCAGCTTTGCTTCTACTGTGATGCTGAATCTCCATCCACACGCTGGTCAAAGGGCATCATTTGACATTTCGTGTTTTGGTGTAATTTTCAGTGTGGAAAACATTTAACAGTCTAGTGGTTTGAAGGGTATTTAGCATAAGCAGTGCCATTTGACAGCCATTTTATAAAAGTCTTTCAATTTTATACTTTTCTGCTTCAGCACGGAGAAATTTCACACCACCTTAGACATTTACCTTTTCATATTTCCTTAGGTTTTTATTAAAGAAGATTGTCCTTATTTTTTTTTTCTTTCTCCTTACAAAATCATGTTTGTGATATGCAAGGTATGCTTTTGCAGCAGGCAGCTGGAAATTCAAAGTGATCAGCATGAACTGGTGGTCCAGGGAAGACAGAAGTATTGGTACCTGTACGGTTTCTGTACTTTTTTGCAGTAACTTTTGCTGTCTTACAAGTACTCTTTGACTGTTTAACTGCTTACTATTTTTTTTTTAATCCCTAAGATATGTTTTAAATTGAATTAGAAATTGCATCTCCTTGCATCAGATAAAATAATTAACTTTCATGACAGAAATTATTATCAGCATTTGTCAAAGAGTTTTTGTGGCACCTGTGATCAACTTACAGAATACTGCAAAGAAATCTATGCAGGGCAGCCGTTGCTATTGAGCCCAGGACATTACACTCCATCAGCTCCAGCATGAGTTTGATCTTCATATTCCAGGGGAATAAAGCTAGACAGCACAAGACACATTTTATTCCTTACTCTTTAGATTCCCCTTGCCCCATTCCCCAATGTTTTTCCAGCTATTTTTATATTACTGTTTCCTTGCAACCTTAGAGGTATTTTGAGTAAAAATCACTTCGTTTCCTGTGAAGTTTGCCTGAAAATACAGCAGGACAAGTCCCAGGTAAGCAGCTCCAGAAGAATTTTATTAGTTTACTGCCATGTTCATGTGTATGAACATATGTGGCAGTACCACTGTGTGTTCTGCTGGATCGAGCCAGGGCTTCCCTTTCCTCAGTTTCCTTACCAGGAATGAAGTGTTAACTTGCCTTTCTGAGGTGCTTTAGTGCTTTGGGTGGAAGGTTTCTCCAAGAGCATCATGGTTTTGCTTTGTACCATGGTGCTGCCACCATTGAGCCAACAGAACACAAAGCAGCTGTGGTACTTTTTTCTTAGTTGCAGAGATGTTTTCGTTATCATTCTCAGTTCCAGTTGCACATATCATGGCGTAAGAGCTACAGTTCTTCAAGATGAAAAATAGCTCCTCTGCCAAAGCCAAGTGTAAAAGCCTAAAGGTATGCAAGGAGTTCAGAACTAAACTAACATAGATCTTAAAACTGCTGATGTCTGTAAACACTGTTTTGCAACAGCTTTTAATATGTGAAATGATGCGCTGCAGATCATGAATCGATCAAATTATAGTGAAGAGTGTGAGATGACAGCATAAAGCAGGGAATGGCAGCAATGCCTAGTTTGTACTACTTATCCCTGGGCTGACAGCATTTTCTGTCATAAATCTGTTTGGTTTATAACTAGGCCATAAAACCTTACATCAGGCTGAAATGCAGCAGGATTCTGTAGTTCAAAAATTGTGCATTTATAGAGAAATACATCAGTGATTTGTTAATTAAAATTGCAGTGCTTTAACAGTTATTTACATTTATTTTGCACTCTTATAACTCGTGTTTTTTGGACTCAATTTATGTTCCATGTAAATCTGTGTGATCTGTTTAAAACTTGCTGTCTCCTTCACTTCATCAAATTCCTTTTTATATATACAGGTGTGACTTAGAAAATACTCCTTCATACTTCTTGTAATTAGATGGGGGACCTTGCTGAATCTTCACAGGAGGTGCAGACTAAAGTGAGTTTGGGTTTGTTTTGTTTAAAAGATATGTATGAGGGTAGCAAGAACACAGTTATTAACAGAAACTGAACAAGGAACGAGTTACAATGCTTAGCTTGGCTCTGTTAGGAGATTTAGAGTCAGTTTATTCCATGTTTCTTCAAATTCTTAATGCTTCCTCATATCTACTTGACACTGAGCAGTCTTGCAGACAGGGAGCAAGCCTGTGGAACACAACGGGGTCTGGCAAGCCCCCGTGTTCCTACAGAATACTAAAAGTATTTAAAGATAGTGTACTCTATCTTTAAAGGATCTGGTTTTAACAGTAATGTAGCTAAACACATAGCGTACACATCCTGCAGCCCTTGACTGTCAGAAAAACTAAGAGCTCTGGATTAAAATGACAAGATCTTTTTATTATTGTATCAGTAATAAAACAAGGACGGTAGCATCAGAGGACCTACTGTGATCTGTACCATGTCTTGCAGTCACATTAGAATGATCTGTAAATCAGTTTGACACATTTCATCAGCTGGAGCAATATATGCTGGATACACACCCCAGTACACGTTGAAAGGGATGTTCAAATTGCCATTAGTTCAAAACCCATTCTGGTTTTCACAGAATGCAGTGAAATCAAGTGGAAGGAATAAAACACCATCAGTGAAAGGAGGAGAGTTAAATACCAGCTGACAAGAGAAAGATAACAAGCACTTGGCATTCAGTTTGTAAGCTGAGTGGTGTGTACCAGGAAGAACACCAAAAGAAAGCTTTTAAGGCAAAATACATTATAGTTTCTTACTTTTTGATAGTGGCCAGGGCTGCAGCACGACAGTGGCTCTTGGAGACTTACACTTTAGGTCCAGGCAGTGTTACAGAGGTGACACTGGTTTGCCCCTGCCAGGACAGTTCACTTTGTCCCCAGAAAATCGGGGTATCTGTGGGGCAGCTGCAGCTATTGCTATCCAGTTTTGGAAAGAGGAAGACCACGGGTTATAATAAGGGGGTTTAAATGAGAGTGTTTGGTCCCAGTTCTACATCTCGCCTCTGAGGTTCAGCTTCTTGGATTTAGGTGTTTAAAGGTAGTATCTTTGTTCTAGCTTTTGCACATGTCTAATGAGAGACACCTTTCATCACCTGAGGTACGTTTCATGCAATAGTTACTGATTACTTCGAAGAAATTTGAGATTTGATATTTGTGAAGTAAAAGGAAAAGTAATACCGTAACTGAAATCTTCTTTATTCACAAGCTAAATGTAACCCAGTAATTCCCACTGTGAGGTTCCATACACAGCATGAGCTGTAATATGAGCTATTGTCCTTCCCCTTGTCTTGCAGGGACTCACCATGCACATACAGGTACTTCATGGAAAAAAAAAAGCAGAGTTTAACTTTGCTCCTTTCAGGAGGACAATTTTGTACTCATGGAACTCTTTCCACATCCCAGCTTCAATGTGATCCAGAATCTCTGAGATCAGTGGTGATCTTGGGACAGTGGAAGGCAGAGATTTTTGCAGGTGCAGTGCTGTGATCTCTCTGTCTACTATGGCTGGTGTTGTATTACTGGTAGTTCACCTTCTTCATTCCAGAACTCGGTAACGCTGTGTCGAGCAGCGGTGGCCTGGTTTGCAGTCTGTTGCCTCAGGACTGTTGCTGGCAGACTCTTGCAGGAATACAAGAGGCAAAACAGAACACAACCCCTCCAGCCTTAACCTGTCTTCAATGAGAAGCTGCTGCCACAGCCAGTGGGGGGTTTGGCTTTTTTCGGATAAATTTTGTTTGCCCTCCTTCCTCCCACCCCTATTTAAAAAACAGCAGCTTGATAGCACAGCAGCAAATGCACATTAATATCAAACAGAATTTTCACTACGGTTTTCATATTAACATGAGATGTCAGAATGTAAAGTGAGCTGGATCTGCACATGGGACCACTCTTGCTGTTAAAGGCTTTAGGCTGGAACAGAGCCCAAAATTCTTAGAAGAAATCCAACATTTCCCGATCAAATATTAATTACATGCTATATAGAATTATATATTTCAAACAAGTTTTATAAATAAAAAGCTAGGCCTTTCAAACCATCAGCAATATTAATTTTGGATTTAAAAGATTATGAAAGATAAACAACCACATAACTGTGAATTAGAAAAATACTGGCCTAGGTTGCATAAAAACCTCCCTTAAATAAATACGGAAAGTTTTCACTATGAAAATTCAGTGGCGTTGTACTTAAAAAAGCCATAATGAATTAACCATCCCTTAATGACACTCAGGTTGTGTTTCACAAATCACAAACACACACAGGAAGTCAGATGGCCCCAAAAGGTGATGGACTGGGTTAATACAGTTTAACAGAAAGTACTCTTGGTGTGTGCTGCTCCTCCATGCCAACTCCCTGACTGCTGCTGCAGGTGCCAGCTGCAGACCCTGTTACCCTTCTCCTCCAGGCTGCCGTGCTGGCCCATGAGGTCCAAAGGCTGCTACGGGAGGCGACTGTGACCGAGCTTGTGCATCCATCCCTCAGGCCAGCGGTTTCATCTCGGTGTGGGTTACAGTGAGTGGTTCTGGTTTCCAGTCTGGCTGGAAGAAGTGGATGTCGAATGTCCGTGCCCAGTTCTCGAAGACGCGTTTCTCAGTGATGAAGCGGTGGTGGCTGCCCTTGCGGCCCCGCTCGTGGGAAATGTACATTGTGCACTCGTCAGGTCCCAGAGGTTCATAGTAATGATAAGGTACTGAAAGATGATTAGGATCCCTGTGGAAAAAAGAAAACAGATGGAAGCCTGAGATGTTCTTTTTCGTTGATTGAAAAGATGCTATCTTTAATGAACTGATGGGCTCAAATCCACTTTTTCTCCAGTTAAACTAGGTAGCTGGTTTTTTTCTTGCATATCTAATACATCAAAATGGGACAAAGGTGTTTTCTTTGCTTTTTCTTCTGCTCTCCTTTAATCCTCTTCCTCCCAGTTAAATGAAGGACAGCAGTAGCTCAGAAACAAGGGACAGTGCTGCAGGGCTGTGTTACTACAATGAAATTTGAAGCAAACTGCTTAAAAGAGATTTAAATCTAGATTGTTATTTGTAAAAGGTCTTGCAGAGGTATTTACTGAACTAGGGGAAGAAAGAGAAGATGATAGATGGAGGTGGTTATCTGTGTCACATCAGCTCAGCTGAACATTCCCAGCACGCTGCGCGAGGTTCCAAGACCACAACTTCAATGAGTGTCTGCACACCAGGTCAGCGGGACAGGCTGCTGTTGCTGGGGTTTTAATCAAATGTCTGATGCATAAATGAGTTCTTTATTTTACAACAGCAGCTTTCATGTATCTAAGCTAAAAATTAAAACAGTTCACCCATGGTATCCATCTGACCTTGTGAACCCATTCACATTTCCCAGCGGGAGATGAGTGACTCCTGGTGACACACAGGATATGCCAAACACCAATTAGATACTTAGGATAAAGTTCATTTTAGCAGTTCTGACCTCAGTGTTTCCATGTAACATTCTGTAAATGGCACATTTTTATTATAATAAGCCAGAGCAATTCATTCTCCTTTTGTTTTAATCTCTACATTAACCTGTACCCATTATGGTTTTTTACTTTGGGTACAGGCATTTTGGGCTGACTGGAACTCATACAGCTCTCTCTGTCATAAATTCAAACAGAGCAAGATATCCCAGACAGAATTACCCAATTGTATCCCTCTCTCCCCAGTTGCTACCAACTATTTTGCTGTGGCAGAAAATTTCCCAATATCAGCATTTAGTGAAGCCTTGGAGCTGCTCTGTGTTATAAAGCCTGAGCTGAACAGGACCCCAGCACAGAGCAAGAAATCTGATACAGATTCAGGGCTGTCAGCTCTAATATACAGTTGATTATTTTCATTTAGAAGAGCTAGTATTTAAGCTCACTTTCAAATGAATGCATCCACAATCTGTCAGTAGTCTGTGCTGGTCATTATTTTTACTGTGTAATTCTGTCACCTACGCAATTTTCTAATTTTTCTTATTTTGCCATTATCCATATTGTGTATGCAGAGGTAATGTATGATATTGCTGCTGCTTTCCATTTGTGCCTTAGATTAACGTTTTAATTCGATCAATCTGGCTTCCTCGTAACACAACATGGTGATCAATCTTACAAGACCAGAATAACAATAAAATTACATTTCTAGAATAAGATGGATTCTAAACTTATTAAATATATCCTCACTGGAATACACAAGAGTGAAACAAAATCCTTCATCACCTCACCTACAGAAAACGTATTTGTAATCTAAAGCTGCCCTTCATATTGAAATTTATTACTTCTAAACTACAACTATTAGAACTCAATCTTCAATTAATTTTTCACTTTTTTGATACATTGGACCTCTTATTGTCGCTTAAATGAATAATTTGTATGGTTACTGTAAATCTAATAGGAGGATACATTTCCATGTGATGTATTTTTGTTAAGAACTACTAAACAAATAGGCCTCTGCCTCTCATTCAGACTGCTCTTCCTTCTTGCTCTGAAGCCAGATTTTACTCTTGGGTCCTTGAGGGTAAACCTGTATTGCTTGGTGCAAATTTACTGCTTTTAACTTAGGATTAGTAAAGTTGAAATCGTATCTCCAACAGACTTGGGAAAGATGCAGCCCCAGTTAACGGGGCAAAGTAAACCTCTGAGGCTGCTGCTCCCGACACCTCCAGGTGAGGTGTTTTTGAAGCCAGGGATTCCACATTCCATGGAAGGCTCTGAACTAGCACCAGTGTATCCAAGTGCATGTCCTTAGCTCCTGCCAGGCTGGAACGGGTCACTGCATCCTGTGCACCCCATCCCACCAGAAACAGCCGAGAAGCAGCTGGCGCACAGGGCCTGGCGGGTGAGAGAGGCAGGAGCTCAGTCCAGGCAGCCTGTGGGGCTGGACACCCCGTGCTGGGAGCCCACCCCGTGCCCAGCCTTGTGTGCAGCTCTGCTGGCTGAACTGGGGGTGGGATCAGTGCAGGAATGGGGGCTGGTGGCTAGAGACCTCTCTACGACTACTCTGCAGCTGACTGAGGTTTTAAGGCTAAATTCCGAAAGCTGTTGTTTGGATTTAGGAATTCTGAAAGGCATTTAAATATGGAGGACCTTCTCATTTAATGGGAGTTCTGGATTCCCCTAGATTGGATGCTAGTAAGCTTTGGATTTGAACTCTGGCTGGAGTACACCATAACCCAAATTAACTGTGCTGTGTTATCTTCTAACTCTGCAATTAGCTTGTGTCACCAGCAAATGAAATGCATGAGTAATTTCTATACGGAAATTGCTTGCCACCTCATTTATTAACATTAAAACAGATGCTGTTTTATCACTGACTGATACTGGACATTAATCAGTATTTTGTCAGACTCTGCATGCATATTAATATCACAGCTGGGAGGAATCTGGGGAAGTTCCTCTGTAAAATATCCTGTACTTCCTGCCCGATCACCTGCCAGCACAGCACCCGTGGAAGTGCTTGTACCCCTGTCAGTCAGCTACTGTTTGCCACTTGAGTGCACATTTTCCCACAGATGGTATCCACCTACAGCAAAAGCTGGAAGTACAGCACAAAAGAAACAAGGCAGGAAAACCAGGCCACCCTATACCACATTCTGGTCAGCCTTTTTCCTTAGAAATAAAGAGCCATAATAAATCAGCCCTCTAAAACTATAGGTATTCACACACTTTGTAAAGTAATTCATATCTTGATGGGCGAATAAAGTGTCATTTATATGTTGAATGATGGGCAAGGTGGTGGGTCAGGACTCTGAACATATCTAGATAATTTTTTTTGCCTTCTATTCCCAGGATCCCATTTCCCTGACCTCCATAATCAGTCCTGTTTTCCAAACCATGTATGCATTTTGTTATTAAGGTAATGAGACGAGGCATATGGACCAAAGAGCAGGACTAGCTCACATATATCTTACAGTCCTTTGAGCCTCTCTTCCCATCAAGCCCTGATTAAGCTCCAGGAAATGTAACCAGCAACAACTGCTGCTTTGCATTTGATTTAAAGGAACTGAAAGGGGAGAGAGAGAGACAGAGAGGTAAGAAAGACTAAAGTACTTCAAATACCAACTTTCAGGTGAATTATCATGGAAAATAGTCTGGCAGTCAAATGAGGATTCTTCTAGGAAAATTATCTGGTTCAATAACTGGAACAAAAATTATTAATATTAGTTAAAATAAAGCTCAGAATTAAGTTTTAAGCTTCTGGGAGTTCCAGAAGGCCCATGAGGAGAAGAGTTAAAGAGGGTTCATCTCACTAACCCCTTGAGTTTTCCTTGTGTACCTGAGTACCCTGAGACCTACCAGCCTTTCTGTCCCTGCTGCCCATAATCCCACGGACAGGGGCTGGAATTCCTAAAAACTCATTCAGGCTTGTCTTGTCCTTCCCAGCCCTGCGGCTGAGCGGTCACAAAGGGAAGCAGCAGCACTGCAGTGCCTTCAGGAATTGTCATGGTATCTGGGCACACTGTCAGGCTGCTGCTGAAGGGAGGCAAGAGGAGAACCCTGCATGTCCCAGTTCAGGAGTGAGCCCTGTGCATGTAATGGGCTGCCAAAGGGAGTTCTGAGAGGGAAATGCTTCCCATCTGGAGTGCTAATTTGCTCCAGCAAAGGCTGTGATTGGATCCTAGGGCACTGGAAAAAATACAGCAAGATGGCTTGTCTGTATTGGGACAAAAGAGTGAGAGGTGTGCACACTTTCCAAAAACGTTTGCAATGTGCATGGAAGCACAAGCTTTCATCTTATTACAGAATGTACAAGTCTGAAGTATTTAACAGCATGAGAGCAATATCAAGCCATTAACCCTTACTACAGCATAAATTTGGAGCAAGCAAAGGGGTTTGAAAGTACATATAACTTTGCTGTAAAGTGCTAGAAATTTATAATAATCAGGACACCAAGTCCAGTTCAGCTATAAAACCCAGTGTCCAGTGAAAGTAAATAGAAATGCATCTAAAACACCTTGGTGCAATTAATAGTGACAAATCTTTTAGTCTGTGCTCCAGACTCTTAGACTATTTTTCCTGCACGGGTGCAAAGCAATTTGGTTAATGATCTTAAGCTAATAATTTGTAGCAGAATCAACAGCACGATATTCACGGTACCTTTGAGGTGTCCTTCACGTTACAGATGTGACACTAATTTAGTTCCATGACAGTGATCACCACACTCATTACTTATTCCACAAATTAATACTTAAAAATGAATGGGTATCTATCTGCTGAAGTTATAAATTTGGTGATACTAATTCTGAATAGAAATAAGATTTTTTGGGGTTGGTTTTTTTTTCAATCTTAATCATACTGTAGTTGCACAGCAACTGGGATACCCAAACCATCTAGCACACACACATTTTTGGTTTTTTGTTGGGATTTTTTGTTTTGATTTTTTTTATTTCAATGGTAGATTCTTATTCTGTCTGACAGAAAACCAGGAAATATGGCTTACAATTACAGAATATTTCTTTCTTTCTGCTATTCTGTTCTGTTATCTTATTTCTTTGAAAGGAAGCACTATTTCAACTTCTTAATGAGTCGCTGAAGAGCAAGCTAAGAAGGTTAACTCTATTTATGGCAAGAAACTCCTTTCACAGATCTTCATGGACAGCTTCTTCCAGGCATGGCAACTACAGTTTTCCCCTTCACCACTTGGGGAATCAAGCTGAAGTAAAGACACTTCATATTACTTTGATTAAGAAATGACCTTTTCCCTTTTTACAACCAGGTGTGCATAGCTTTATGTTAAAGATTTTTTTACGCAAGCTGTAAGAATAATTACATCTATCACTGGTAGGATTGATCTACAGCCTTTCTTGTGTTATAATTTAAGTCCATTTGATTTCAGTGTGTCGGTTTTATGAAAGCCTTTTATATTGTCTCAGTGACATTTTTCATCTCTCTTAAAACTGTTTGGGTTTAGTTGGGTTTTTTAATATGTATCTAAATTATTCTGACTTTGTCTGAAAAGTCAGGATTACACATTATTTTGCAGTGAAATGCTGTCTTCTGTATTTTTAGATAATCAATTTAAGAATTACTTCCATGTGCCACTGGAATACAGCCACTTCTGGAGTAAGACAGACCAGCCACTTACAGAAACTGAAGTAGTATGTCTTGGCCAACTGAGATACGAAGGAATGAGATGCTGTGCTGTAGAAGGTATTTGTGTTGTCTGGCATATCTGATCTAGTTTGCTATTTTCCTTGGAGAATTCATGATGAAGTCTGGCAGTACATCACAGCATTTATCATCAGTGTTGTGTTATAATTTGTAGAAATTCTCACAAAGTGGAGTTTAGTGTTGACATTTTATGCTGTGATTTCTTCAGGGATTTCTACAATGTGCCCAAGACAAATGCAGATTCCTGAGCGATCCTTTCAAGTGCTCAGAGGAAAGTCAAAGCCGTCCCATTCTTTGAGACTAACCCAGCACTGCTGCCTTGCCCTCCCTGCCCCTGAGAGGCATCTGGAATTACCCAATGAACCAGACTTGAGAGAGATCACTGCATTTGCAACAGGAAATTTAAGCAAGTACTTCTTGGTGAAAGGGGTTTGTGAGCAGGTGATGAAACGTGGCACTGAGGCCTCATTCCAGACTGGTTCCAGCTCTTCATGGGTCACCTAGCAGGACAAATGGGATCAGCACTGGCTGTGGGCAGGAACCACTCAGTGCTGGGCTAGTGCTGGGGGGGCAGGTGAGACTTATGTCAGCATCCAGATTGCTGATGTAATGCAAGTTTGTCTGTATTCATACTGCTATCTTGTGGCTAATGTAATTTTGGTCCAGCACTAGAAGTCCTGAGGACTTTCCCTGTGTCACTGATCCATAATGGGAAACCTTAACCAGGACCTGGGGTCTGCGTCCTGAACACAGCTGGAGGTGCAACCCCACTGGAAAACGTGCACAGGCTTTACACAGCACTGTTCCTTTACACAGCAGCTTCCACTGACAGAATTTGTGCTGCTTCTGCCTCCTGTGACCCAACCCCTGCCACGCCCAAATCAAAATGGGTGATTACAGGACTGATTCTCTGGGTCCAAATTCGGGGAGAGGGGTTTCGTGGGGATTATTTAGGAAGCTGCAAGATTGGCATTCATGTGACAGAGGTACAACAATCTTAATTTGAGTTGCACACCAAGTTCAATTTAGAAACTAGTCACTGTGAGAACACTGTTCCTCTATTAATTTGGGGGGAACTTGAAAAACAAATTAAAAGTAACATTTTCCAGTACTTCTTTCTTCAGATTAATTTCATGCCAATTATTGCATTACTTTTAGCTGATAAATATTCAGAGACTAAAAGAAAGCAACAAGATGGATTAATTCTCCCACAGTACAAACAAAATTTTAAAATATTTTATATAACATAATTAAATGTCGTTTGTTGTTTTCAGAATGAGATCATGGGACATCTTAATTAATTGCTTTAAGAGGACTGAAGACTTGTTTCAGAGCAAAAAAGATTAAAAGATTCAGATATTTATCTGTAACATTAACTTTGTTGGCTAATAATGGTTCCAAAATAAATCCTACCTGCAGAAATCCGGTGGTACCATGCCATAAACATTTATCCTGTCACAGAGCTCTAATGCGATAGTCATTGTGAACCAGCCCGTGCTAAGCCAAGTGTTGGATATCTTCCTGAAAGCAAAAACATAATTAAGTTTCTAAGCTGGCAAATAATTCTTGATATTTATTTATTTATTTATTCATTCTGAAGCAATTTCTCAGCATTTTCTTCATTCTCGTAAAAAGCTTTGCAAATTGGGCAACCAAGACTACTGCGCTTGTCCATCTTTTAATGATTTTTCTGGTGCCTCCTGTCAGTGGAACAATCTAGGCAGAAGCTGCCCTTGCTGTAATTAATTTTAGGCACAGCAACGTTAATATTTAGCTGACCTTTTGACTTGGTTTCTAGAAGCTCCCAGCCCCTCACTGTGACTCCTGGTAGGAAACTCTTTAGCTGGTTGCAGCTATGACTGTTCCATGGCCAGCCTGGGAAATCTTCATCCTAGGAACCACCCCAGGTGCCATCCCTGCCTGGGGGAACCTTTGAATGGGAATGACAGTGCTGGCAGGGAGCCCTCTAAGGCAGCACCTCTCCTGCCTTCACTGCAGGCTGGGACACGGCTTTAAAAGAAGCTCAAGTGATCCCAGCGTAAATTATGCAAAGTAGGAGATACCTCCGTGTAAAGGGATTTACAAGTTATGTTTAAATTTTGCTGTATCACAGGTTCTTCTCTGCAAAGTGGCATCAGTAATGTTTCCTGTTCCTCTCATGTGCTTGGCAGTGCTGTTTAGTTTCTAAGAGCTGGGTTCTATGATGGTTATTGGATGCCTGGCACATGCACTGGAATTCCCAGTCCTGTGTTAAGTTCCTGTACTGGCTCTGTGTTGTGGCAGAGCTGGCACTCTAGGAATGGGAGGATCAAGAAAATGCCAGCAAAGAAAACATCTTAAAGGTGTCACAAGGGCATGTGTAGGGACTGGCACCTCTCTTAGACATGGACGCACATAAAGTCGGGTGTTTGCTCCAACGAAAACGAGTTAACTCAGAGGTCTCCTTTCAAATGCTGTTAAAGAATAAGACAGGAGTTCTTCCTAATGGCTCCTCATCCAGCTAGGAAAGTCCCGCAGGAAGAAGTTCAAGCTTGTGTTATCTTTAGCCCAAAGAGTCCTCAGATTCCTGCTGACAGCCTGTCACAGTGACAGGCTCTCCCTTCATCTCCTACTAAAGCTGAGGCACCCGAGGGAGCAAGTGCAGGCTCTGGGAAGGCCTGGGCACTCTATCAGACTGTATCATGTGGGACTTACATTAATCCCATTCCCCCACACCTGTATCTGCCAGATACCTGTGAAACTTTGTCACACCCCCCCCAAAAAAAGCACAGCAGAAAACATGAGGTCCTCTTCAGAGAAGTCACCTGGGAATCCCAGGTCCTGGCCCAAGTTCCAAGGCCATCTTTTACAGTTTACCCAGTGATAGCAAGATGTGGAGCATCTTGGAAGCAGGGACCTGAGGCCACAAAAGCCACTGCAAGCAAGTGCCAACAATCACTAACATCTAATTCAGCCGACAGGAGCCACCACGCAGCCTCCCAAGCTAATGCTAAACAAGCTGGTTCCAAGTAGGTCACCTACAGGGCAGTAGGAGGAGATGTTTTGAGCACTGTCAGATTGAGGAATGCCTTGTAACAAGGTTTCCCATTTCCTCAGGGAATCAGACTACTGCAAAGAAAAAAAGAAAAAGTGGTGGTGTCTGTGCCAGCTGCTTAAAAGACACTTCTAAACATAAGTGAATTCTTTAACTAAATATGCCTGGGGGATGCTGGGGAGCCTAGGTAATTTGTCCTGTCCTTAGTGGATCACCTGGTAATGTATAAACTCCTGAAACACGCATTTTTACTGCTCCTGACACACAGACTTTCAAGCTACGCTAGCATTTGGAGAATGACATATTATAAGCATCTCATTATTTCCAATTATGGGGCCTTATTTATTTTCTGACTGTGCACTGAAGCTTGGGGGTGGTGGTGCAGCTTGTCACAATGTCATAGCTGGGTCATAAGCACAGCAGAGGCCTTCAGGCACAGCAACAATATGAAACAGTAAGTAAGAATTTTTGGCTCAAAATTATTAGGAAAGAGAATGGTTAGGGAAAAGCCTAAAAAACTTGCTTCTCTGCCACCTGAGAGTTTCTGAGCTCGGAATCACTAGGTAATTCAGGAACACGTTCAGGCTAAGAGTGCTTTGGAGCTTGCACAAGTCCACTGTTCCAGGTGCCCAACACTTACATTCCAAAACTGAGGGAGCAATTGCAGCCAGACCATGACCAAAGCTTTGCACAGGTCAGGACACCCAAGGCTCTCTGCTGGGTTAGTTTTCTTTCTGCTTACACACACTTAGGCTGTCATTTAGTGTTTTCAATAAACAGGAGAACAACTGAATATAAATAAACTAGCTCAGAAGCTAAATAATCAAATAAAGATTTAAAAATTCATTCTAGTACCACTCTGCCCTCTTTAAATACTGTGTCTGTAGGACAGCAACACAGAAACAGGGTTACAGTGTCTTGCATTTCATAAAAGATCTGAGCAAGAGTCCAACAAAAAAATACTGTTTTTATACCTAATCAGCAGTAATGAGAGAATATGAAGAACTGTCATGTGCTTATTAGGGGAAATTATCAGATATTCATTTATATGATGAACTAACACACTGTGCTGATAATTCTGTAGTGCACACTAAATTACAATTAAAGGCCTTTCTGCTCCACCAAAATCTCATTTATTATCTCTATGGAAATACTCTTCCTGCAGTTATTTCATTTATGCTGCTTTTATCTAATTACTATAATATTGGTTCTGAATCGTATTTTCTTAATGTACCCTTATTCAATTATGAAGTTATTTTCAATACAGTTACTTTATAATGCCAAATATATTGCTCTGCAGCCTTTGTCTTTCACCATACTACTTAACTGGCAATGTTTTCTGAAGGTTTTTCTTCATTTCAAAATCATTTTTTTCCAAAAACCACAATACATCCAATTACCTTTTTTCTCATCATTTTCAAGACAGAAATGAATACTCTGATTAAAGCAACCTTGCAATCATGCTTCTCTCTCCCTCCTTTGTTTTTTGTAGGCACTAATGTCAAGAGCTCAGCAGAAACCTCCCGGGAAACAGCAGCATTCTGGACTATACAATGTTCTGCTCCTGCCCCGACAGGTACCTAAATTTTCTCCCTTACAAATTCTTTCCTACCCATGTTTCTTTTCATCTTCCCTTCTTCTGTGCTGCTTATTCATTTATTTTCATCTCTCGTTTTAATCTTCTCAGCCCTTCAAGTATGCTGTCTGTGCCCTCTAAAGGAGTGGTTCATACACAGCAGAGCCTGCAGTTTATTAAAATCAACAGGGCCTGTTCCTCAGGCTGAATTTTGCTGGCATCTCAGTGCCCTTGATTCACACTGGGAGTTCAGGGTACCCATGACTGAGTTCACTATAAACTTGTTATAATGTCATTAATGGCTCAAATGCCTTGAGAATATTTCAGGAGCTGAGCCCGGTGCCTGTGCAGAAAAAGAAATGCTTTCATCACACACTCACTACAGGCCTCTGGCTCTGGATGGGTGATGCAGAACCAGAAAGAGCAGCTTGCCTGAAATTGCACAGCATGTGTCAGAAAAAGAACAGGATCCTGGCAATGTCAGGGAAGGAATGGGACCCTGGCTCCCTGTGGCAGAACTGAAGTTCTGAGACTGAAGCAGGGGAGGGAAACTGTTCCTCAGAACTGGGGACAGCACGTGATCCTACCCTGGATCACCGAAAGCATAATCCAGGAAAGGAGGTGGTGGTGTGCATTCCTTGTGTCCAGGGCCTCCCCCTGGGGCTCATGGTGGCTAGGTTACAGTGCAGTCACAGCTTTTTGACTTCCATGCCTTTGCAAATACTGAGCACACAGATAACCCTCTGCACTTTTCTTGAAGGGGTCAAATGCTTAATTCACCTTCTCACTTTGCATTACTCTGGAAAAGAAAAACACATCACAACTGGCAGGTTATCTCCCTTGTTATCCTTCCTTCTTGTTCTGGCAGAGACCCAAACACAGCAATTGGAAGATGAAGAAGAACCTTTAACATTACAAAACTGACCAAGTTACTCTGTGCTCTGGTGTGAGCCTGAGTCAGCCAGGAACTCAGATCCACTGTAACTGAATAGAGCTCTGCAAGCAAAGCATGTGGGGTGTGACGAAGGCAGCAAATGCCAAGCAAACGTTGCCTTCGGCTAAGAGGATACAACAGTTTCCTCTAACATTGGTCCTGCCTTTCTCATGTAGCCCAGAAAATGAAATCTGTGCTCGAGTCTTCCCTGTCCACAAGAGGATTGATCCCTGTTCCAAGCTTTGGTGTGTATGTTTTGTATTTGTAAGCTAGCAAATCTGACTGTGAGTTACTGCACAATAAACATACCTCTTCATCTAAGTGGGGACCCTGTGCCATTTTTACAGCAGCATATTTAATAAGTAAAAAAATAAAACTTCATTAAAAATAAATGTATTTCATGCTGGGAAGTCTTTGGTTTGAATGCCCATTTTCAAACATTATATGTGAAAATACTCAAGTACTGCAGTGGGTCACTTACTACAAATTTGATTTGAAGATCAGCCTACAAGTCTCATAAACAGTCTCATAAAGATGTAAGTATCATAATAACTTTCCATTTTCCAGTTGCAAGTGTAAGATGAACTGCTCTGAAGCACCTAATGTATGACTAATGTTTATTTGTTTTACAAGAAGCTTTACAGCTGCAATGTTCCAAGAATGCTTAAATTCAATAAACAGCTATTATAATTCACTGAATGGTGGCATTTCCTCTATAAGAAAACATAACCTATCCATTCTAATTTTCAGAATCAGTGAAAAAACTTTAAGGTATATTACCCCAAAGTGAGATTTAAACAGCTCCTGCCTCCTCAACTCTATAAACAGTACATCCAGACTCTGGTATTCTAGGCTGATGAGGCAATACTCCATACAAATCATTTTGATGCCTATTTTTTACTTATGTTACCAGTGATGTAATTTGGCATGTCATGCCATGTTACGACTCATGAGGCAGAGGATTTAATGGGTGTGATTGTCCCTTTGAGCAAATCTGAAATTGGTATATATAAATTGCATCATTTTACTACTCTGTGACATCCCCTAGGTGTATCCGTGTAAATTCTCACCTGTCTTTTCCAGTCTCCCGCTTAAAAAGGTCATCAAATTGAAGCATCTTGTGGCGAGAAATCATATACACTTTTAATTGAGGCAATATCTGGTTCATCAGCTGCAGGTTATTGTACACCAAGCCTTTGCCATCTCTCCTCATGTAGCTGCTGGGGCCCCAGAAGATGAACACAGCCCCGTGGCTCATATTTAAGAGTTCGTTGCGATTTCGCAAAATCCTCTGAATGCTGGAGTGTGCAATGACTCGAAGGCTCGTTTTGTTCCCAACGTCTTTGCCATAACCCCGGGTGGGTGCATCGTTCATCCGTATGACGCACTCGCTCTCGTCGATCCTGTCACCTTGCCTGCTCCCCAGGAGGTGTCCCGAGCTGGTGACCAGCGCACAGCTCTTGCAGTGCATCTTTAACGGCTGCAAAGACAGAGACACTTCACAGTCAGCTGTGGACATCTTCCCTTTCACTACAGAGCTGTGGTTTACATGTTCATGGCTTATTTTACAGCAAATACCTCAGAGCAATGTACATAAATCTCTCCCGGCAGTCTTCCCAAATAGCTGGGGACACACTACCTGTACATTTTTGGGGGGAATGTGGTATAGGTGTACAGCACTCTCTGTGGAGCTAAGCCCATTGTGTAAATCCTCCTTTCCACTGCTGCTTCATAAGCAGAAATCACAACAGCTTCTCTACTCTTCTCAGCTGCTTAGGACTGTACTTCTTCCACTTCCCATAACAGCTATAATTGGAGTATTTTTTATTCTTCCTCTTCCTTTTTTTTTCAGGAAATAATAAATCCTAAGGCCTCATAAGTTCATGTGGGAATAGCTTTTCAACCCTGGGGTCGGGACATTTTGCTAAGGGAAGAGATTGATACCTTGGCCCAATCCTTCCATGCTATTTGCAAGTTGTGCCACAATCACTGCAGTGCTCTCGTACCTCCTTTATGGTTCAGCAGTCAGAGCTGGTCAGTAATGTCTGGGTGTATTTTACATGACAGTGAGTTAGTGCACTGAACCTTTGCTACCTTGTCAGGTCATGTTTAAAAGTTACACAGTAAAATGAAACGGGAGGTGCCTGTTCAGTGAGTGCTGACCTAATGGAAGCAGAAGAGTAAAACAAGCTTTCATGAAAATGAAAATGCATGATAAATCATGTTACTGAAGTATGCCATCACCACATAGATATCAATTATAGAGGAGTATGTCACTATCTACTGCTCAGCATGAGAACTAAAAGGAGCAAGGGTTAACAGAATCCCCAAAGTGCTACCTTCTAACAACAACACAATAAACTGTGAGGTAAATAAAGACTGTTTGAGGGTGTGCCTTGGTAGCCCTCCAGGAAACAGTATCTTGCACTTGGAGCGTATCTTAGTTTCTTTGAAAAACAACAAACAACAGCAACAAAGCAAACAAACAACAGTGCCACCCACCCCCCAAAAAAACTCCAAACCAGCCCAACAAAAAAAAAACCCCAGCAGAAAAACCCCAGGCACAGAGACTGAACTGCGGTTGTTTGATCATTCTGATCTACACAAATACAGGAATCCAATGACTAAGTCAGCCTGCAGTGAGGCACAGCTTAAAACTCTAAAGCTGAAAAGGACACATGAGGTAGGTTTGACATAATCTCAGGTCCCTGTTTGAAAATCCTTTGGCCCTGAGTACTTAATGTGAGTGTTTTACTGTAGTAGCTTAGTTTTAATTTTGAAGGTACCAAGTGGTTACAATTACAGTCTGAGATTCTTTTTTCTATGAGACCAGCTAATGAATGCTTAATGCTCTTTAATTGCAGAAAAAAAACCAAACCAAAAATATACAATATGCCCGGTGATACAACCAGTAAACCTTGTATCTCCATCTCCCCCAATCAACAAAGTCCCTTTCACATCTATGGACTATAATCCAGAGCTAATGATATGGGTGAAAATGTTCATGCCTTTGTGAGCCAAGGTTCCTAATGCAGTATTTACATGCATTTTCCTTTAAGCTTTCATCTGTCACTTTGATGAATTACCTAGTGAAAAGCTCTAAGGTGAGCTGGCTGTTCCACCACCATGCTTGGGAAAGCAAGATGAGGTGCTAATGAGGTTAAAGGAAATGTAGTCAGCACCAACGTTAACTCACAGGTTTGAATATCCACATAGCAAGGCATTTTCACCCAAACAATCTCTGCTGGTTTCTGGCCTACTGAGCTACAACTTCCTTGTTTCTTTTAAAAAAGTCTGCCACAGAACCCATCAATTGTTAGGAAACAAGGGCGGCCATCAGCAGAGCTGTGGAAACTTGGGGAGGAGGCTGAGGCTACATAATGAACATTAACACCCCCCAGAACATCTGTCCCAGGTCTTGTTTGAAAAATGTTCCTTCTGGGAAAAAGTCTTTAGCCTGAAAGAGTCAGGTATTGCCTAGCCACTTCCTGAATGATGCATGGGGGCTGAGCCCTTGTAGCTGCTCTAGGCAAGTAATTTTCAGTTGCCTCACTCAGATTCTTTCAGCTGAAGTCTACAAAACTCACACCTAAAAATTGTCAGAGGAATTCACAGTGAACAGCCACAACATTCTCACACCAGCTGTTTATAATGTTTTGACAACAGTGAAAGCAAGGGGGGAAAAATGCCATTGGCTGTAATATCATCTCATTGGGAGGCAGCGGTGGCACCAGAAATGTCATCTACTTAAGCAATAATAATGGAGGCACAAGGCAGTTCTTTGGGATTGATGACCAGCTGGAAAAAGTTGATGGCCTGAGAATAACCAGGGGCCATTAAGCCAGAAGAACATTAACTCCACAGAAAACGCTGTTACAGTAATTATTACAGTGATATTTTGGAAAAAAAGCAAAGTGGAAAAAAAGCAAACGCCATGAAATAGGAGTTATATTTCAGGAGCCTTGCTTCAAAAGGGATGGGGTGAGAGGTAGGTGAGTTTTATAGAATCTTTATTAATTACTTTGAAGTGTAACATATCATGCATGTAAAAAGCTGCTGACATTGAATCGTACCCATTGTTAATAAGCAGCCACAGTTCGTGTGTACCTGAACTCCACGGACAGCACCTTTGTGACAGGGCAGAGCATGTGGCCACTGCTACAACACAGGTCAGGCACTTGGACAGTACCTGAGCCAAGTACTGTCCAAAAAAATTGCCCAAATCACCTCTCAGTTCCAGTCACCTCAAGACACGTATGGAGAGAGGGAGAACAGAGGTTACAGTACAAGTTCACAGTGTGGAGGCCCAGAAGATGGCAAATCAGCTGGTGCTGTTCAAGGACAGATGGGCTATCCCAAGGGAATGAAGGCAGCAGGGGAACTTTGTCATGGGGCAAACCCCATAGCAGCACCTTTGTGGCCACAACGAATAAGTGCAGCTTTGCACTGCTGCAAGTATTCCCACAGGCCAAACTGACTCCTGGCAACTTCCACAGATCAGCCCAGAAGTGCTGCTGCTCTATCACAAGTGCCTGATTTGGTTAATGAAACAAAAAACAATGCCACGGTTGTTTCTGTATTTTCCAATTTGAGGCAATTTGCTCTGTTATTGACTTTAAAATCTATGTTGTCCGATGATCGAAAAATGTTATTTTCAGACACTGTAATGCTCAAGTGCTCAAGAAGAATAAATATTCTCAGATATAATTATTTTGTGATGAAATCAAATGAATTTTTTTTTTTATGTATAGAAGTCTTCTGGTTTTAAAGCTAAGATTTAGAAAGGAAGACAGCTCTCTCCAGTAAAATCATGAACACTGTAAAACACACTTGTTCTTATACTGAGTACTTAATGACCTACTTTCAAGACCCCTGGGTTCAGATCACTCCATTATCAGTAGTGTAAAAATTTCTGTTCTATAAATAAAAGCCAGAGTATTTTATCTTGGCAATGATGACCTGGCCACAACAAACACAACAACAAAAACAACAACAAAACCAAATCAAACCAAACAAGCAAACAACCATTCCAGAGCAGCCTTGCTTTCTCTTTTTGTTACAAAGCAGGTGATTTCATTGGAAGGAGTTTCATGTCTCCCCATTGTGCCTGGCCTAAACACAACAGCTTGGGACACTCACTGTATGTTACCTCAGTATTTGCTTTTTATGTTCCTTGCCTTGTGCACAGAACTTAATCAACATTTCCTACGTGATGCTAATGAACCCTGAGTTCACACCATGTTCACTGCAATTTATTACTTATGGCTTGCTCTTTATTGCAGGGTCATCAGCCACCAGCAACAACACTAAATAATTAAGGCTTTGCCAGTGAAACAATATTTTGTCCTGGCAGCTTCAAGTTTTTTTTACTTTCTTGTAGCTTTGAGCAGCTCTGAGGTTTCTCACAGGCTGGTGGCTTGGAACCACTGCTCCACCAGGCTGGCTGCTCCTTCCCACTGCTCCTCTCCCAGAGGCTTGGAGGACAATCCCCCCATCACAACTATATCCCAAGCTCTGCAGGAGCTCCAGCCATGCCCAGCCCATTGCTGGCACATCACAAACAGCTGAATGCTCCAGCTCTGGTGAGCCCCTGTCATTCAGCACTGCCCCAAGTGTAAAGCTTCTCTTGCCATTATGTCCATCACTCATGACAAGATACATGTATTGCTTCTATTGGTGTGCCTCCCTCCTTAGTATTTTCCCTAAAGGACTGAAAACTGTAAGGCCAAGTCTGCTTTTCTTTGAGAGATTCCCAACAACCACCTTAAAGTAGAAAAGAAACCCTGAGGCTTCACATTTGCCAAGTAACTTGTGTTCTGTAAGCCAATGCAGCAAGCTGTGGGGCTCAAGCTGTCTCATTAGTGAAGCACAGCTGTGCACTTCAGAAGTGATTTCCACAATGCAAGGACTCTGGGAGACATGATCCTGTGAAAATAATGCAGGTTTCCTGATTATTTTTGGTTTGTAATATATTGATGGAACAGTGCTTTCATAATACTATGACAGGAATAAAAAATGGAAAAAAAAAAAAAAACCAACCACATACAAGCTGAAAGAGTTTGCTATTTTTCAAGTCTCATCTATGAAATGATGCTATCGAGCCAGTCTTCTCTGAACAGTAAAAGTCGTTCAGATGCATACTGGAATATTGTAGGTAACACTATGGTGTATAAAAAGCTGGCACAAAAAAACCAAACTGAAACACCTAAAGCATGAAAAGAGTTTTCAACTTCAACTTGCTGAGGTAAATGCCATTTTAAAGTCTCTGGGAGTTTTGATTTTGTGGTGCCAAGTTCTGATCTAAGAGATTATTTTGCTTTGACCATGACATTTTCACATGTATGTTCATACAGGGAGTGTAGCCTAATTTCTGCACTCTGCATGCCAGCTCAGACTTCCCCCTCAAGTTTCATGAATTTTGATTCTTTAACCCTTATGCCAGACAAGAGCACCTTATGCAGGTACAGAGAGCTGTCAATGAGGAAAAAAAAATCCTATGAGCAAATACATTTATAATTATTGTTGAAGTACACTTTTGGAACGTTAGAGAATTTACCATGAAAACAAACTGCATTATCCACTGAACTAAAAGCACTGATTGCCTTGAAAACTATATCCCAGTGACTGATATCGCACAAGTAAACAGAAAGGGTTAGGAGATACCACTTGCCCAACATTGTTAATCCTTATGCAAATCCAAATAACAAGCATTTGCAGCGCAACTTTGCAATTCAAAAAAGGTCTGGCAAGTCTGCTCGTAAAGATAAATGCATGTCTGTTTAAAAAGATAAAAGATAAAACAAATGAATTTCTTATTACTTCTCTTTGTTTCTTGGGCTGTGGAGCTTGAATATGCAAATGTTGTGGAAACATTAGCATCCTCATTCCCCATTGATCCTTCTGAGTCAGTAATATAACTGGACTCTGCCTTCAGATACTGGGTAAGACAGTGACATAGCCAAACTTCAGCACATGCATTCCTCACACTAGTGATCACAGCACCTTATGTTTTATTCCTCCAAGGAATGGAATTTTTTTTTTTTTTGCCGTGATACCATACTGAGGGGCATCTGCAAAACCTGTAGGAAAAATACAATAATCCTATTTTCAACAGGTCCTTAGACAGGTCTAATTAAATTTCAGAACATGAGGCTATATGAAGAGGAAAAAAACCCAACAAATGCACTCCACAAGGCTTTCACTGGAGCAATTTTCTTAGAAAAAGTACCGCTAAGCACACTAGTCAATGAAGAGTCTTTTACTTGTGTGAAGTGTTTTCCGGCACATTAACTCGTTTTCAGGGGACTGCCTGCTAGTCAAAGCTTCCATTAGATTAATTAAAATATGGCTTCTCTCACTGGAAAGAAAAGGCATGAGTTTGGTTACAGGACATTGACCACCTATAGAAACTGAGCCCTTTCTAGCTCAGAAAATACACGAGCAGGAGCAGCAGCTCAGCAGATGAACAACAGGATAACTTTTGGTATATAGGGCACATTTCTCTTCTTATTTTAGAAGCATGATTACCAGGTGCTGATGTTTTCCCCTAAGCCACCTGAAGTGAATATAAGGTGCAACCTTGCAAATTGTCAGCACATATAAAGCTAAGATTTAGAGAGAGTAGTTTCCATCCTGAATCCTATAAATGTGTCCCATGAGGAAGATTAGTATCAATCATAGGCTTATTGGAGAGGGAGATAGGATACAATGATAACCTGAAGCTATCAACTAGAGTAATGGTCTAAGAAGAAAAAGCAATCAGAGAAAGAAAAGAATATCCTCAGTGAAAGGCAGAACTGGAAAATCAGGCACAAATGTATCATGTTGATGAACATGAACTGTTATACAAGAGAGAGAGTCATATGAACAATATACAGGCTCTAAAGAAATGGTTATTGCCTAATGTTTATCTTAAAAGGAGTGCAAATAGACATCCATATTACATCAAACTGCTTTATTTTTGTTCTGCAGCTAAAGTACTTGCACTAAAATGAAATAAAGCCACGGGCATGGTGTCTTAACTATGCAAATGTTATCACTGAAGTGTCACAAAACCAGAAATTATAATGATCTCCAGAAAAGGTATTGGACAGTTTGGATTTTTGCTTCAAATGTTTTCACATCAACTTCTCTCCTTTGCTTTGGTATCTTTTGGCAGTTCATTCCAGTTTAAATACTTCATGTAAGTATGCCCTCATATGCTCTCTCTGCACCTGTCATGGCCATGCAGGATTTTTTTTTAGCTTCAAGCTTCACGAGGTCCCTTTTTTTATCTAACCCAGCTTTAAAGCCAAGAATCACTGATCTTTAAAGTTTGTGCCTAAGTTTTCAAATTCAAGCACGTTTTTATTTCTCTGGCACTATCTGGCTCATCCAAATGCATCTAAACTCTCTCTGCAACTATTACCTCTGCAAGGCAACAATGTGACGGGCATTGCAAGGACAAAGCAAGACTTTCCAATGGCATCCAGTTTTAACAGAACTGAACACAGCATGCAGACCCACTAGAATTGGCCAGATGAAATGTAAAACCACATCTCTAATTAGAAAGTTACTGACCCTACAGAGAATTTTTCTAAAATATATTTTGTCTTGTATTTCTCTATCTAGTTGAAGTAAAGTGAAATAAAAAAAAACACTCCTTATTGCCTTGAAAGGTCTTTGTTCAAAAATTTTGTTCAAATGTCTTTCCTTCAAAATCTGTCAAAAATGTTCAGCCTCATGGTGTTTTGTTTTTCATGTGGTAGCTCCATGTAATCATCATCGGCTTATTTTATGTAACTCAGGCTGTTCTATATCCTCTTACTTCTGTCCCTCTGACTCAACAGCACACCAGAAACTAGAGAACAAAATGAAAGAAAGCAGATTTAAACCCTTTCCCAACCCCACCCCCCCAGAAGATACTGCATCTGAGTTTAAAATGTTTTTCTGAGGATGTATCAGATCCAGTAATAGACAAAGCTGTACCACCTCCACAGCAGAATCCCAAGGCAGCCTCCATAATCACTGGCATACTGACACCAAAGACAGATGCTGGAAACAGGTACTGGCAGCTGAAGTGGCCAAAACATCCATTTAACTCAATAGCGACAGGCTGCAGGAACTCACTGCACATTTCTCCCATGCACATATGTAAAAAAGGAGAGAGCGTTTTGTGCTAAAGTATTTGTATATTTAATTTTGGACAAAAACTAGGTGAAAAGAAAACATCTTGAAGACAGACATATAAACATCTGTATATCTGCAACTATGTATCATTACAATTTTAACTGATTTCGGACTACAACTACGTTTGAAAAATAAACATTTTAATTCAGGGGTCAGCTCTTTCAGTTATGGGGCTTTTTTTAAAAGGTCTCAAGCATTCAAAATATGTCTTTCCAATTGTTCACTATAACCACAGTCCTGGTCAGGAGACAAAAATAAACAAATTTATCCAATCAGGGTGTTTGTATTGAATCTATTTGTCAGCATGCAGGTTAATATGAAATTAAACACTTTGTAGATGGAAACATTTAGCACTGAAATGAACCTGCCAGTGAGGGTTAATTAGACAATCAAGTACAAGAGCTGGCACTCTGTCTGCCAGCATGGCATTGCTTCTGCATAGAGGTGCTCTTCAGTTTACAGCAGAATGTCAAAGCTGTGTTCTGTGTGGGTGAAAAGGATGAGGTCAGCTGGAATCTCCGGAGGAACCACTGAAAAAGGCTGGCTGGAGAGAAAGGAAGGTCTCTGTCAGAGGAAGGTACCCTGAGCTGCAGGGCAATTGACAAGAGGGAGCCCTTAAAAAACTGAGCCAGGGAAGGGCTGACAGCAAGTGAGCTAATTACAGGGCAAGAGCAGGGGCTGACCTTGCTAGAAGTAAAGTCTATTTCCAGATCTGTGTATTTCACAGATATTTAGGACAGTGGCTTGTGGCTGTGGCACACAAATGCTTTTATTTATGCTTTACCATTAATTAATTTGAGTGAAGCATGATTCCCAGGCACCTGGCTAACACTCTTCAGTAATATTCCTTGCTTAAAGATTTAGCTGATCTGAAACTGGCGAAATTACGTAACTTAAAATCACAGCTACCTGATGCATTTGGTCATGGAATTTGAAGGGTAGGAAGGTGTGCCAGAGAGAATGCAAGAGGCTGGTTTAAGACAGATATTACAGAAATCAAGAAAAGACAAATCGCCTCTTAGGGAGCAACAGCAGAAACAAAAGCTTCCTACAAAGAGGTGAAATGTGGAGTCCCAGAGTCACAGGGGATTTTTGAGTGCTTTATACAGTTTATCTGCTTTTTATTTTACATTATTGGTCCTAAATTGTACTCCTTGGATGTGATGCGTGTGTCATTTAAATGCATTTTACCTGGCAGTAGCATTAAACAATTCCTGCTCTCACTTCTTCCTGGGTTGGGCGGTGGACTGTATTTCACTGGATCACTCCCTGGACCCATTTCACAATCAGAACATGAGGCAAAGAGAAGTCAAAAGATGGGAGGAACAAAAAGAAAAGGCAGGTGGATACACAGCACTGCTGTCTTTAGTGACACTGACCATACATAAAATTCAGCCCAAATTGCTATGATAAGATGGGTGACAGTGGTGGTGGTGATGGAAGAATGAAAAGGAGAACATGGCAGCACGACCAAGAAGTTCTATATTGCAGATACTTTTTCATACCTCTCAGTCTTTCATTGTTTAAAATCACCATTACTGAATGCCTTGACATCTAACTGATAACCTGTCAGCAGGAAGTTTTAAATTCTATAACCAATGTTTGCTTTTCAGGGCTCTGTACCACACCTGGCTGCAGCCCAGGAGTCTTCTTTCATGTGAATGAACTTCCGTCAGTTTCTTCAGAGCAACAGGCATATCTAAAGCAGTTTTTCTGCACTGGACATGCAAGTTCATCTTTCCAGCTTTACTGCCCCAAACAATGCCCACCCATCGGAACAGCACATTTTTTACAAACTCAGACCTTCTCTAGACCCACAATTTCAACTGCTGGGAGAGAGGGCAGGGTATTGTCTTCTTGTAAGGGAGAAACACTGGAGTGCCAACAGTTTTTTGTATTGGAATCTGCTGCCCACAGTCCCGGTGCTTCCCACTCCGGGCAGCCCCCGGGAGCCCTGAGCGGTGCCCACCTTGCTGTGCACGCCCTGCGCAGTTGGAACATCCGAGCCCGCAGCCTGGAGCACCCTGAGCAGGGCTCTGGCACCCTGAGCAGGGCTCTGTGCAGCGTCCCCGTGCCTGCGCCGCCACCTCCCACCCCACAGAACCCACTGGAGGAGGCCACCCGCAGCCCCTCGGCGCTGAGGCTGATCTCACCGGGCTGGCATGCAGTGACAAACACATCTGCACAGGACAGGGGACACCGGGGACAATCTGCCAGGAGATGGCATGAGAGCATAATCCTGGCTCAGTCACAGGCACGGGAGACCAGGAGTGTCCGAAGCGCTCACGAGGGACAGCCATTGAGGACAGCTGGCAACCGGACATCCTAAAAACCAGTGTGGACAAAGTGGGAATTTCACGTCGGGCATGGCAGTGTCTGCACTGTGTCAGCCCTGCCTATTTCCCAGATTTGCACACCTGAGGAGAAAAACAGGCATCCTCCCAGGAGAAAGCCCAGCTCCTGTCAGCACAGCACAGCCGGGAGGAGCCTCTGTCCTGGAAACCCACATTTGAAGAAACGCAGCCAAACTCCACTGATGTGTCAGCACTTAATTACAGCTGGAGTGTGGTTCAAATCTTTCCCTTTCTGTCATGTGTTCTGCTTCCAGAAACACACACTCAGAAAAAAAAAAAAGCAACAGTGCAGGATTTCTACCGCTCAAAAATAATAATCACACTACAGCCCTGCTATTATAATTAAACAGAAAGTAATTACATTTTAGAGAAGGGGACAGGCTCCGAAGGCTTAGCTGGTCTCCTTTTTAATTACTGTGTAGTATTGTGAACACAGCAAAAATCTTCATTTTAACATGCTAAATGTGCTGGGGGTTATGTTTGCTTTAACAGACAGCAAAGGATGCTACATTTGCATTTAATTTAAAAAATAAGTTATTAAAATAGTTTATTTTTGTTCAATGTATATTTATTTAGCATGTGGATGGTTTCACATCAGAAATAAGATTTTTTTTTCAATTAGTATTGAGCAACGGACACCTGGGAGAGCAAATAAAAACAACATATTTTCAAAAGAAAGCTTATTAATGCAGACACATTTGGCCCTGTCACAACTAGATTATGTTTGAACATTCACCGTTTCCAAAGGAATCAGTCTCTATTCCAAAAGCTAAGCAGTATGTTACCTTTTTGACAGAAACAAAATAATACAACCCCAGGAAGTGGGACACAGGCAGAAACCCCACACCAGGTGTGAGCTACCCTCCAGCCTGGAGTGATCTGAAGAAACAACTCCTGTGGGTAGATGGCATCGTCCCTTCCAGGTGTGGAAGGGCATCGATGGCTGTGGGAATGCAGAGTGGGTCTGCCAAACCTGGCAGAGCATTTGGGAGAAAGAAATTCTAATTTTCAGCTCCTGAGCAGCCTTACACAGGAACCACGCAAAGATTTTGGCAGATGCAGAAAAACAAATGTAGGCATCCAGTTCATTTGAAATTCAAATGACGAAACAGCAAAGCTCATTTATGTGCTTTCAGGGTTAGTCAGCAGCTAAGCAAAGATTTTTTTTTAAATGGAAACTTTACATTTAGGTTTAGGAGAAGAGCTTTAACTGGGTTAAGTCCTGCTTTACACACCAAAGCTCTTCATGGGATCTCACTCTGGGTTCCTGTATTAAATAAAAGTATTAGGGAACCACTTCTTCATACCCATATATCTGATTCATCACTCTTTGGAAGAGTGCAATAAATCTGTCATGGAACCCTACTAATTGCTAGTAAATCACCAAAGCTGGAGGTGTCACAAGCATATCCAAAAAGAGTAAAGGTGAAAAGCCAAATATTCAAAGAGCTCTGGGGTGAAATTGTGTCACTTTACAGATGAACCTGTAATCTATGTGAAAATAAATGATGTATAATGATTACCAAATTTGAAATCAAATCTTCACATGGGGACAATTCAATAAGGTTAGGTGATTATAGGACTACGCAGCAGCATCAATTATGGAGCCAGAAATAGTCTCATGTCCCTCAGAGACTACAAAATCTCTGCATTGCTTTATTCACCAACATCAGAGGGCATTCACTTTCATTGAATGGTCTGGGGGGGGGGGGGGGGTCCATTTGGGAAAAAAAAAAA
>VZTI01000691.1:291470-477428 GCA_013397865.1 Struthidea cinerea | reverse complement strand
TTTTTCGTGGAGGGGTGGGGGGGGGGGGGTCTCATCTGGAAGAAAAAAAAAAAATGGAAGGCATGAGCCCAAAAAATGACTGGCAATGATCCTAACTTATCATCCAAGCTACCATTTGCTCTGCCAATTGATGGGAAATGAAGTGTGATCAATTCTAGTGCACTGTACATCGTTCCCACTGACTGACCTGCCAACTCTTTGATTGAATAATTAGCTAAGATATCAATATCTGCCATTTTGCACAATGCTCACAAGACAAAGCCCTAAAGTTTTCAGAAAATGAACAATCACCACGTTACCTGTAACTTTACACTTTCTTTCACGTGTATGACTAAGCCTTGATATTGCCAAAACATGGAATAAAAACATAACAGCACATAAGAAGTATTAGAATCCAGGAGCATGAAATCTAGAGGTCAGTGCAACCCCTGAAGTAATACAACACACATTTTTAATCGTACAGATGAATAATAAGCCATATCAAAAGGGATTTTCACTGTAAGTAGCAACCTATTTTCCATTCTCAGTACCAGGGGAAGCAGCGTTAACTCAGGTACTGGGTGGTGACTGACTGACAGCAACACTGACATTTTAATAGCAGCTACTGTTTAAGAGCACTATCACCATCTTGTGATTCTTAAATAAAGATTTAATCTACTTTTGATGCAGCAGAGCTCTGCAGACCTGGCAATCTGCTGTTAGGGCACATGGAAAGGTGGGGGTTTCCTTACTCCCATCACCCAGTCCCACACCGGGTGTGTAACAAGCTGTTCCAAAGCCATAAATTAGGCTCGGCAAGGCACTGCCTGACATTATGCTTTACATTACAGTCCCAAGCCTGAAGTGCTAACAAACAGGGACACTGCATTTACTGTTCTATTTCAGACATAAATGGTGTTAACTGCAAAGACAAATCAGTTATTCAGTGCAAAAATGATACATGACTTGTAAATTGGGCCCTTTATAAGTATTTTGGCATTTCTATGTTTAGTTCACACACATGGATGTAATTCCCAAGTATCCAGATGTCATAGTGACATCTAAAGACACCACTTCTCCCCAAACCATTCTGTTGTGGCTTTGGGTGTGCTCACCACTTTTCCCCCTAATTCTCGTATCTATTCCCCTCCAATATACCACTGAAGAGCAAAACCAGAAAGGGAAATGTACAAACTGAAAATGCAAATGCATCCTCTAAAATGAAGGAAAGGGCTAGTGGCTTACAAGGCAGAAATGGAGAAACCATGTGAAGGAGAAAATCACAGAATCAATTAGGTTAGAAAAGACCTATCCTACTCCCAGCCCTGGATGAGTAATTTCTTTCCATGCTATGTTGTAACAAACCCTGGCCTTTGCTACCTAAGAATAGCAAAGTTCTAATAAAGAGATGTGCTGCTTAGTGCTCACTTTAGTGTGCATAAACGGAAGACATTTCTGGTTTGACAGGTAGTGGCATCTCAAATAATCCAAAGAAAGCAGATTCATATTTCCTTCTGGGCTGACAGCAGCTTAAGAGCATAATGCCATAACTTGGTATGAACAAAAGGCTTCCTCTGCACCCTGTCCTAGGTCTTTATTTTTCAGTTGGCAGAAAATCTCACACCAGTGCCATCCTAGTGCTGGCAGTTTGTTTGACTGATCACCACCCTGAATTTTCACCCTGCTTCAACAGTGTCTACCTACAAAGTATAGGCTATGTAAGTGCTGTGCAGGCAACTCTTAGTGTGGAAATGTGAATTACAGACGTATTTACTATTTACTGGTTAATATAGTCTGAGGCAACCTGGTTCTGTGCATTTCACATGTTGAAACAGCTCCCTTGTATGTTCTGAACGACGCCTTTTAACTCTATTTGAAGACCCATTATCCAACATTATCTCACAATATTTTACAATGTGTTCATCCCTCCTGAACAAAAGACTGGAACGACCAACTCCAAGCCCATGACAGACAAAACATTAACAGACAATCTTCATCAGAAAGAACTGCATCCTTCCTGTGTTACTCATGGCAGCTGGTCAGCCTCTCTTCTTCTCATGAAAAAACCAACAGCCAACAACAAAACAAAATCCACCACAAAAAACTCACCAAAAAAACCACTCCAACCCAAAACAAAAAAAAACCCAAACAAATTTATCTGTGTTTTCTTTACAGGGCTTAGCTCTGGTGAGTATTAATTAAGCACTGTGAGTATCACAGCAAAAAAATGCCTCCTTTCTCCCTACTAGCAAGACTAGCAGCAGGGGGGATACAAAATATAAAATATTCTACTCTTTCCAGATTAGCCCAAAGCACAAATAACTAACTACCAGCATTCTCTTTGTTCTTCTCACCCAGAGCAAATCCTACATGAAGTTTGAGAAAGACAGATGCAACTTGAGCAAATTAGCTCCAGGAATCAAACAACTTATCCAAGAAGAGTTAGGATAGCTAGACTTTCACATTTGTGGAAATGGTTAGTAGGGATCAGTAATAATAACAACATGATGGACTGACAAGACTTTGTTTTCCTCCAAGACTGGAAAATTCTGATTCTGCTTGGCAATAAATGTAAATTATTTACAGTGTAAAGACTTGGTAGATACCACGCAGTCTGCTGCACATGGATGTATGTAATCCTTTATACCATAATTGTGCACTGATAAAATTAACAGAACTGCAAGCAGAGTATTTCTGTCTTGAAAAATATTTCCCATATTAACCATTCATCTTAATGCCATGCCTTTTCTTATCTGATTGTTTTATTAAGGATTGGCAGGGTTTTTCATTCAGCTAAAGCTCACTGAATGAAGGAAAATATGCAGTTGTTTAGCAGGTCAGGTCAAAGTGGATAAAGAAGCCTCAGGACTGCCTAACATGCCAACATACCCTGCAAAATAACATTTACTAGACAGATTTTCACAAGCAGCAATTTCTATTTAGTAAAGTGGTAAATGCTGTCTTGCAATATCTCAAAGAATTAAACATTCTCTGTGAAAATTAGCCATACAGCATCACAGAAAGTTCCCCTTTATCCAGCATCAGTTAAATTTTGCTGTCTTTTAGAAAGGAGATTAAATTTCCCCTTTACAACTCTGTTTCCAACTGTCTAATGCACTTTGGCAAACTTTCAAAGGCAGGCTGGCACCACTGAACTCTCTTTCCAGTCCAGGCCACTTCCTTTGCACCAAGCTTCTCTACTCACTACTTTGTCTGTGTTTGTTTCCTTTCTTTCATGGTTCCTCACTCCCCAGTACATCTTTTTGTCCTAAGCTAACATCTCTATGCCATGTACATGCCATTGCAGGGATACAACATAAATGAAGTGAATTTGTGCTAAATTAAGGCAGTAAATTAAGAACACGTTTGAAACATCCTGAAATTAATTTTGAAGTATGAAGGAATCAGATCAAAAATTGATGATGTGAATGAGAAATTTAAGATGCAATAGAAATCACCAAATGGCTTAAATTTTTTTTCCAATTTCTTGTGTATTTGCTATTTGACTTGAACCTAGAAATTGCAGCATTTCTGGACCTTAGGAGACAACCTTCCTTCTAGCAACTACAAAACACTTTTTTTGACTCAGGTATCAGCAATGGAGAAGAATTAATTGCTGCATATCGCAGTCTTTGATGATTTTTGTAGTAGTCTTTGATGACCGATGATCTGTGTACTCTTCCTACCATACTGCCAATTATACAATTTTAAAATAAATTTAGTAATATAGTGTATTTTTCTTAAATCTCCAGCACATGGAGTGACAGAATTAGAAAAGAACAAGTTTCTCAGAAAGAATGAGATATGATATCTAGGGAATGTGTGAAGAATGGTCACGTATGCCCACTTCAGGCTTCTGTAGTTATCACAACTGAGATATGGCTGTTTAAACTGTATCTCCTTTTTATCCAGGAGTTTTTAAGTAGTCCTAACTCTGAAGTGTGCCATATTCTCCTTGTTAACCCTGTTAGTGTGAGGATTCCTGCCAGAGTTTTGGAGAACTGCCTGCAATTAAGCCCAGCATTTTCTCTGCCTCAGTTTAATAAATCCTTCTTCCCAGAATCAGATCTGCAGCAAAACCTGAGAATATCCTGTATACTCAAAGCTTCTGCAGGGTAACATGACTTCAGCATCACAGCAACTCCTCTCTGCTTGCCCACCCTTCTGCTGGCTCCATCCCTAAACTCCAGGACATGCCGCATATGTTTCAGAAAATCTATCCCTATTCCATCCCTCTCAAACAGATGCACTGGAGCCTCTATTTGCTTTACTCTTCCCACTTTGGCAAAAGACTATTGCGCTGCTTCTCCTTCTGGAGAACTGGCCACTAATGAGTCACATGGCACGTGTCCTGGTAACAACAGTATGGTCATTTGGACCATTTTTGTCCTCTCTGCTCTTGCCTTCTTCCTCAGGAAAACCCAGCAAATCTTCAACTCATTCTCACAGGCAAAATTTCTTCTCACCCCGGGAAAGGAAATTTATCTGTCTCAGTCTCCTAGTTCAGTTCTTGGCACTCATGTACAACTCAGAGTGACAATGTGAAAGGAAATTTTTTTAAATCGAATTTTGAGTGAGATTGTAACTGTCTGATTGAAACACTTGGCAAAATCCTTCATGCCAAATGAGAGCCACGTTACAAGCTGCCTTAGAAATTGATGGGGAATGAATGAGTTACCTTCTTAGACCTGGCAGGACTTATTTGCATCACAAAGCCAGCACTGCCTTCTGGCATCTTGAAGGTATTTTTAGGGAAAAAGCCAAGGACTGAACAGATAGGGATACAGACGAGTCACTCCTAGACAGGCTTCAGCTGTAGAGGTAGCCTGAACGATGGCTCCCTACCACTTTCTCACCCCCACAAAAAAAACCTGTGGTCTGTCCCAAGGGATGCTTTCAGCTTGTGTACACACGGTGAGAGAGTGCAGGCTTGAGCCCTGACCAGGCTGGCAAGCTCCCTGCTTACATGCAGCACAGAGGCACGTCCATCATACCGGCCATTGTTCCCCAAGCACTGCTGCACAGTCCATCTAGGATGAGATGCTGCTGTTCTCCAGATCAAATCCTAAGCTTTGATGAACTCTGATCTGGAGTTGCTGGAGCAAAGAAATGCCATGAGCAGACACCATGAATTTCATCCACGTAACTTCACTCTGGCATTAAAAAAAAGAGCATCTTCTAAGAAGCTGTTCCCTGGTGAGCAGGAAATATGTATTATTTTAATTTATCACAAGCCCATTATTACACTGAAACTAACTCCATTTAAAGAACTTTCAACCCCTAAGGGGTTTAAAGCAATTCCCACTAAATTTCCATGTCTAGATATGTCAATAAATTCAGTCTCTTAAGCAGCAAGAATAATCCACAGTGGGAATTATCCTGCATTTACCAAATGTATGCAAATAAATTTGACTAACAAAAATATCAGTTTAAATACAAAAAGTCAAATACTATTTGTATTTATCAGTATTAAGCACAATTTTGCCCATTTTCTTTGTTTTCTACCAGAAAAACTGCAAAAAGGGGATTCCTTCACAGCCAATAATCCTGCTGAGCTTCACCTTTTACCCTGGTTTCTTCATGAAATTCGTTCCAGCTGCCGAGTGTGACAGGTATGCAGCAATATATGCTTGGTGATGAGCACTTGTGACAGCATTTAGGCTGACCCAGTTTTCAAGGCAGTTCATATATCTTAGTGGGAAAAAAAAATCCATATCAATGAATTTCATTAAGGACAGGAATGCTATTATCATATTATTGTCTCTACTGACCCCTCCCAAAGAGAGAGAGAATCTTCCTCTGCAGTCAGCCTTTCCTATTCTTAGGCAATTTTTACTCTACAGACAGGTTATTGTCATAGCAAAACAAGTATATTATGTCGGAAAAAAGCAATCTTAGCAGAGATTCAGCTATAGGGTAAAGAAAGTGCCTTTTACTAGGCAAGTTGCATCACCCCTTCAATCATGCCAAATTCTACCAGATTTACATTATAAATCCTTCTACATTACAGCCTCCTCTAAAACAACTGTGCCTGGATGTGATCACATCTTTTCTCCTCTCTCAGCATCTACATGGCTCCTTAGCATAGGTCTGGGGTCCGATGTCCTCCCATCACCATCAAGAATAGCACACACAAAGTTATTCCCATTATTCACAGCCTACAGATGGCTACAAGCTCCACTGCCATTTGGAGGAGGCATTCCCCTGAAAAGCTCTAGAATTTCCTACTGCTTTAGTCTTTCTTTGCAGCAAACAATTACAACCAGTCCTTCCACTGAGCAACTACAAAATCAGACTGACCAATAATGCTTTGAAAGCTTCCTTTATATCCACTTCTCTGCTTAGCTGTTACATGAGGACAGCCTTGCTTGATTACTACTAAATAGGAATTTCATTTTACTATTTGAAGTTCTGCTTAAGTGGTTCTTACAAGAACAATGGTAGTTTATTGCTTTTGAACCAAGTAATTCTCTGGTCAAAACCAGAAAAGCAAATTAAAAAATCCCTCCTCCCTCTCTTCCACGTCAGATTTGTTTAATAAAATGGCTGAATCTCTTAGAGCCTAGTTTTTCTCCTGTATCTCTTAGAGCCTAGCTCAATATTTGGATCCCAGGTGCTTTCTCTCTTATATCACAGAGTGTAATTAGGATTCTAAACTCTGCCAGTTGGCCACTCAGTTGGTGAGGAGTAAGACAGAAAATGCATTTTAAGTTCAATACTCCTTTCCATTACTTAATGCAGAAATGAGCGGGAGAGTGAATAAGGAGAGGAGATGGTGAACAGAGATTGCACAACATGCTTGCCTGATGGCTCAAGAAGCTCATCAATGCCCCAAGGGTTTTCACGAGCTCCCTGTAAAATGTGCATTGGATAAGATGCAGACAGCGCAGTGGTTGAACCCAGCTCTTCCCAGCATTCAGCTCACACTCCCACTTGCTCAGATCTCTGTGCCTACAGGCACAGCTTCAACCAGAAGTACAAAGTAGTCTGACTCTCACGTGAGTTTATAGTTTAAAGATTAGGGCTGTATCCTTGAGAAAGAATTGTAAATCACTTCTGACCAAGGAAGAATGAAGGTTTTGCCTCCTGCACTGTACATAAGCAGCCTAACCACCAGGCTACTCTTCATGGCAAAGCAGAGGACCTCCTCTTGATCTCCAATTTTTGAAAAAAGGGCAGAGGATCTTATTTCAGGACCAGCATTCAGGACAGTGTGAAGGAATGTGTTTCCTCAGAGCTATGAATAAGCGTAAAGATCGATATTTAAGACAACCCCTCACTCATTGTTTTCTATTATCTCTTGGTTTGTTTTAAGCTTTTTGGGTTTTTTCCCCCAGATAACTATATTCTGTCTGATACCTATGTTAATGTATATATATTTACTGAATACTCCATAAACCAAACAGATTTGGCATTTTATGTCCATACACAGTTACACCTCTAAGGCTTAAACAGTATAAATTGAAATACTTCAAGTATATTACTGTTTTACCCACTTTCACAGACCTTTCTGAATGTTATACAAACTCCTCATTTAAGAAGAGATGTTATTTCCTGCCATACAAGTCCAATGCAAAGCATGACTCTACTTATGTAATATGTTTTTGTCTTCCTTTCATGCATCTTTATCTCCATCATTAATTTTGTGTATCAAGTAAATCCCAATGTTTCTCTCATGTAAGAATATGAAACACAGTATTCCCTTCACACTAGCAGGGAAGCATAAATACTGTACCTTTCTTCCTGAAGATAGATTTCAGTGTGTTCCTGACAGAGAAGTGCCCACCTTACTGATACAAACAACATCTGAGAGACATCAAAACTGCAGCAATAGTTAGGCTGCTAACACGAATCATGAACTCTTTTTCAGCACATGTGAACTGGGATCTTACTGCCCTAAACACTGATACATAAATACAGTTATTTGACATAATGCAATTTCAGAGCAAAATCACATCAGTGCATTGACTTAATACCAGGTTCTGTATGACAGTCTCATATTTTTGGCTGATTACTTAGAAAATGCAGCCTAAACCACCCTGTGCAAGTAAAAAATACCTAACCTATAGAAAATAAGATTAATAACCTTATTGGACAGATGCGCTCTGAGATTTTAATTCTGCTTCAATTCCTGTTTAGCAGAAGTTCATTAAACTCCTACATCATGAGTCTGACCTAGAAAAGTAAATAAGCACTCTGTTATTCCCTTTAGAGCCCTGAGTTACTAATAAGGAATTATAAATCTCCAGTCACTTTGTCAAGCAGCCAAATACATCCCAAGTGAAACACAACTGCAAAGTTCATAAAAATGAGACCAACTGAAATGCAAGACTAAAAATGTGATTTTGTGTTACAGACCATGAACTAATACCACATTGTTTCTGCTTTTGTGAACTACAAATATGGACAAGTAGGAATGCACTAAATACAACTAACTTCACCCACCTAAGCCAAGTCTTTCACTGGGCCTTGTTTGTCTCCTCCTTGAGCATCAAGGTACTGCACTTACATAGGACTATTCAACATAGATATTTAAGCTTTTTATGAAGACAGATTGGTAGTTTAGATGTGGAGAGACTAAGGAGCAAATAATCATAAAATATTCCCACGTTCCTCAGCCAAAGTCACCACACAAGTCAGAAATGGGTCTGGTAATGGGATCATAGATCCCTGGATCAACTTCCAGCCCTAAACTCCACAGAGTATCATGGGCATTGCTCCAGAAAAATGATAAGCAGATACATTACTAGAAATTTATGAATTATCACACTGAAGGTGTTTTCTGAAGCAAAGCCACAGCCTTTCTGTGCTAAGGGTGAAACCTGGGCTCTGCTGGAAAACCTGGCTCACTGGTAAAAGTCCTTTTGGCTTCAGTGGGTCTAGAACTTTCCCTTTTTTTCTAAACGATTCCTGAAAATCTGCTTTGGATTTGTTGATTCATTTGTTGGATGACATCAGTTAACTATCCAGGCCGTGTTAAATATAGTAGCTTGAATTGTCATTACCTACAGCAACTAAGCCTATAATTAGATCCCCTTCATTTTCTTGACTTGTAAATTCATCCCTCTGACCTTCCTGATGCTGTTTTACATTTGACCCTGGAATTTCTTTGGTTGCTTTCCTAATACAGTAGCTCCAAAGTTATCTTTGAACTATCTGGCTAAAAAGCTGAGCCCTAGTCTTAATAGTATAGTGAGAATAGTATAGTGAGAATTATTTCTAAGCAGGTTTCCTCTCTCTAACTACAAGAGACCTAAGGTTTATTTACAAATCATCCTACTGCTGTTTATCCCACAATTTTTGCAGCTGTCCATTAGTCCACAGCTTCACAGAGCATTCTGTATGCGGCTGAAACTTCAAAATTTACAATTGTACACATAAACATTTGTTTTGGTAGGAATTTGGCTATATTGGTAAGACGGGTAAGCTCAACCTTTCACCTTGCAAGGCTCACTCCATTTGCCATGAGGAAACCCTCCCAACAAGGCCATAAAAGCCCTGAAGTCCTGCCTGCTCCCAGAGATGAAGATGGCACATCTGGTTCACAACAGTCATGTTCTGGCCATGGCTAGACCTTCCCAAGTCAAATACTGCACATTTGACTGCTGCCTTCTGGGGGCAGAATGGTCTGTACAATGTACATTCTGTGTATACACTGTAAAGCAGTTTGGGACTCTGTGGTATGAAAATAACTTAAGGTAAGTTACATGGCTTCACAATTTGAATTATACCTGATGTATTCGTCATGCTGATTTTTAATTCTCTATCCACCTCTAAAGCTGAGATGGCACCATTAATTACATAGCTGGAACACTGTACCTGTATAAAAATGTGAATGAAATCGCTAAATTAAGATTGCCTCCAAGAAACTGTTGCTTAGACTCATTAGCAATATAACAGTGCAGTAATTGAAATGCATGCAAGAAGCTGTTTATTCAACTGGCCAAGAAATCTGACAGTTACTAAAGGCAATCTTAATCTATACGAAGAGAGGGTTAATTAAAAATATGCAAATAATTCATGTTCTTGTGTTTCAAACTAGGAAGCACCTAGTGTCCCATTCAAATAGTCAATGAGAAGACAATGGATCCTCTGGATGATCACAATGAGATGTGAAATACATTGTACAGAAGGTGTTAAAAAATCATGTGCTGAAATACAACGTACCAGGAAAACAGAAATTAAAATCTTGTGCACTTGGTGCAATTTCCATGTATTTTAGCATCCCACAGGAAAAATAAACATGTTTTGTAACTACTGACACCTTCACATCAAATTCATAGACCAAGTCACTGAGGGGGTTTTCCAGTCTCACACAGTGTTTCAAAG
Organism: Struthidea cinerea; assembly: GCA_013397865.1. Classification (NCBI taxonomy): domain Eukaryota; kingdom Metazoa; phylum Chordata; class Aves; order Passeriformes; family Corcoracidae; genus Struthidea; species Struthidea cinerea. The sequence continues at coordinate 467,120 of VZTI01000691.1, read as the reverse complement.
ACAGCATGTCACAGGCTTTCCAGCTCTGACAGAAAAAGACAGACACGGCTTTGGGCTGTGAGAGACACAAGGTTTGACTATTATGTGGTCAAAACCAGCTAAAATTCCACCAATTATTCAGAAAACTGAAGAGTAATGCTAGAAACTGGACACTCGGTGTCTCTGCTTCAGGCAATTTAATATCTCCTATCTTTTATTTTCCTTTTCTCTCTATTCCGTAAGATGCCAATAAATCCTCTTTTTCTTTAATCTAAGCTTAATTGGGTTTTTGGCTGTTATCTGGGGAAATTACTTTTTCACATTCCTGAGGGAAAGAGAACAGTGTCCTCAGGAGAGCTGAACACAACAGTCAGCCCGGTGGTCAAGGTCAGGGGAAAAACTGTTATCTTCTTTGAAGGAATCGCCTCAGAGGGGTCAGCCACGTCACTATGAACAGAGAGAAGGCTAAATGACTCGAGGATACAATGCACCATCAGGGACTTAGATACACATAATAGACTACTGGTACTGAGAGGTAGGATTATACACAAACATGTTAGCAATAAGATGGATATCTTAAAAAAACACTTCAAAAGCAATGTGTTCAATGAAATACGGGGCACGTGCAGAAGTCGTATCATTTAATTATAAAAGTGTAATTAAAGTGGTACAATTGTCTTAACGTGGATGGAGACTTAGAGGTACAAAGGTGTTTGTTCCACGATAAGCAAGTCTTAGAAAGCAGGAATAAAGGACATCTCTGGGATAAGGTATCTTGACACTATACATCCATGCCCATGGCAGAAGACAACTATTTCCGTTAAGGATGTGAACATAATGGAATGAAAAGTGCACGTAGACCAGTCCCAACAAAAAAGGGCAAAATGGGGTTCTTGATTAAAAAAGCATTTTTAAAGAGCAGTTTTCTTTTGTTTGTACATCAAAGGCATGCCATTATGAACACAAAGGGAACTCTGCATCTCAGTGATGCCTTCCTCAGGGTTTGTACAAACAGGCTTTCCATTAATAGTTCTCCACATTGTGTAATTATAGCAAACAGAAATACACCCACCACCACAAGGTGCTTTCAATGGAGTTATCACTTTGCAACACTGAGCCTAGCATTTTCATTATTTTTGCTGCATTGTATCACTGTGCTGCTTCGAATATTTATTCAAAGCATTTGTGTTCCAAATATTTCCATTTTCAGAATACAATTTAATGTATAGACAGAGTAGCAGACTGCTTCCTGACAGGGCTGATAAGAACCAAAATGTTTGCAAGGCAAAGCTGTCTGAGAAGCTAAGCAACAGACCTCTGCAGGACAGCTGCTCAGACAGGAGTATCTGCTGGTAAATCTGAAATGACTCACACTGACAGAACCATCCTACCTGCTAACCATACATGTTCCTCTGAAATAACAACACAACTCATGAGTACAACCACAGCTGTTTTTATTGTGAAAATACTACACCTTCCCCTACTGGGGGCAGATGTAGATACAGCCCAGACAGATTCCAGGCATCAATCTATTTGAAATATTTTGCTGTGGCACCTACAACTACATTACATGAGGTTTTTCTCCTCTTAGCTGTGATGTGCTGGGATGAACATACAGAATGTCTTACTCTGCTTGGATCTCTTCACCCGCTCTATAGGGCGTGGAAACTCATGTCAGTGTTCGTGTTGTTTGTCCCTAGCACTGGGCACTGTTACCTCCAGCTGCATTCTTTGGCAATGCCTCCTGCAATCCTAACTTGCACCCACGATCTACTAAATCCCTGTCCAGGATCAAGTTGCTGTCGTGGGACAACTGTACAAGTGATTCAAAGATATACCTCAATATTCATAATTCTACTGTGGCTACTTTGTGAGAGGGCTTGGAAGGGAATAAACAGCCCTGAAACAAACCACTTTATGAATTTTTCTGATGCAAATTCATACTCTAAAGCATTCCTCTTGTGCTAGAAGAAATGCATATAAACAACTGAGAATGTATTTTCATATTTGGATTTACAGGGATCATTATGAAAAAGTGATTTACTCCAACAAACCTCCACACAAATACTAATTTAGAGAGTTAGGTGAGAATCACAGTAGTGATGGACAGCTAACCAATACATTCACCTAACACAGTCATAGTCAAAAAATGTTACATTCCATTATTCCTATTTAATGGTGTAGATTTTAAAATATTTTTGCCTAGATCTTTAAAACAGATAGACGCTGAAATCTGTTTGAAATAAATGCAAATTTTCATCAAACTACTTTTGAAGAACTGACCCTCTGGATTGCTCAGGGTATTATCATCACAGTTAATGTATTCACACAGGAAAGAAATTGGCTTAGTCACAGAATCTATCAGCTGAGATTTGCAGCACCCTCAGTGAAGAAAATAATCTCATATTAGAATTTTGAACACTTTCAAACTGTTTCAAGGATTAATATTGTTCTGTGCATCTTTGTCCCCTCCCATGGTGATGGCTAATATGCTGATATCACTGTAAAATCAGGGTCCTAAATCCATGAAATACTGAATTATATTAAAACTAGCAGGTGCTGATCCTACCACACCATCGTGGCACCTGTGTGCCAGTGAAATCCAGCAGCTCCCTGGGATGTACAAGCAGTGGGGGCTCCCCATGGAGCTGGCAGGGCACAGCCTCACCTTTCCAGCCAAGGAAGAGGACAGCTGGGGGGCAGCCCCAGCCCTGGGCACAGGCAGTTCCCTGGGGACAGGGATGTGCTAAGGCCAGGCCAGGATGTCATCCTGTGGGTCGGGCCCGGCTGAGCAGGGCTGGGACACAGCTGGAGGCTGGCACTCCTAAAAGGTTGGTGCCAGTGTCACTGGGCCCCAGGCTGGGCTCAAATGGGGCTCCTGGGCCACAGGAGGGGAGGAAAGAGCTGTTCACATCCTTCTCCAAAGCAAAAGCAGAACTGCTACGTGACCCCTGCAAAAAGTGTCTGTATGTTTTGAGGGGAGCTCACATGAAGAAGACAATGTGTGGGGAAAGGGTCTTGTCATAAAGGAAAGGCTGGGCAGGAAAGCCCCTGAAACTGTGCTGCAGCATGACATCCACTGCAACACAAGTTTCATATCCAATGATCTGAAATTAGGCATCATATAAAGGACACAATGGTCAAATAGTATTTATAATATTTAGAGGTACCAGACAAAACATTTAGATGGCATTGCTTGTCACTCCGTAGTACAGTGATTCTGTGATGGCAGGGCTATGCCAAGCCACACTAACCAAGTGGCATCATTTACAGTTTTACTAGTCTAAAGTATGTCAGGATAAGTCAGCAGGTTATGATCTTTCTCCCGTATGTAAAATTTTGATGAGTTTTACAAAATGCCAAATTATAAACCTAGTGCAATCATTTTATAATCAGAAGTAAGATCTTTCCAGTTAAGAGCCTTAAACATGAGATACCAAACTCAACACAGGAAGTATTCCACTAATAGCAATTTATGGCAGCTTGTGTCTGTCCAACCAACATAGATTTAATTGCCAATAATCCTCCTTTAACTTCTAAAAACAACTTGAGACTGGTCTTTCAAGAAAGTCACTACGTAACTCACTTTGGAGAATTCTTTTTTCATCTCTTCCTAATGCAGCTTTAAATTTACATGTTCAATAACGCAAGTAACACTCCAGTTCTAGGAGCCAGAACCAATCTTTACCCTTATTTTATCTTAGCTGGAGATAATTACTTGATACTAACGTAGAGTGCCAAAGACATTCTGGAATTTCACTGAATTATTATTAGACAGATTTTGGATCAAGTCACTCAGTATAACACTACATCAGTTTATTTTGTAGTATTCTTGCTTGCTTGCAAATGAAAGCCACCAACCTTGACTGTACTTTCCAATAAATCCACAGATTTTGGGGCCAATCCCATAATCTGATATATGGGAGTAATCACATCAATTGGTTTGTACAAATCCTTCTCCAATAGGTTTCCCTGAACCACATTAAGTGCATTTATTACAGATCAAATGCATGGAATAGTATATTCCACATAGGGTATTGCATGTGTCACACACCAGCTACGCAGCAAGCAGCCGCTGCTTTTTGTGCAGGTGTCACATGAGCACGTGTCAGACTGTGTCAAGCAATACCCTGAAATGCAGTTGTATCTCCGTGGATGACTGGTTAATTTTACAGAGTCTAGACAGAAGTTTGAAAATTAACATGCATAAATTTGAATCAATCATTCCTCTACATTTAGCAGTCACTGCACTACTGATATCTATGGAAAAATGACCAGAGCTGTCTGGAATATCAATAAGAAACCCCCCAACCTGTCAGCAAACACTGAAGTATTTACATAATCACAATTCTAATGTTTGCAAGGATATAGGCTCTCTCTAATGAGGCGACCATGCCCTTAGCAGCTATTAGCATTAAGTAATGGTCAGGCACAGTGCAAAATCTCCATGGTTCAGCCTTAGTACATAGAGCACAGTGCTATGTGTCACATGAGCAAAGACTAGCTAGATTTCCACTACTCAGTTCTGAGAGAGCCAAAGGCTCACTGATTGTTTCATCAGCTCAGGTTTATTCCAAGTACAGCTCATCAGATTACACGTCTGACTGACACTGAAGTACCCCACAGTGTTACACAGCTGATGAGCAGTGCCACAACAGCAAACCCAAATGAGGCTGAACATTTCTTTCAAAACTTATTCTAAATATTAAGCCTGCTCCTTTAGAACAGACTTCAAAAATTAAATGTATCATGCCAAAATTCTTCAATATTCATATGCCACTAAAATGCATGTTCCAAAAACTCCTACTCTCACTGTATGCCTGAAGTGATACCTCTGCAGATGCTGGAGCAGAATGAAAAATATGGCCTTTGGTATTCTTAATAGATCACAACCAAATACAAGGACACAAGATGGCTGATCTGAGAAAGCAACAGGCATGCAGACATCAACTAAAAAATGTACCTGATACATGAAGTAATCCCCACAGTAGATGTTTCACATGCATCAGACATGTTGCTTTGATATCAGTGCTCTTAAAGAAGTATTTCAGCATTCCTCTGCAGCCTAGTAAGTAGTTGATAATATCATCTAGTATATCTCCAAACACTGTAAAGCATTTTATTCTACCTACCATACCCAGACAGCCTAACCAGGAGTGACACACACAGGCACGCATCCTCACACTTGTACTGAGAACCTCCTTTCTACTAACAAAACAAATCACTTTGGGTTATAGGAGTTTAGAACCTTCGGGATATTTTGCAATACTGTAGGAAGGAACCTTTCATTGCAGAGGCACATATAAGCAGCACAGACATTTGTAGGTAGTTCAGTTACTTATTTTATCCTCTGATGCCTCAACTTTCTTTTTCACTTCCCCCCCCACGTTTGATACAGTTACATTATTTAAACTACCATGTAACTGTATCGAGATAATCAGTATCTATAATACTTTTAGCACTTCCAAAAACTTCTCAGAGCTCAGCCACAAGTATACTGCAACAGTCACCTGTTACTACATGCCTGACCGCAACTTCTTGCCCTACCTACTGTCTTTTCGCCTGACTTAGTCCTCAAATCCTTTAGGTCTGGCAATTGGTCTATTTATTACATGTTTATAGACTTCCCAGCACATTTGGGCTTGGTTCCCCATTTGTGCCTTAAAATAAATATACAGTAACAGAAAAGGTTCTCTCCTGCAATTCCCTAGGGACCCTACCTCACCAACAACATCCCAGTGCTCATTTTTCCCAGCTCTCTGGCCCAAGTAATGCTAATTTGTTCCACTCACAGCAATCTACTACAACTACAGAAAGGGTGGTTCAGCCCAGCTTGACCCGTGTGACCAAGTGTAATAAGTAGAATTTTAACCTTTTTTGAAAAAACCCAAAACAAACCACTCTATGACCTGTATTTTGAAGGATTTGTGGAGTGTATGCTGATTTACACACAGTATCAATCGACTTCTCTGTTCCAAAAGATATTGTCCTTTATTCTGATCCTTCTCAAACAGACTTTGACCAGAAATGCACAAAAATGCATGCATTTTCATATCTTAAGGTACAACGTGAAACTGAAATTGGGGTGGGTTCAACTTTTGTATGGGCCATTCACTCAAGAGTTGGACTTGGTGATCCTTTTGGGTTCCTTCCATCTCAGAATATCCTGTGACCTGGAAATAAAGATTAAATATTTGACTAAACATTACCACCCCTCACCCCCCATCAAAGGTTTTATGAAGCATCAGAAATCCAGTTAGGCATTAAATAGGCATTAAATCAATTCTGAAGTCCCTTTTCCTAAAGTAATCCATACTGAACAAAAAAAAAAAATAAATAAAATCTTCATCCTAGTAAATAATTCATGATAAACACAACCTTTGGAATTTGAACACATAATTAAATGCTGTCATCATTAAACATTTATCAAGTTGAAAATACGGTACACTTGAAAACACCCAATTTGTTAGTACAGAGAAATGTGACTTGCCCTGATTATTCATTGACCCCCCGACATACTGTAACACTGGAACTTGAATTACTGCATCAGATGCTGTTCATAACAGAACATTACAGGCTACAAAATCAGTTTGGGGTTTTCAGGAGTTTATTTCCATTTAAGAATCTGAAATTATACAGTGAAGGCACTAACTAAGAGTCAAGGAGAACTGTTTGGAAGGAGCTAGGTGAGTCCTGGCCTGAAATATTTACAGATGTAGGAAAATATTTCAGGTACATATATTTAATGGCCAAACTTAAAACATTTTAACAGGACTGTAAAAGGCAATGAATGATTTGCACAATGAATACAAGTTCTTAATGGCACATCTTTACCTCTGAAACTAATACCCCATCATAGTCATTTATAACCAATTCATCTTGAAGAAAAGCAAAATACTGATGATAGTCACAACTGGAACACAGATTCTCTTCATAGAAAATGCTTCAAAAACACTTGTGTTTTGAAAATTGGTAATTTAGAAAAACAAGCAAAACCTAAGCCTCCTGGAAGCTGCTTTCCCTCTCAATATCAGGTCTACTCGGTTTTCCTAAAACGCTTTTTTTCTTTTAGAAAAATTCCAGATACAAAAATATGCTATATGAAATATAAAAGTCTGGTTTTGAAATATCTACAATTAAAAAAAAACAAAACAAAAAAACCCTTAAAACATTTTTTAAAAATGTTTTTGCTTTCTGGTAGGTTGTCCCTACAAGAAGACATACTGATACAGAAGTATAGGGTTTTTAAGGCTGGTACCTTTATATACAGTATACTATGGGAAAATGATGAAAGAAACTCATCCTCTCACTACTATTATAACATGGCTCACTGGTAAACACAAAGTGTATGAACTATATTCAACACTTTCAGATCCATTCCATTCACTTAAAAACAACTGAAGAAACACTCTTGCCATGCAAGTTATTTGACATTACATCAATAATTAAAATAAACTTAATTTCACTTGAGATTTCACTTTCTCTTAGAGCAAAATAAGTAAATAGATCCTATTTGTTTTCATGTTTATGTTTTCTTTGATCTTCAAAACACAGGAAATCTACTGCGTATTAAAGTAATTTTGTATACTCAACATCATTAATTTCTCCACAAACTAGAGTCACCAAACCACTGCCTCATTTTAGGACAACATACAGCAATGCTCAAAGGGATTACCTCTCTCCCACCGGTTATTTATGAATGTCCATTAAAAAATTGCAAAAGTGCAGGCTATTAATTTATCCATTAAAGAGCTAAAATAACATTTGTTATATTCTGGAGTATTCCTGACACTTAACTTCATTAGGATTTTAGAAGGCAAATTTTGTTCTCCAAGCAATCCCGGACAAAGGAAAAACAAATGTTTACAGTTGTTAGAATATATCTACAACTGTAGTCAAACAAACAAGCTACTCATAAAAGCTCCTCATACATAATAACAAAGCATATTTACAGCTGCAAATAACTGACCATATAGGATAGCTTTAAATTAGTAACTAATATGAAGATTTGTGTACATGGCATCAAATTTAACTTCACTTGTATTACAGTGTAGTTTGTAATTAACCATAGATTTGTTCAATGCTTAAATTTAAACCCCCTCTTTTTTTAGGATTAAGACTTTCTATGACAAAATAAATGCACCCACAGAAACACAATTTAAAGACAGATCTGTGTAATTAAATAGGATTGAGAAATTCTGTCCAGCTCCAGGCTGGATGCCTGACTAGATTTACTCCAGGGAGGCCTGGCTTTTTCGAGCTCAGAGTTTTGGGTAATTTGACCATGGTCACAGAAGAGCTACAGTCCTCCAAGTCTCCATCTGTTCCTGAACAAGAAAGCTGTCCTCAGTAGTTGGAATACAGATGTGATGTCTAGCATTAGCCAGAGTTACAGGGCTCAAACCTAATTCCTGTTTAAAGACATGGAAGTCTTAGGCGGAATCAAGCTGAGTTATTGATCCTTCTTATATGTAATAGGCAAAACAAGCATCATAAGCCCCGATTAGTGCCACAAGCCTCCAAGATGTACTTAGCACAAAGACACAACTGAAGTCTGGGAAAACTGAAAGCCGGAAGTAAAACAAAACATGAAACAGGATTACCTGAGCAAGCAGAAAGTAGAAAGCAAAGAAGAAGACAGGGCTAAAGGCAAGAACATGAAATTACATGAAGACTAGTATTTATGGAGTAGACAAAATCCAGAAGTCTCAAAGACAGTACTAGAAAACATAATGGGATACTGACATGAGATAATTTTTAAAGAGAATTTCTTCAGTAAGTGGGAACACAACTCATGGTCCTTCAAACACATCTCCGCAGAGAGGAGCAGAAAAAAAAACATTCATCAGCTTTCTTCCTGACATCAAAACCTGGTTAAAAAAGGATGGTGATCAAAAGCTCACTCCACCTACCAGACAATCAAACCAGAGAATACAGAATGAGGTGCTTACAGGAGAGAAAGCACGCAAGGGAGGGGGCTGGAGCACAAACCCCACACAGGATGAACCCCACGCAGCACAAACCCCACACAGGATGACTCCAGGGTGAACTGCAGGCACAGCACCCAGCAGGATGAAAAGCACCACGTGCTGTGGCTGCTGCTGCTGCTCTGACTTTCAAACTACTGCTCCAGGGAAGAAAATTTCAATCCCAATCTCCTACAATACAAAACCAGCAGTAGGTAAATGAGCTATTAGAGGTAACAAAACTACACTTGTTGATTAAGAAGTGCTTGAATTATACTCCTTTCCCCAGATCTGTGCAAAAAAACAGACCCTGTATCACACTTTTATCTTAAAATACAAGAACAAAGTTAATACAAAGGCACACCAACTCTTCAGACACACTTGCAAAACACCAATGAAATCCGGCAGAGAACACAAAAGAACATGGAAAAGGACTTTTCTTACACCCGAAGTGAAAGACCTAACTTACAGAGGAAAGTATACGAACTGTGTTAGTTCCAGCCTCATGCAGACCATAGGAATCATTTTACCAACATTTCAGAAGTGTTCAAAAGACTGAATGATACTACATTGTGTTCAGAGCAGTTCAACTTAAACTGGAATCTTAAAAATAATTTTAAAAAACTCCATAGAATTTTACTCCAAAAGGAAGGAAATCTACAAAGCTCAAAACATTTATGATTTCAAAAAGCTAGAGGTTGTGCTAATGAATGTATAAGATGGGAGACAGGTGTCTAATCAGTTCAGCTTAAAAGCTGCAAGTAGATGGTGTATGAACAAGTCAAGTTTCTAATTCAAGAACCCCTTTGCTACAGCATTGAGATTCATAAAACAAGTTCCTCCATATTTCAGTTTTTCTCATATTCCAGGAACCGAAATAGTTTCCAGTGTGAACGTTACAATAATCTATTATATGATCTCACTTTATACATACATACATACACAGATAGATAGATAGATATACACACACACACGTGCATATATGGACTTGGCAGTGCTGGGTTAACAGTGCGACTTGATGATCTTAGAGGACTTTTCCAACCTAAAATATTCTACGATTCCATCAGTCTGCATACATCTCTCCAGTACAAATGCATTCTACCATAGACATCAGTCCATTACAGCTCAAGCTAGAGTAACTCAGTCCTCTAGCATCCTTTGGGTTTAGTACTGCAGATCTACAGTACAGCCTCTCATGTCTGTCACATACACGACTAAACAAAATACCGATACAACTACAACTATTACAACAGCTCAACAGCCTACATGCTAGCAGGACTGTGGCTTGGGAAATGAAGCAAAAGGAAATGTATCTCCCAGCTTGCTTGAGACAAGAGACTGTATGTCCCAAAGTAAAGAATATTTTTTCCCCCCCCAATAACAATAGAATCACAGAATATATTTCAGTATTTATTACTTAAGGTGCCCCACAGAAGCCAGTGATGAGTTTGGTACTGACTCCAGGACATCAGAATCTAATGCAAAACATTTTCATTTAATAAATTCTAACCAAGTACAAGATCAAAGTTCTGTCTACATACTTGGAATGCCTAACGTTGTGTTCACCACATCAGGCTACCTGACATTCAGGGCGAAAACCAAGATAACCCTAAGGAAGTACTAGTCATTAACATTCCAGAAGACACAATTGAAGGATGCACTACTGAAGGATGTGTTTGAGTGGATAGTTTGGAAAAGCACTGAATTTCAGAGAACCCCCTCCCAGGAGGTGGAGAAAGGGGCCAGAATATTGGTAATAAACCCTTAGCAGCTCTAAATAACCAAAACTTTACAATAAGTGAGCACAGTGAATAGTCACATATCTATTTCTCACTGATTTCAATGGGATTTAGTGTACCGTAGCTGACAAATTATACTGCACAGCTAATAAAATACATACAAAAATCACATGAATATTAATAGGCATTTCTCTTTTTTTTTAAAACTCATAATGCTATAAACAGTACTTTGTATTTTATATTGATTTAGGGCACTTATATTATGTCCCATTAGAATCAATGAGGAGTGAAAATACAATTACAGAGAATAATTTGCATTAAGATAAATATGATTGACCTTTTAGCCTTTTTTCATGTTTTCAACAAAACAGGCTGAGAAAAAAATTTAAGCTGACATTTACATTTAGGAATAGCACAAAGGAATAAGAGACTTGTGACATCCAGAAGCATAGGATGGACCTACAAACGAGGAGAAAATTGCTCAGGTGAATGACAAATACATGGAGAGTTCATCTAACAATTATTGTCTTATCACTTGCTTCTTGTCTGTCCCCTATCAAACTTAATTTTCTATCTCAATCAAACACTGAAATCATCAGCAATTTTCTCACAAAACACTGGAATTTAGATTCTACATCATATGCTTAATCTTCTGGAAAACAGTATTAACACCAGCACAGACAATTATATCAAAATATCAAATAAATGAATTTAGGTCAACTTTAAAGGCTTGAATAAAATAATAATGCCATGTACTAAACATGTCTATGAAGAGTTGCTAGATTCTGTAATTGCCAAGAATAACAAAATACACCTGAGAATAATCATGAACAAAACCAAACTTGCTAGCTTGTCTCTTTCAAAGTGATAACATTTAAAAAAAAATATTGACAGAAAGGCAAATTATAAATAGTAAAAGATATCAATATGCCATTTTGTAGTTATGTCACAAACATACTAATGTAAATACTAAGTTTTTTCATGCAAGATATGAGCATATTAACTTCAGAATCAAAGACTCTCCCCCCTGTCTTCCAAAACACTAATACTGAACTAATGTGAGTGTATTGTTACTGCAGAAGAAACATTTTTCTTACAATTTTTACAAACTTAATCATGTCTCTTTTACCTCCTGCTTTTTTAAAGCACGCAAGTGCTATGGGGTGTTTTTTATAAACTAATGAGATTAGAGACTTATGTTATCACCATCTACTAGTAAAAGAGAAAATGTGCCTCACTGGACTTCAGAGCAGAGGCTTTCAAGTATTATACGTCTTAACAGTGAATTTCATTTGAATGCACAGCAACAGACTGCACTGAGGTGAGAAAATAACACACAGGAAGAAGAACTAAAAAATAAAAAAATCACACTGAGATGATTTATGAAGTACAATTGGGATTTTTGAAAGTGCTGTTCTCCAACAGAGGATTTAACCTTTACCGAAAGAAGACCAAGGAGCGGGTTTCTCTGACTTTACAACAAATGTTACACTATGTTCCACTTTAGCACTGGTGCCTCAAAAATAATTTGAGGTAAACACAGCTATAGTATAACTAAAAGCTAATTTATATTGTCATCACTGGGCTTCAAAGCACAAACCATTCCTTTTTTAAACCAAATTGACCATATATCACAATTTCACTACAGGTGAATTACAAACCCCATCTGTATTCCACCCCATCCATACCCTCACTTATACTGCAAATAAGAAGATGGACCATTCTGAAAGACAAATCTTGACTGGCACAACTGATGAGTCTTTCCATAAGCTTTACCTATGAGAGAATATTGAATCTGGTGTCCCCTTGCTCATATCTTCAAAAGTAGCGATTTCACAGATGTCACTGGATTAAATACCAAAGAATGCCTGCTACTTTTGCAGTTAAATATGCTGCACAAAGTAAAATAAAAATTAACAGCACTGAATCATTCCACAAAAAAGCACATGTCAACTTCTTGCAAAATACAGGTTGTGATGCCCTGTGTAGAGTTTTCCAAGGATTACGATGCTTCGCCTGGTGCTGGACCTAAACAGTTTAGTTACACTACTTTGTAGGGCAATTGTTTAACTGGAAAGTGGAAACATCTGTGGTGGGTTGACCCTGGCTGAACACCAGGTGCACACCAACATAGCTCCGTCACTCGCCTCTCCAGCAGGACAGGGAAGAGAAAATAGAACAAAAAGCTCCTGGGTTGAGGTAAGGACAGGGAGAGATTGATCACCAATTACCTTCTTGGGCAAAAAAGACCTGGCATCGGGTAGGCCAGTCCCTTAAAACAGATAAGAATTTCTTATAGTTCATCAAACAACGGCAGCAGACATACAGCAGGTCCAGCAACTGTGGGTACAGATGTGAACCGGGGAAGTCTTATGCCAACTAGCCAGGCCGTACCTCTTGATCAGCTGCCAGGATCCTCCTGGACAGCCACTGGCTAGGAAAGAGAGAATCCCCCAGCAAACAGCCCAGGCTGCCTTTCAGTCTAAGAAGCACCCCCGTGGAACACTCTGAACCCACAGGCTGCCTAGTTTATAGTGAAATTACCACTTTGAAATTCATCTTTAAAATGAGAGCCATAACACTGATCCATTTGTTACCATAAGGGCTCAAAGCACTCAAGAAAGAGCTCTGCAGGTGCGAGGTACATCATGGTAAAAGAGCAATCAACAGAATGGGAGTGTCTCCTTGTCTCCTTGTTTGAAAGCACCTGGCACCTCAGAGCCTGCTCTGCCAGAAGGCTTGAAGGAGTAAGGTTAACATAAATGAACACCTTATTCTCAAAGCCAACTAGTCCATTGCCAGGAAAAACAACAAGCAAATGAACTGACAAATGTCACTCACTAAAGCCAAATTATTATTTGCCTATCTCAAAAAACAAAGCCTATCTATTTCAAAACAAAGCACCAAGTAAACTCATTTCATGGGAGGTGTCCTAGAAGAATATGTCCACAGTGTTTAGAAAAATTCTTAACACAGGAAAATGCCATCCCGAGGCTCTTGAATTTGTGGTCAGATGATGGTGCTGACAGCAATTGTTTTATATCTTCACTATTTCTCAACAGACTCTGTAGGAATGAGAGTTGAGAGTTGAAAAGTGGGAGTTTGAGCAAAGGTTAGGAGACATGGAGCTCTCACTCTCATCTAAAACATGCTGCTAGTGCCTGAGACAAACTTATCAACCATATGCTCTAATATGGAAAGACTGTAGCACCTCATGACACAGAGCCTGAATTTTCTTGGCTAGGGGCACCCTCTCTGAAACCTGAGGCACATCCAGACACAGAGAGATTCACTTGAAGGGCTGGGGTTTTAATCTAAAGATTCCAAAACAGGACTAGTTAGCCTGGTTCTATTTTACACTAAGTGCATTTCATACTTTCAAAATATTACATAGGAGCGTTCAAGTGGGCAGATATTGTGAAGTGTTCAAAAATGGCTTCACACCAATCTCTCCCTGAGCCATTAGTATAGACAGCAGGAAACAGTATAGAACTGAACTACTCTGTCTGCCATTGCAAATGATATTACCAAAAGGAGAGAATAAATTTAGAGATGGCATGGAGCTGCTCTAACTCTCAATAAGGAACGAGAGTAATACAGTATTACAGTTCCAGAAATACTCTGCTGTTTGAATTTCTCTTTCAGTCTCAGCTACAGGACAAAGCCCAAAGTCATTTGCAGTGTAGTAATATTTACAAACAGGATTTATATTTAAAATAGTAAATCTCCGAAAAAGGGCATGCAAAAGTATACAAAAGCACTGTAGTTTTGCACTTACAGACAATTCTGTATCTGTATCTCCGGTTTCCAGTCATGTGATGCATCCTTCAATCTCATCAGCCAAATGTTATTTTGTTTGTTACTCTAGGCTTTTTAATACATACAAGAGCTTCTCTTTGTTTCCTCAGATTTAGAATAACTTATTTAAAAGGCATTCAGTACTCACATTAACATCTAACCAGCAGCAAAATCTGTCACTTTATTTTATCCCTCTTAGCTCCCAGATTACAAAGTTCTATTAACTGAAAGACAGCACCAGTTCACAAAGATAATCAAGAAGAAAGGTTAGTGGTTTATGCAAGGAAGTCCTGTCCCTTCAGGGAACTCCTGGGACTTGAGCTCAGTGCTAGTTTCAAGAAGAAAAAGATTCAGTGTCACTCATCACAGAACTATAGAATTATTAAGGTTTGAAAAGACCAGTGAGAGCCCAACCATTAACTCAGCACGGTCACCCTCAACACTGAACCATGTCCCTGAGCACCATATTCACATGTGTTTTGAACACTTCCAGGGATGGTGACTCCACCACTTCCCCGGGCAGCCTGTTCCAATGCTTGACCACCCTTTCAGCAAAGAAATTTATTACCTAGAAGAAGAGACCAACTCTCACCTGTCTACAACCTCCTTTTGAAGCAATACTGTCTCCTGAGCCTCCTTTTCCCCAGACTAAACAACTCAGCTCCTTCAGCCACTCTAGACTGCAGCCTCACACTCTTTTTCCTAATCTCTGTGAACCTGACAGAGCTGGTCTGACCCTTGCCTTTTCTCTCTTCAAATTGTATTGATCTATTGTATAGACTTCAACAGCTCACAGCAGAATCAGAAAACATCTATGTGCCAACCTGGGAGAGGTGATCAGCATCTGATGCTTAACATCTTGCAGCCTGCACCTGCAGCACCGGCAGCTTCTGCTAATAACAATTGATTGGGTGCAGACCTGGGCACTAATCCTGCTTCCACTGATTTCCAGGGGAGAATTCCACAGAGTTTTAGCAGAAGTAAGGCTGGGTTCTTTGAATAATGATATTTTATTCATAGCATTTCCTGACCTTGTGTGTCTCTTGTCAGCTCTGCAAAGCAGCATGTGGGAACGGCCCCAGTTACCCAATGTTATGCTTCTGTTCTCCCAAGACATACAAAGGGAAAAAGAGTTACAAGAATGTCTGTCAATATAAGAATGTTAGGAGACACATGACAAGAAGTGATAGATTATAATAAAGAAAAAAAAAGCTTTTTGAGGCTGTTTTCTCTGACAGAGTCTCAACATCACTTGATGGATGATTTGCCAGGGTTCACCATTTGGGAGTCAGACATCCACCTTAAGCTACAACGCTGTGGCAGGAACACGTGTATCTCAGTGTCTAATCAGAATGGCCTGGTCTGCACACCCTCACTGAAAAGGCTGCACAACAGCTTTTATTGCAGTTTTGTTATCCATGATAACATGATTCACGACTTGCAGTTCTCAAACTTTCCTAATTTAAATGAGAAGAATAGAACTGTCTTATCTTTATTTTTACCCTTTGGAAGGGAAGAGAAAAATATTTATTCCTAATCCATAGAAAGCAAAGAAAGCTGAGGTCATTTAATCTTTAGCTGCGTAATGTTAAGCCTGAAAGAAGACCTCAATTTTTTTCGAAGGTCATACTTCATAAATCCTCTATGTCTGTACCCAGTGGCTCATATCTCACTACTGCTACACATAAAATAATGAAACCTTTTGTATCTGCACTCTTGTATTCATAATTTCCATACTTGTTCTTTAGACTCTGCAAATTTTAGGCAAAGAAAACTGAGGATAATCTAAAGACCAAGCATACAGTGGATGCCCTTACAGTCTGCAGAATTTAAAGAGACCCACTGTTTTAATCTACCAGATCAAACACAGTCACAACCCGAGTGATTTTGCCACAACTCAGTGTCCAAGGAAACTCTGGCTCAGCATTCCTGGAGAGGTTAAGGACTCAGTTGGCAGCCTAAACACTACTTCTACTTTTGTGCTTAAAGATGTTTTTTACAGGTATACAGCAGGATTTTTTCCTGCTCTTCCCAAACTACTCCTGTTTCATAGGACTGTGTGATAGACTCCATACTCCAAAACCGTCAGTCAGTTACTGGATACATTTATATTCAAATATCTTTTAAATCACCCTCTTGGTCATCCTCTGGAGCCAGGAAAGGATTTTATTTTTGCTTTAAACTAAGATGGGACTATTTGTATATGCAAAAAGAAGTCCAAAACGTATTATCATGACTCTTCTCCCCATCAATGAAATTCATGTATTTTATTTTTAAACATAATATATTTTTAATAGAATATCATATAAGAAATACCAAATGCATGATACAGTACTGTATAAAATATACACCAAATATTTCAAGGCATAATAAATTAATGTCAAATAAGTAGTTGGTGCCAGTATGATGAATAGACTGTTTCCCTAAGGACCCGAGGGTTCCTATTTAATGCTGTTCAGTGCCTGTGTGTGCATGCCCCATTTAAGTTTATTAGTGCCCAAAACACTGTGATGTGCAGCCCTGCTATGCACATCAACTATTCTGCCTAAAGAGTTAACCTGCCCTAAGCCACCAGAGTTGTTGCAAAGTGTGTGTGGCTCAATATGCTCTAAAAATCGAGGCATTAATTTAAGTGCCTGTGTACTAATTTAGAATGAGATCTCAGTGTCTCAGACATAGCTGATGACACTTTGACAGAACCTGAAAGCCAGAACCTGAAGTGCGGTCTACAAAAGCCTCATTCAGCCACTACCCAAATCTGCATTTAAAGAACTGCTCTTTCTGTGTGTCTGAAGGGTAAATCTGGCAGCCTCACAGGACATCCAACA
This sequence comes from Struthidea cinerea, assembly GCA_013397865.1. Classification (NCBI taxonomy): domain Eukaryota; kingdom Metazoa; phylum Chordata; class Aves; order Passeriformes; family Corcoracidae; genus Struthidea; species Struthidea cinerea. The sequence goes on along the minus strand of VZTI01000691.1, from coordinate 449,810 downwards.
TTGCCACCTACAATGAAGGAGGAGTTACACAGCTCCATAAAACAGATCAGAAAGTTCTTTGGAAAGCTCCAAAGAGTTGTAATCTCCAACTCAAAATATGTGTTTTAACAGCTCCTGGAGAAGGAACTCAAACCCTGTACACACCATTTCCACGTAAGATCTGCGACTCAAAACCACAAATTGTGCTCTCTTTTGTTATCTCCTACCTGAGCTAAACCATCCCCCACCAGGCCCTGTACAAGCAGAAGGGGTGGACTGAAAGCACACGTAAGTGTTTTTCTGATGGGCAGCTCTGCACAGCAGAGCAGGTATCTCAAATCCATTTCAGGTGCATCACTCTCCCAATCCACTGTACACAACTTCAGTGCTACATTGAATGGAGGTCTGAAATTTAACTTTCAAGCCGTGCATGAAAGTCAGGTATCTCAAAATGACTGCTTGCGTGCCTATCCCGAGGTTGAGTCCCCTCAGTTTTCAACACTCCAGAGCTTTCCAAACTCCTACATTAAATTCCTCTTTGCACACTCAAGATCAAAACTGTGGGTTGAACTTTTGTGTTCCACTATCCTCCTATGTCATAAGGAATTAACACTCCTGTACTTTATGGTAGGAGTCTCCATTTAATGCTTCTGTGGCACTTGGGGATCCTCAGAAGCAAGGTGATACGTAAGCAGAAAGAATTATTATTTAATGATTTGAGGGAAAGAATCTCTTGTTTCAGAAAAATGGGAAGGTTATATGTGGATAAAATGCAAAAACAGCCACTTGAAACTATACTTGAAGGAGTATGAAAAAAAAATTGTATTTCTCGAGGGCTTCTTTTCCTATTACTAAAAAAAAAAAATATAGCCTTATTAGAAAAGTACAATTTAGGCACCTATCACACTCAAAAACTTCTTTGTAGTATATTTTACCTACTGCTTCAACACAACCTGTATCACTTCATTGATGAATATTTTTACAAATTGAACTAGCTGGCTATTATCAGATAATTACTAAAAAATTCCTCTTCACAAGTTGTAATTAGAACAACATTGATTAAATGGTACAGACATCCACAGTGAAACACAAACCTTTGATACATATAGCACAATACCGTGGATCTTACAACCAGTTTTGTACCCTTTTAGGGCTAAAATGTTAACTTTTATCTTTCACTATGAATTTAACTTTGCCTCCCAGTTTCACCTTCTTCTTCATACAGTTTTGTTTCAAGTGTTGTCATGTCTAAATATACTGCAACTACAACACATTTCTTCTTTTGTGACTTAATGTTGTAATTTGAAAGGAAACTGTAAGAATAATTACTGATGTCATAATCAAACATGGACATAACTGTAGATAAGTCTATGGAATTTTAACTAGGAAATGTAGGTTCACAAAATTTTCCTCTGTCCTCCTTTCAATGAGCTGCCACCCTGTGAATATCTTACTTTCATGAATTTAGTATTTTGAACACTGCCAACTTTGTCTTCATATTTCACAATCATAAACATAAAGCAAATATGATGCTGCTAAATAACAGCTTGAAATACAATCTTCTTACAGAAATATGTATGTCTAAACCAGCTTCTCATCTTATTGATTGCTCTGTGCAAAAATATGAAAGCATAAATACTAGGAGTTGATTCGTTTTAATTTCTTTGCACTTAGCCATGGCCTCAGCCTAAAGAAGGATCTAACCAGCCTCTGACAGTTAAAGATTAACAGTCCTGCCATACCAACAGGCTTGACAAAGGAGCTTAACTTAATCCTTAAGGCAGTGTAAGATGTCTTATGTGTATTACTGCAAAGGAGCACAACTTTAATAAACACAGTGTAATGTAATTTTCAGTAGTTTTACTGATGTCAAGTATGGGATATGAAGCAAAAAATAATTTGACAGATCTATTTGTTTTCCAAGGGAAACTATTTTTTAAAGATTACTTCTATTTTGAATTTCAGTCTCCAGCTTTGCAAGGACTGGTATACAAAAAAGCAATTAAAAAAAACCCAAACAAACAAAAAAGAGACAAGCAGATGCAACCTCATCATTCACAATCATGAGGGACTCAATTTCAGCTAAACTGGCTTACACACTGCTCTGTTATAGCTGGTTTTACCTCTGATCTCAGTCACAAGGTTTTCATCCACTTGCTGTGGACACAGTGCACTCAATTTTAAGAAGTTTTGAGAACTTAAATAACTGTTAGTCCTTGGACTTAGTATGACATGGATGAGATCACCTCTTGCACCTTCAAAAAGAATTAATCTTTTTTTATTTGCTATAGACCATGAAAATTAACCATCATACCTGAAAGTTCAAATGCTAGGACATTAATTTTCAGGTTAAAACGATTTTTTTCACATTATACACTACAAATATGATATGTCATCTTCATAACATGCTGAAAAATATCCCTAGAAAGTGGAATAATTAAAAAATATAATTTCTGAGAAACTTTTAATAAAGTTGATGCATCATATCATCAATCAACTTATTCTATCTGTGTCTGAGAGCACTGATGGAAGCACAATGGCTCAGTCTCTTTTTAGCATACACACTGCTTCTAGGTGCTCCTAGTGCAGCTGCCTCACTGTGCCCCTTAGCAATGTGAAATCTCACAGGTCTTCAGCTCCTGTGAGGTGTCTCAAATCTCGATTTGATCTGAAGATACATGCTATTACAGGTTATATGTATGTCTGTGCATGGGATATATTGCTATTCCATCCTGACAGCACTGAGAGCTCTGACAGACAGACTGGGAGCCACCCGCACCTTCTACTGAAGCCCAGGATGCTGCACATCCAGTGTCTTTCATGAGAGCAGGAACATGATCCCTACACTTACAGGTGGGTAACAAGCTGTGCCAGTTTCAAATCAGCACAGCTGGGAGTGAAAGGTGATTCTAAAGCCTCATTTCGCTTTCCAGGCCAAAATGTCCACAGGCATAATTAAAGATACCCTAAAAGCTGTTCTGTATTACATAAACTGCTACAGATCAAAAGGGTTCACTGTGCTGGAAGAAATCAGACACGTTAATACCAGAGATACCCTCCTGGCCCTGATATTCCTCCTCCACATCTACCAGCTGCACAAAGTACCTCAATTATGCCCTTAAACCGTCAGGGACACACCAACACTACCCCTGAGAAAGAATATTCAGTATATCTGTAACTAGGTTCATTGCTTCTTTGCACTGCTACTGAGACATAAAGCAGATACAGTGAAAGTGAAAAATGCAGCTCTAGTTTTGATTCTACTTGTAAAAAAACAGAGCTTTTGGCTATTCGTACAAATTAAATAAAAATTAAATCCATTAATGTGATAATTACATATGGAAAGAATAACATTAAGGCTCAAAGGTGAAACAGTATCTTGTCAGTGAAGACATTACTAAATATCCTATCAGCAACAATTCTTCACTGACCAAAAGTAAGATACAGTTGTCACTATTTCCAAAGAAATATATACATGGTAAGAATACCAGAAAAGACAAATGAAAACACAAACATTACAAATTAAATAACCTCTGCATATAGAAATAGCCACGTTACAAGCAAAAAACCACATAGCTTCATTCTCAAACATGATTTTGTAAAGCAAAGAAATTAAAATGTTTTCTTCAGCAACTATCTGCCCAGTGAAAACAGATTTTGTTTTAAGTGGTGACTCAGACGACTAAATCATGCTCTGTGAATGTAATTTAGTGTCTCATTTCAAACTTTGAAAACCTGACCCACAACATCATCTATCATATTAGGCTGTGGTACAAGAAAGAAATTATGAAAAATAGTCTTTTTTGTTAAGTGTACTAAACATGTGGGAATCTAATGACCAAAATTTAAGAGACAAGAGTACTGAGAGTTATCTTCTCCAGTCATATAAGGTAGAAAATTCTTGCCAGTGGGGCAGAGGACTGAAAATGCTCCTCTGGAGCAGGGTTAGGAAGCCATTAGGATATGGACTAGCAGTTTTTTGCTGGGAGATGCAAGCAAAACCTGACCATGCTCCATACAGCCAACCACACAAAAAGCACAGTGCAGAGCCAGCCCAGCACTGCCCATGAGTTGACTGTAGGACTCACAGAAGCTCCATGTGAAAGCTACATAACCACACCAGGTATGCTGAGCCCAGGACAATAAACCCTGCCTTTCAGTCAAGCTTATTCGTTCTGGCTTAGAAACAGGCAAACTGCAGTGGCTCTGCTGCCAGAGCTGAGCCTGTGCATCTCCAACCAGCTCAAAGGGAGGGCAGAGCATGCTCCTGTCTGCTGGCAAAATCCCATCCTGACATATGCTTAGACATCATGTCAGCTGGCACTGGGAAAACCCTCACTGAAGGGCTGGGTATTGTGTACAGTCCCATTCATGGCCGAGGTAGTTCTTGTGGATGATGTGAGCAATATTAGAACAAACTGTCTCAGTCTTTGTAAGGCTCATGAATCACTATTAAAAACAGAAAGAAATCTGGAGCGGTGTTACAAAGAGAATACATAAGTAGGTGAACAAACGGAAATAGCAGTGACTTTGCTATAGGTATTTTATTTGTAAAATGTCTTTTGGATAGCCATCAATAATGTCAACAATGACCATTTTATGGAATATAAGCTCTAAGAAAAAAATTACCTAAATAAAACATGAAGTGTTTTGTTACATTTTGTTTTTCAAAAAGAGGAGTTCACCTGCAATTATCCAGGCACAGGCAGATGAGCTGAGCAAGGACAGGCAGTGATAACTCTGCATTGCTTTGGCAGCTGCATTCAGACCACTGCTGTATTTTGAGGTTTTATGTTCCTATTTTAGAGTCAACCAATATGCTGAGATGTGTAAAACTAACCCTTTTACAGTTGCATTAGGACTAAAATGGACAGCAACCAAATTTAGGAGCACATGACATTATTTTAATCTCCATGGATGAAATTTAGCCAAGTGTCAGATGGGCTGACCCAAAGATACCACACTGAAAGCTGGAGGAGAGCAGGGAAGGGATAGCACAGGTTGTACAACAGCACATATTCCCTGTGAACCACTGAGCTCTGCACAAGGACTGAGGATAAAACTGGGAAAGCACAGCTTCCGTGCATTTGGCCAAAAGCTTTCTCATAAGGACCATGGACAAGTCTTGGAAACCATGTTTTCTAAACGTGTCTTTGCTGCAGCCAAAGGTTCCGTCTCTTCAAATACAAGGTGTACATAATTTGGATGGCTAAAGTTAAAGAACTGCTAGAATACCAAATGCAATTTCAGTCCTTGGCACTGCACTTGAGAATTGTCCAGATGTGTTGCTGGCATGTCTTTACCACCGTTCCCATGGCATTCCATGTAGCTTCCACCTATCTTGACCTTCAAATGCTACACAAAGTACAGTGTAGAGCCAGCCCAGCTCCAGAAAAAATGTGCCTGCCAAAGATTAGGATTTACTTGCTTGGATACAGCAGGACTATTCTGGCTTCAAGCTTACAAGGCTGTCTCAAACTACACTAGACAGACTTCCTGACCCAGCCTCTGCCAGCCTTGGAATCCCTGCATTATTTCATCAGCCCACAGCCACATGCTACCTTCCTGTCTGCTGTGTCAACTGTGCTTGTTTAAAATATACTCTTAGATTACATCCCTCACTTTATTAAATCTGGTGTGCACTATACATGAAATACAGTAGAGTTGAAGTAGAAAACATCGTATCCCATGACAAGAGGGAATGGCTTTAAACTGAAAGAGAACAGGCGTTGATTGGATATCAGGAGAAAATTCTTCACTATGAGTGTAGTGAGGCCCTGGCACAAGCTGCCCAGAGAAGCTGTGGTTGCCTCATCCCTGGAAGTGTTCAAGGCCAGGTACTACAAGGCTTGGAACAACCTGGGATAGTGGAACAAAATAATCTTTAAGGTCCCTTCCAAGCCAAACCGTTGTAGGATTCCATGATTCTCTAGTTACGTGCTTCCTCAGATGCTCACGTTTTGTACAAGTCACAAATGTGAAGTTCATTGAAATGGAACAAAAATGTCTATCCACAGAGAACAGTAATGCAGGCAAGAAAGTTCAGAACAGAATGAGCCTGGATGTCACTGCCTGCAAAACACTGCCTGGTACCTGAAACTGGGAGAAAAGGTTTTAACCTCATGGAGGCAAACTGGTAAGCAGCACATACCCAGTGATGCATGCAGTCTCTAGAACCCTGTTTCTCAGCCAAACATTTCTTAAACATAACAATAGTTCCTTTCACTTTCCTGTGCACAAGGCTTGGTACAGATGTACATTTGCACAAATTCGCACTGTGGAATTTTTCTTTTCTTTAAAGCTAACTTTTAGACTGATGCTCTGCTGAGTGTTATTACATCTGCTTTTATGACCTGCTATAGCTGTGGGCAAGATATATTTTAACAGTACAAAATTTACAGAGTATTTTGTTTCTGCAATATTAACATCATGCCAATACCTGAAGATGCTAATAACACACTAAAACAAAATATATTATTTGCTAAACAAAAATGCATATTCCAAATATACTGAATGTTTATTGAGAAACATTTTCTTCTTCCAGGTTATTTCTAACTAAGCCATCCATTCTGTAATGGAAATTTTTCTACAGCTGCAATGAATTCCTAACATGTTGTATTCAACAACAAGACACACATTTATATATGCTTGTTCTATGTTACTTACAACAGTCCATATTATTAAATCTGAATTAAGAAAACCTGATCTCAGCTGCCTGTATATCATATAAACCCATTACTGTTCCCTTATCTTGGACAATGAATACTGTCATTCTGAAAAAATACTCTACTAATCTATTAAATATATGAGTTTTCCCTCTCTGTGTTTTAAAATAACCCAATCTTATTCTGAAGTTCTTTCACGAGGTTTCAGTAAGGATTCAGTATTCACTATTGCATGTAATAAACACAATGTGCTTCTCTTCCTTCCTGTGTCTGAATACAGCCCAGACACAAATAGTGTTACCAGATTTGCCAAACCTCAGTTCTAATGTGCTGGATTCTCCATAGTAGTGTGTACATGTCTCTCAGTGCCCAGCTCTGGCTTTCATACAGACTACCAAGGGACACCTCAGAGCACCACTTCTCCATCTGTATTTTGCATTTCTGTTGCAAACAGACTCTCTGAAGGCAGAAAGTTTCAGCCTTGACTCGTTTCCTCAATTCCTATGCGACTCCTATTTTTAACTGCATTTGGCGATTTTCGGAATGACAATAGAGAACATTTAATAGCAAGTTTTGAACTGAAAATACTTGCTTCTCCAGCTAACACCAAACATTAGTAGTTAACCTGGTCTTAGCACTTCAGGCTTTAACTATTATAGAGAAAGAGTGATGACTAATGGAGATTGCTTAGGGATGAGGTGAAACGGAGTGAGGTTAAATACCATGATGCTTCACTTCACCTTCAAAGTAGCTTTTGTGCTGTCACATCTGCTTATATCAGCACCAAACGACTGCTGATTTGATCATAATTGCCCTAATTAGAAGTTCAATTAATGCACTGAGTTCTATCAATGCCACCTCAGCATCAAGGATGTGCATACGGAGCGTTACGGAGCAATACATCTTAAACTCTTGAGGAAGGTCACTGGGAAAAGGAAACTACCTGCAGTCTATGTTTTGAGGATATCACATAGTTAGGATGACGCTCAATATCCACTTATGCCCCAGGACAAGCAGAAAGGGAGAATTTAAGGAACTCTATTGAGAGATATCCATCAGCCGTGAGCAAAAATTACATTTCCTGTCATTGAAAATCTCATTTAGTTCAGACTTGCTTCCACTAAGGATTAAAAACCTTCAAAAGAACACTTTGTCTTCACAGAAAGATGAAAATAGCCTACAATGCTCACAGTGAAAGATCATGTGAAAAAGAAGAGCACAATATAGCAACTTTAAATTATCAAATATAATATACTTCAACACATACTAAAAATATAAATGTGGTCATTGAAATTAGTGCTGGAAGTGAAGAGAAAAAAAAATAAGAGATTTTGCATGAGAGATGAACAAATTTCACCAGCAGAAAAAGTGTCACCAATTCCCTGCCTGGAAGTATTTTGCATATCTATTGAATTAAGAATTTTGTATGTTCACAAAAGAAGACAGGTAAGCAGATGAGGGAAACAGCACCTACTTCTTAAAATACGATGTGTATGATATTCATAAAACAGAAAAGAGCATATTTACTCATTCTTCACTTTTCACAAACCAGGATAATTTGTGAAAAATTCATATAATCCAGAATCGGTCAAAAAAAGAAGTGTGAAAATTAATGTCTTCATGCTTCTGCAATTCTTCTTTTACAAACAAAAAAATAAGAAAAAAAAAAAGAAAAAACACTTTGTCTTGGTCAGTTGCAAAAATAAGACAACATATTATGACCAATATATGGTATCAGATGTGATATGTGTGATATCACAGAGGTGATATCAGTCTGTGAGATGTGACTTTTTTAAAATGCAAGAATATTAAAACACAATTCTGCATCAGCTGTCAACCTGACTACCTACTATTAATGTTTGTACTGAAATAAATCATCAATATCTTCTGATACAGTCTCTGAAATAATCTTTTTGCTTCAGTTTCTATGAAAGAATAAAGCTGTATAACAAAATGTCACAAATTACATAGGGCAAGATCTTCACCTGGTATAAACTCCAAAACCTTCTGTTGTTGTCAGTATCACAACAAAGATTTTCTCTCCTTTATCTTCTCAATCACCAGGAAATGATCAGAACATGGCTAGTTTGTGGTTGGGTAGGTTTTTATGCATCACGCCACATTACTGAACATTTACAACATCATGCACTAGATGCATACCAAACATCTTTCAGTATTCAGGGACACTTCAACATTTAATAGTACCTGTGCTCTTTTGAGACGATTTTTTAAGCAACAGATACCGACCTCTGCCTGGACCCAGTACCCCTGCTAGTTAGATTTCATCTTTAACAGCACTTGTTTTAGAAAGAATTAGGCAATAGTGTTAACAGTAAAATACTATTTTTTTGTTATCCTAGCTAACATTTCTCTCTCAAGTATACACTGGAGTCAGATGTGTCCAAAAAGATGTGTCCAACTACACACAGCCTTTTTCATAAAGTATATGTATAAACTGCACAGCAGCTGATACCTACATGTAAACATTTAAAAATATTTCACAATAGTCTAACTAGGAGCAGTGCCACACTAGAACTACTGGTTCCTTGCAGAGAGGCCAAGCAACCTGGAAAACAGGAAAACATACCATCATTTGCTGACATTGCTGTGCGCTCTGTATTGCCCTGTGTGAGCAGCTGGTGCGCACGGAAACTGCTAAAAATTTTAGACAAGGGTCATCAAAATGAATGTTAGCCTGAAAAAGCACACAACTGCAGTAGCTCAAAAGTAAGAAATTGTAAAGCACAGGACAGTCATTATTCAAAAGCTGGGTAAATCTGGAAAAACAATTGTCTCTGCTCTGTGTGTGCGGATATTCAGTTACACTCCCCAACTGTCATGGTCTTTTTTTTTTTTTTTTTTTAAGATGCCAACTTGGTAAAGATTTAAATAAACCTACAGCTTATCAGTGGTGGGTAACTGTGGTACTTAAAAATAAAACAAGCCAGGAAGCCAAGAGAGCACTGAGAAAAGGGCGTTTGGACTCCCACCTTGCCTAGGTCGCAGACGACGGAAGTGTCCCCAACAAGGTTATTCTAGAATAAAGTCTCCCCCTTGTGGATCTCTCACATAATAAAAACTCCATCAAATCCTTAATTGCATAATAAAGTTTGTGTTCCTTCCTTTGCAGGTAAGAATTTCAGGGGCAAATAGGAACATGTAATGAAATCATGGTACATGGTTTACTTAACTCTGTGGGCTTGATCTCACCTTAGGCAAGACAAGCTGTTTTGCTGTAAGATACATTATGGTTCTGTGATAAATTCATTTAAAAGACACCAAAACCCTCAAAATAATCTGATTCCTTCTCATCTCTACGTTTAGTTATGGAGGCCGGTTTAGTGAAGCCCCCCAAAACTATACAGCCCCAAACTGCCAATGGTTTAATGAGGTAAAAATTCAGATTCCAAACACAATTGATTTAATAATTTCTAAAAATAATATAAAACATGGCAAGATTCCCACCAGATTTTAAGTGCACAAAGTTTATTATCCTGAAATAAATAGTTTCACCCAAGAGCAACTTTTTGCAACTCAGAGATTAAGGAGCTATAGCAGCACTATTTGCAGAATGACTCCTCCTCAAACACTTCATTAACTACACTATTCTCTGATCTGCATTAATTTAGAGGATCACAAAGATTTCTTTGCATATGATAATTCACATTATCATAAATTAGGAAATCATTGTGATCACTTAAATTATCATGTTGATCTCAATGCACTCTTAAAGTATTTAAAAGTGTTTCTAATAAATCATACATTCTGACTGCAGGATTGATTTTAATTTTTTTTTATTTTCTAAGAAACAAAATCCTTGATGGCTTGAAATATTATTCAATTACATACGTGACAAACTCATATTTTATTTGCAGCACCAACTGTTGAGTCAATACTGGGAAAAAAGCTTTTTAACTATCCAGAGATATGTTCTCACATTCATTTCAGAATAGTAATATAATGGTCAAATATTTATTTCTTGCAAGTTCTGGAATAGTGCTAGGTTTCCTACTTTCATTAACATTCTCTTATTTGTACACAATAATTGCTTTAAAAATATTAGCATTGTAATTTCTTGCTAGCACGATGATAAATTGACAGAAAGGCTTATCCCCATGCCTCCCCACACAAGAGCATAATTCTGGCTTCCCTCAATGCCAGTGGCAAAACCTCTTTAATTTCAGGATAACACTCAAAGAATTCAAGGAAGATGTCACTTTGACAGTGCAGGACTCTTGTCCTTTCTAACTGCAGAGCAGATGCAGTAGCTGAGCAGTGCTACACTCAATGTGCCTCTGTAGGAAGCAACAGCTCCTTGAAGTAGAAGCTGCCACTTCTTCACTTTGTTTCAGTCCTTGACCTCACAATAGCAACTACCAGCAAACCATATTTTCTGTTCAAAATGTGAGAAGTTTTTAGGATACAACATCTGGCTATTGGGAACAAAAAGAGATACTATTTATCAATTTCAAACATCCATCAACAATGTCTGTCAAGTGCTGTTACTCTGGGACCCACAGAGGTGAAATGACAAGAATCCACTTGCATCTCTGAACCCACAGCATTTCTGAATTTTTTTATTCCAAGAATTCAGCTCCACAAAAATTAAGTATGTACTGCTAAACTGTGAAAGGCTACTAAAGGTAAGTGCAGGGGTTCTGATCTCTGATGCTTGACTCATGGAAAAATGGGCTTGCAGAAACCTCATGGTTTCTTTTTTTTTTTTTTGTAAGATGCCAACTTGATAAAGATTTAAATAAACCTACAGCTTATCAGTGGTGGGTAACTGTGGTACCTAAAAATTAAAAAAGACTAGAAACTCCTGCAAAAACACTCCTCAACCCAGTTAAAAAAAAAGACATATTTTACTGTTTTCTCAGAGACTGCCTACTTATCTTGACAGTATGGATGAGGAACTACAATTCTTACTAAATATAAAATAAAAGGAGAAAAATAATTGGTAATTACAATATTGCAGGCTATATTTCAAAATCATTGTTACTTTACTAAGTGCCCAGATTTTCTGGCAAATACTCTCCATACATGATCATCCAGCACTACTAAATGAGCTGTATTGCTAGTAGTGACAGACATTTGTAATACATGATATTTCACAATGAGGAAAATTGTTACATTTTATCCCTGACAAGAAACATCTATACTACCACATACACAGCTTGTGTGTCAATACTCACATTGTGATTATGGACCAATAATAACTTCAGTACTTGTCATGTATGTGCATACTTAGTCTCTTTAAATGCACCAGAATGGGTACAACACCACAAACATGAAAGGAGATTTTCCTGTTAAAGCAAATTATGGGATCCAGCAACAAGGACATGAATAATCCAGACATTCAGTTTACTGCTACCTGTCATTCGGGCATGAACACATACCACGGATGAATTTTGTATAACAGTCATTCAGCATCAGGTCATTCAACCTGACAGATAATTCCAAGATTCTATAAGGGAAATTAAGGAAGCTATAGTGTGAAAAATCTACCATCCATTGTCATTTAACACCATCTCCTCTGTGCTATCAAAATAACATGTACCATTGCTGAAGTCATTTCTGCCTCACCTTTGCAAGCCTGTTGTCCTCAAACAACAGATACTTCTCATCCCCTTCCAGACCTCCCCATCTCTTCAAATATCATGTCCTTCTCACAGCTACAGAATTTTACCTTGCTCTCTTCTTGCAGCTCTCTTTACATTCCTTAAAACTTCTCCAATTCCCTCATTTCACTTGCTATTCAAGTTGTCTTCTCTGCAGTTTCCAGTGTCCTACTCAAACCACATGTTCTCTGAACATGTCTCACGATTTCTCAGTTCTTGCTATCTCTCTCCCTATTCTCACCATCACCAACCCTCCATCCTTCTTTTTCCAAACCATGAATGCCTGTGATCTTTTGCATTCTCCATTTTTTATTAGGCATGAAACCTATGTATTCTGGGATGTCATATACATGGATTACCAAATTAAATTACAAAAAGAAATACATTATTAAGAGACAAAGCCCCTTTCTCCCCCATCTCCTTATGGTAATGCAGTGTCCTCATTGCTCTGTATACCACAGTGGCACAGCTCTCTGCATGATCTCATGTGCATTAAAATACGACAAAGCAAGCTGGGAACACAGCAGGAATTGCACAATATTCTTTTTGACCCACAGAAGTTAGGTGGAAAAGTTATTAAACCTCCAGCAGATTATTACTGTGAGGCATGAGCTGTGTGAAATGAAATTCAGAAATAGAGTATCTGTGGGGTTTGGGCCATATTACAATATATTAAAAAGCCAAAGGATCATCTTTCTCCAAAACACAGGGAAACATTAAAATTACCCTGGAAAATAACAGAACAGTGATTTTAAGTATAGCCTGTTAATGAGGGATGTTTGTGAGCCTGGAGAAACCAGTGTGAGGTGTTATCAGAATCAGAAGGCTACTCACACATGCATCCCAAAAAACCCACAGATGTCTTTTCAGTTACTGCTGTTTACAAAAATCATGTGCACATATATCTACGCCTGTCACTACAGTCATGTTCAAGAAGAACAAAAGAATTACAAGAGTACACAACCGACAGTAGGAAGCCCATGGCCAAACTTGCTTTTCCTATAGACATTGCATTTGAGAATTTCCAGGAGAACCATGTAAGAAAGCAAATAAAGCCTGCAAGGCACTATCATGTGCTATTTTTCTATGTTAAGAGCCCTACAGATAACTCTTGCATAGAAAGTTATGCCAGAAGGAACAATAAAAATCTCTGTATATCAAAGTCACTAGTCTTCACACAGTACCTCTAAACTGAGCCCAGTGACTTGTTTGACAACATATCTTTCAGAAAGTTGTCAGTCTGGATGTGAAAACATAAGAAAGTTGAGAATCCTCACTTCCCTTGCTTATTTTTTACAGTAAATTTTTACTGCAACATGTGTGTGTACTAAACATTATCTGGAGTTTTGGAAGAGGGAGACCTTGGAATTTCCAGGTGAAAGCAACAAACCAAACACCACACAAAAAGTAGAGGAATCCACCTTCTGAGAAAATTACTGAAGCTCAAATACCTCTCTGGCATGGATGTGCCCCCTTGCTCACTTTAGGTCACTACATCTGTCCTGTGAGCTATCAAAGCTTAGTCTGCCTGTCTCTGGTAAACAAGTATTATAGTCTGACAATACAGCCTGGTAATTCCTCTGTCAAGGGGAGGGACATAATTTTGTTCACCATTAAAGAAGTGCCCCCAAGTTCTAGAATGGAAACTACAGTTGACAACTTCTGCTTCCCAGAAGGGGACGAAAAGGTCATTTGTGCAGGAGACTTTTTTTTTTTAATTTTACTATGACAAAATGAGCTAAGAATAAACACCTACCTATTGACTTTACCTTCCAGTAAATAAACTCCATTCTTTAACCCTTACTAATATCATCATAAGCATACATTTGGGCTCTACCTAGAGCATACAATATTAGATACAACACACTTCACCCCCCCACCACGTTCTACTGTGCAAGGGAAAAGAGAAGCAGCATTGCACAAATACCCAGCCGTGGGCTGGAGCCCGGCTCCTGGCCCCGCTAATTCCTGCCCTCGGGCCAGGCGCGACGGCACCCGGAGGCCGCGTAAGCCAACCCCGACAGCGAGGCAGGCAGGGCACGGCGATCCCGCCGAGGGGAACAGGGCACCTCACGGGCGGCGGGAGGGAGAGCTCGGCACGTTCGGGGTCGGTGCCCCCCGAGGGAGGCCGGGAGGGAGGGGCGGTCCCGCGGCCGGCGGCTCACCTTGTGTTCCAGGACGCTGATGTAGCCCTCCAGGAGGCCGGCCCCGACGGGCAGAGCCGGGTGGCGCTGGCCGCGTTCCGGTGGGCGGCTGGGCACCGCCGCCACCTGCTGCTGCCGCCGCCGCGGCTCCGGGTGGCCCCCGCCGATGCCGATGCCGCCGTACATGAGCAACAAGCTGGTGCACATGGTGGTGAGCGCCAGGCAGACGGCCAGCCCGTGGCGCTGCGGGGGGCAGAGAGAGAGCCGGCTCAGCGGGCTCCCCCCGCCGCGGGGCCCAGCGGGGCGCGCCGCTTCCCCGCCGACGCACCCGCAAGTTTCACCCGCCAGCCACCCGGCAGAAGTGCGAGGAGCGAACTGGGGAAGCCCCTCCGTCCTCCTCCTGCCCCCTCGCCAGCCCGCTCCCGCGCCTCCCTCCTTCTCCCCCAGCCCTGCTTCCTCGCCTCTTCTCCCCTCCGTGCGCCCGGTACCCCGCGCCTCTCATTCCCGTGCCGCCGTCCCTCTTTGGGCATCTCATTCGTGCATTTTAACGAGTGTTGGGGACTGTAGCGCTTCCCCCCGCCCAGCTACCTCCAGCCTCGTCCTTTAAGCAGATCGGTTTTCTGAACGCTCCTTAAAACGCACACACACACAAAACCCCCAAACCACAAGGAACACGCATAAAAGAAAGCAGGCGGAAAGTTCTTGGTCGCCGCCACCGAGGTTTGGTCGCCTTCGCGCGATCCCGGAGAGCCGCGGGGATGCAGCCCGGGAAAGGCTGGAGCGCGTAGAGGGTGCCCGGGGCAGCCCCGCTCCGCGCCTCTCCCTCGCTCTCCTCCCCGCCGCCGGAGCCGGGATGAGCCGTGCCAACAATGCACTTACCATCAGGGTCTTCATTTTGTGCGCCTCCCGGCCGCCAGTCCTCCCGCTCCCCGCTATGCTCGGCATGGCGGGGAAGCCGCAGACATGGCTCGGCCAGGGAAGCGCCGCCGTGGCGGGGATTAGGGGGGAATTACACTCGGCCGGACCCTCGGAGCCTGCCAGAGCCGGGTCCTCGGCTGCCCCGCCTGCCTCCGCCCCCGCCTCCGCCTCCTGCTGCCGGCGCAGCGGCGACTTCAGGGCAGGTGGAAGTTAACTTCTGCCTCCCGCTCGGGCGCTGCTCCGCCGGCGAGCCCGCGGCGCGGGGGGGCGGCACCGGGCGGGCACCGGGCGGGCGGCGCCTCTCCGGCCCCGAGCGAGCAGGAGCAGGAGCAGGAGCTCCTTCTCTTCCTGCCTCCCTCTGCCCAGGCCTCTGTCCTGCTTGTGGCACCGGGGCACGACCTTCACGTTACATTATTTGTGTTTTTCCCTAGCGGAAAATTTATCGTTCTCCCACTGCTGCCTGGGTTTCCTGGAGCTGGCAGCGATCAGGCAATACTTTAAATTCACGTTAGTAAAAAAATCGACGCCCTCAACTCCTTGTGCGGCGCTGACAATACCCTCTCACACAATCTTTCCTAAGCTCTAACAATCGGTTTCAAACCCTTTGACAGAAGCTTTCTTTGCCTTCCAAAGCAAATCTCACAGACTTGCTCCCCATGCCATCTCTCTGGTTTCTGAAGGCGGACATTTTCCCACTCTCACAAGCAGCCTTCTAAAGTTTTTTATTCTTTCTTTGTAGTAATAGTTTTTTATTCTTTCTTTGTATTAATAGTGTTTGGTTCAGTTGTGAAAACTTTATCAGACCTCAAATTACATAGATCTTTTGCTCTGGGAATTCCACGTTAATAAATGTGCCCCTTCTAAACAGGCCATTTTTAGGGTTGATTTCTTACGAAGTTATTAGACTGACAGCATTAAAAAAAAGAAAATCTGTCTCCTAGTCATGAAGTTATTTCACTTGAAACTACTCATCTAAATAGGAGTTCTAAAATACGGCTTCATATCTAACCTACAGCTATGTAGTATTAAAAATTACATTAAGGAGAAAACTATCAGCAGGGTAACTCAACCATGGTCACAATAGCACCTTTCTCAAGGCTGGAATTGTCATTGAAATCCATTTTTTACCTTTGCTAATTCATTGGAGGACTAACACTGAAACAAATGTCATCTCTAGCATGGGCACAGCATGTAGCAATTAGTGCCTTTTAAGAAAGGAAAAAGAAACATGAAGGTGTGGTACAACAGCAGATAACGCAGTAAACATGCTTTATCATTTCACAGAAGATGCCGTGTTGCACACACACTTGCTGTTTATGCAGTTTGTGCGGTTGGTTTCAACAGTACCAGTTGTTAAGACAAACAGAGCAATAGAAGAAGAATCTTATCAGGTCTTGGTAATTCTTTATTATGTGGTTGCACTTGACACTCAAATTAGTGAAACAAAGGGCCAACTTGATGAATCATTGAAAGCAAATTATCTGTGGCTCTCCAAGGCTTCCTATGAGAGGCTACAAAAGGCAGCTCATGCATTTTACAGTGCTGTTTCTCAACTACCAGCAAGCAGGTTGCTGGTGACTGACCTTTCTGAGTCTTTCATATATATTTTGCTGTGCCAAAGTGAAGCATCATTTTTATGATTTAGGCTCATGGCTGTATGTTAGACATCTGTTACACAGTATGTCTGACCAAATTCATTAAACTTATGGGTTTTGGTAGAATAGGCTGATTTAAAAATCTACTGATAAAGGAGACAAACTAAATTTTCTAATTTAATGCTTGACTTGAATAATGTCCAGCTTTCTGCTTGTCAAATATTTAATTAGATTGCCATTTTGGTCATAGACCATATTCTTGGCAGTCAAATGCTCACTGAAACAAATACAGTAGTGTAATGTAAATCCTACGGAGGTTTTTGTGTAAGCACAGGAACTTTAGAAATCATCTGGAAAACAGCCCAGCTACTTAATTTAATTTTAAATTCCCGTGAACTAATAGTTCTAGCTATCCGGAGGCTTGTTTTTTTTATGGAATCTGCATACATGTAAATATGAATCTGGATACCCAATAGCTAGATTTGCAAGGAGAAGAGCATAGGCTGCACTTATGAGCATTTAATCAACTTGGAAATGAGTCAATTGGAAAACTTTTTAAAGTCTTTGACTTTCTGCTTCAACCAATTTATTTTCTATATGCAAGGGATAATGAACTATCCATGCATTTCTATTCCTCCTTAGAGCTGGGGGTAAAGACAGATTAAAACATAAACAGCTGCTTCCCCTAGCCCAGGAGAAAAACTGGCAGAGTGGTTACTTGGTTAACCAAGTCTGACTGAGGAGAGCTTTTTGTTTGCATGGAATGGTCTTCTCTTCCAACTTACCCTTCTCATTTTCATCTTCCTGGTAGCTACAGGCTGACAAAATAGCCATATGGAATAAAAATCTGCTTGTGGCAGCTTCAGGAGGACCTAAGATGCTAATGACAACATAAAAATCCATGCAGAGTGAGAAATCTGTGTAAGAAGTAGTGGTGCAGAGAGAGACAAACCTCTCAAAACTGGCAATGGACTTACAGCAACAGAGCTCTTTCACTGATTTCTAAATAAAACTGCTCAAACAGTAACTTCCCCTAAAATGTCTGGATATATGAAATAACTACCTTTTTATAATGCATTTTAGCCCAAATTGTCTTTGAGAGGTTTCCTTAGATAGATATAAAATAACCCTTTCAAGCTATGGCTGATTTCTCATCAAGTTCATATAGAGATTACATAGCATAATTTACATCATAATATAATGAACAATTATAAACATACTTCCCACATTATGGTTGGCCTGGAATGAGTACTCAGGTGGAGGAGCCTCTATGCCTGTGCACCTCAGCAACTGGTAGCCAAAATATTCAGTGGAAGTTGGGATGAGGGCAGTGGTTGGTGTTTCTGTTGATGATCCAGATGTTGTTTTCCCTAAGTGCAATGTCAACTATCTCTGTGACCTTGCTGTCCCTGTCTCCTTTCCACCAAGACCAGAGGCAGGGTGTTTGCACATGCAGTCGGTACACAGAATGCCTCTAAACTGGAAGCTGCAGCTACCCTTCAACCTTGTCCCTTCCTCAGAACAAAAGCCCAGGCAGTCTTTAATGTTCAATTATTTTGTGACTCATTGATGGCAGTGTGGCTCCTTTGCTGGAAAAAAAAAAAAAAAAGATAATATTTTAGAGAACTGATTTAGATCTGTGCCTAATTTTAAAGAGAATAAGAAAAGGGAAGTTTTTGTTTATCTACTACCCTTCAGAAAAGACTGTGAAGAAAAGGGATATGGTGTGATATAAGTAGTTAAACTCTATGTGAGTTCTGCATGTCACTCTGCAGGAGTGCTGAAAGCACTTAAATATGTTCCCATTTCACTACGTGTATGAAGGTGTTTTTCAGAAAAATATTGGTGATAGAAGTGCTTAAAATAGATTGGAGGGGAGAGGTTAACTGTATCAGGACCACTTTGATATCCTTATGCCTTTGAAATGCAGAATCTGAGTTACTAAGATTCTATAGGTGGGTAAACATGAGAAAAAAATTGTTAAAAATTTAAAATTCATCTAAAAGTGACTCCTGGTAAGTTGCATCATTTTGTCATTTCCATTATATTCTGTGGTCTGTGAAGCCCTGAATCTGTCTCCTCAGGAGCTGGGCTTTCTGGTCCCACTGAAATAAACTCCTACAGCCATTTCATCCCTCTCTGCTTGCTGGGGCAAGGCGCTCACTTGGAAGTATAAAGCTCCCACTTCTGCAGCCTCATGAGGTCTGAGCTTAAACCATGATCACCAGCGTAGAACAGAATATTGCTTGTCCTGGGCCTGCAGCCAGTGACATTTGGGAGGATGGCTGGGAGTGCCACATTTCAGAGGAAAGAAGCAAGCTTTTTTTGACTGACTACCTAGAAAAGTGAGACTAAAGGTGCTAAGGAGGTTGGAATATGATGGAAGTTTGTGTGGATTAATGGGCAGCAGGGCAGTCAAAGGTATATAGGAAATGAAATATATCACACCGATATCACCTCCATGTGTTGTTTTATTATTTATGTATATATGAAATTTTAACCTCTTTTTCCTGAGAGAAAGGGCTGCATTTTTGCCTTGCAACACAACCAATGGAAAACATTCAGCAGCCAGCAAAGTAATGAGCCTACACTATAGATTTTTCAAACTGCCAGTGATTCATGAAATGCTTCTCAAAACTGGAAATATGCATTGAGGATTGGTCAAAAAAGGTAGAAACAATATTATAGATCAGTCAATACTGTCTCTCCTTTATGCAAGTAGGCTGCCTTTGAACTTCTGACAGAAGCAAACAGTGATAGATGCATAAAGAAATGAAATATTACATGGAAATAGAAGTGCAAATGAAAACAGGAGGGGGAAATAGTGAGATAAGATCTGCTGAATCTGCTGGTTTTTTCCTTCTTATTTCTTAGTTTTCTCCCCAATCTAAATAAAGGTATTGGATGTTTCAGAAACAATGTCCAGTTAACTGAACTGACTCATCTGCTTTAAAACCATACATGGAACACTGTGGTTCGTTCTAATCACTTTTTTGGAGAAGTTAAACAAGACATATCCTGGACTGTAGAGTGCACTCAAAATATGTCATCTAAAGTCAGAAACTTTGAAGATTAAGAAATTAGCACAGGAGGCTTGGGATGGAGTGTACCCAGTACCACTGGCGGAAGCCAAACAGGCATGACCAGGAACCTCTTCATGGCCTTCTGATTTACCGTTCACAAAACAAGAGAAGGAAGGCATATATCCTATAAACAGAGCACAGATTTAACACATCTGTGACTAAAGCAACTGAGGATGTAATTACTACAATTTGGTGAGAGATTGGATAAATTTAAATACGGGGATGTCTTTGCTGTGATATACGAGATCTCAAGGATCCTGAATGGCTCAGTTTTCAGTGTACCTATGTTTGTTCCTTTGGAGAGAAAAACTACCCCAACAGGAAGTCAAAATGTTAAAAGAAACAGAATTTCTAAACTTAAAAAAAAACTTACCAAGCAAATATGGCATGAAGCATTAGAGCAAAAAGGAAGCAAAGAAGCATAAGTGCTCGTTATGGATTGGTTTGCAGTTCTTTATGTGTTATTAGAAAGTCAATAGAAAACTCTCCTGCTATTTCTAACACAACCATCGCTTATGATGACAGGCTGAACAACCTGTGGCAACAAGGGGATCCACTAGCATCCAACTGAAAAGGCACAGTCATGGAATCAAGTAAAGTCCTTCAGTGACCAAGCTACACAGATCTTATGTTGGTAATAGCTACTGTTCTTATCTACAGGTTTGGAGAAATCATCTTTACTATTCACGTAGTGTATCACTACATATGCATATGTGCTCATTCAGAGCAATAAGTCTGTTAATGTACAGTGTCAGAGTAGCTGTCAGTGACTTCTGTCATTGCTCAGCAATTTCATGCTTGAGTCGTGTGTGCTCCCAAAATGATGTCGTGGCCACCTTTGTAGTGTACAAATGTCTTCCATTTACCCAGCATACTCCAGAGACAGACAAATAAAGTCTTGGCAGGCTCACCTTACTGCTGAGAGGTCCCAAGTACTCTTGTTTCCCAAGGAAGCTGACAGAGATTGAAGGAGGGTCTCCGCATTCAGGTGAGCTGCCTGTTAAGACAGTGTTGGTTCCGGCCATTTGCAGAGTCAGATGGGGACAGACCTCTGCTACCAGACACCAGAGATCTCAGGCTGGGGTGCAGTCATTTGAAAGGTATGGAGACAGTGTATGTAGCTTACTTGGTTAATTGCAACTGGACGTGGAATCTGAACTTACAAGAGAGTACAGAGCAGCTATAATATTATTTCTTGTGTCCAAATCAGGTCCTGCAAACCACCCTAGACAACTCTTCTAGCCAGGATAAGTGAGTATTGTAGAAACTAGCCTGAAACAGTGGGAGAGTTTCTTCACTGCAATAGATACCTAACTGGATGCTTCAAATCAGCTGCTGAAACAGATGGATTGTTTTCCTTTGCGATGTGCTGTGTCCTTGTTTAAACATTGCTGCTGTATTATTGATATTTGTCACTCTTAAACAAATACAGAAAACAAGTCTTCTCTGTTCCGTACAGGATAGATACCTTGGGTCTACTGGCATCCTCCAATCATGGATTAGAGCAAATCCATGGCTACATACACTCATTTTTCTTTCTAACACTTCAGGGCAGAGGACCAAGTTCAGCTCATCTGCAGAAGCTGGATCCAACATTTCCTGCAGCAGCTGTACCTGTCTTTCTTTGAACTGCTATTAATACATGTTATCACAGTCCCTCGCCTTTGTCATCACCACCTGCCTCGTGGTTTTTATTCAAGTGATAGAACTTCAAAAAATCCTGTACTTTTCCCAGTCATAGTATATATTTTATTCGAGGTGATGATTATACGTCTATTCTCTCCCATAAACTCCAGGGCCAGGAACATACTAACTCAAGTTTTGCCACAGTACTTCTATGTCTGATTATTTCCTTGGTGGGAATTACATTTGGCCTCAAGCACTCATATTTATCTATTTACTTTCTTTTCTCTTTTTGTTTATGATTTATTTTAGAACAGATTAATTTGGTGTCTTTTTCTTGACAATAGTTTTACATGGTATCTAATTTTATTTGTTACCAAAAGTCCCCAAATTCCGTAAGGTTTGTTCAGTTTTGCATGTGCTCGGTACTTGAAACGTGAAGCTGAGCTCTGTAGAGCATGTGCTGTTTCTGTCCTGATTTCAAATAAATGAGGCCTTAAGCCATTTATGGTTTAGACCATAAATTCAGATGTCAAAGGAACAGGTGGTAACGTGACACAAGCTGTTCTTGCTCATTGTATGAGCTTCCTCTGCTCAGTCTCCTACCGCTTCATCTCTGTCACAATCCCGAGTCACTCTCCAGCAAAGGTTCCTCCACTTTGGCGGGTTCAGTTTCTGTCCATTGATAAATGAGAGCTTCTCTGCTTCTAAGCAATATCAGCCTGGAAAACGCGGAGCTTGGAATCTGAAAGCATGTCTATTCTGGCACGTTAACTCAGGCACAGAACCACATCACTGTGACTAAAGCCTTCTGGGATAAAGCTGGCTCACATCACCCACTCTGGAGCCTGTGCAGAGGAGCTCGGGTCCATCTGCACATCAGCTCCAACTCACGAGCAGTCTGCTGGGTTGAAGGACTGTGGGATGCGGTTCAAGAACTTGCAAACAGTAAAGGAGAACCAAAGCTTAGCAGAGAAGTGAATAAATGGGCACGATGTATTAGTATGAAATAATGTAATAGTTGCTCTATATTTGTTCAGTCACTGCTTTTGGAGATTTTTTGGGTATATATTTTAATCCTGCTGGTAAGCAAACATGGACAGTGTTTCTTCCTAATTGAAGAGAGAAGGACTTATGTACTAGTGTTGCTTGCATAGCTGGCTCAATCATTTTAATCCAAGAATCTACTGACTGTAAACTTCTTTGGATCCTCAAAAGTTTTTTCCTAAGCACTATTCATATTCAAGGATTGTCTACACACTAACTAGTCCTCACAACATCTATGTGGCTTCATCCCTATTTCCAGAAGACTGTTGTGTAGTGAAGGTAAGGAATGTTGCTCATCAACTCCAAGCTGTCCCCTTATAGCTATGAATATTCAGTACCTTGGGTACTGAAACCCACAAAGCCTAAAGCTGGGCACTGAAAATTAGAAGGCTGTTTTGGAAATCTGAACCTTCTTGACTTCTCCAACCCAAGAATTCTTATTTTTCAGCATCACCTGAGGATTGCTGCAATAGAAACATCTCCCCTCTCAGCTTGAAAGAAGTTTCAAACAGAATTGGGTGGGAAGTGACTTCATACAATTCTGGCCTAGAACATTACTTGACCCTGATTCTGCACATTTCTAGCTACCGTAAGTTATGAAACCTCACAGTCTTTCCTAAATTACCATTAGCAGTTATCAAAAGCTGATGAGACACATTGGAGACTAATGGGCATGGAAAAACCTGTTTTCTTCACTCTCACCAGAAGACAAAAATGGGCTATGCACAGGCTCATTTCATGAGAAACTGAGCTAGCCTCTATTAGCAAATGTTTTAGGCATATGGTCCAACTCTGGTTTGCAGTTTCCTTTCCTCAGCTTTTGCAAGGGCTTTGCTCAGCCCTTTTTGCTTTGTATCACCTCTCTACACAGCAAGGCACAAGGACGTACAAGAAACCATGCAGACCTGAACCAGAAACATCCGGGAGCCATGATCACTGCAGTACTTTCAAATTACCTGTACTGGTTATTCCAACACATTACACCTACAACTAACACCCTACAGAAACCGTTCTCAAATTCCCCCACCCTCCTCTTCAACTAAAACCACTTATGCTCTTCTTTTATTTATTTAATTTTTTTTTCAAACTTTCATTTGTCCAGCCATTGAGCAGCTGGACTCGGTCCTCCCTGGCTACTCTTCCCCACCATCTGCTCTACCACGTATGTACCAAATCCACTCCATACAGAGCTCCATGATGTAATTGGCTAATGACTGGTTTGCTTGGCAAGTTGCTTTTCAACAGAGCCCTGGGTGATTGCTAGCAGAGCTCCTTGTCTGTAGCTATATTATTACAGCATGTCTTTCTGATTAATTAGAAATGCAGTACTGTAAGTTTTAGTTTCACAGTCTGGATATTATTAACTAACATGCAGAAGAAAGACTGCTCTCTTCACAGCTTTACATATTTGAAGGGTGAGAGAGGAAAGGGAAGGGATTAGAGGAAGGCAGAAAGAATATATGCAGCAAATACAGAAACAGTGCAGGGTGGGAAGCACTTTGAAGGGTGTGTCAGGGATAAACAATGTCTTATCATCACAGACAGTCAAGAAGTCAATCAAAACGTTATGAAAAGTATGTCTGATCTGCACAGTTTCACTCACACAAATAGAAGAGAAATCTTTGGGGCCTAAAGCTGCCCACAGCTGCTGGCATTTCAAGCCAGCTAATCAGGATTTAGTAGAAGTTGAAGATGGTATACCAAAAGTATGGTATGCAATGGATGCTCCCTGATCATACCTAATATAGGTGAAATATCATTTCTGAATCTTAATAAAGAAGTGGTGTAAAGGGAAATAACATCTTTGCTTCCCTCTGCCTGGAGCTCAAGATCCATGGAAAGGGAGATTGTTTATTAAAATCTATGTGATTAAAATATGTTCCTAAATTCAAACCTAAGTATTTCTGTATAAAGATGTTACTGCTCAGCATGCTGGGCTGTCTTGAAAATACAGCTCTGGATCTAAGCCGGGTCTTTGCCTTATCTTTTATCTCACCCAAAGCTGCTTAGTCTTTGTGTACACGTGGCCTGACCTATCACTTTTATAGTCTATTGCTATTGAATTGTTCATAAATCTTGTCATCATTAGAAAGGTTAGCCTTCACATTTCAGAAGGGGAACTTCTTTTTTTTGCCAGCTGATGTTGGCTGTTTTTTTAATCTTTGTAACACTATGTTATGCAAACCAGGTGCTGACCAGCAGATACTTTGCAGTCTGCAGGGTGCTGATTCTGGCAACATTGAAACAGACCGAAACATATAGCAATATAGGTTACATAGATCCATTTTATTCCTAAATGCAGGTATTAACAAACTGGCAAAGTTATTGGCCAATTGACTCAAAGTATAAGCATTAAAATAATTCATCCCGAACAATGCATGGTTTTATTTTATGTTTAGTACAGTAGGCTCACCTGCACGAATTTGCTGTGCTTATTTAATATCCTCTTTAGGATGAAAAATGATGCCAGTCCTGTGGTAATGGCATCTTTTGACGCTGAGAAAGCATTTCAATGGATTGAATGACAGTTTCTCTTTACTATGATGGAAATTTTAAAATTTGCTGTAAATGTATTGCATCAGTTACACTGTTCTGAGCAAGGATGCATACTAATGTCACAATACTATCTCAATTTTGACTTTCGAAGGAGACTAGTCAAGGGTGGCCACTTTCAGTGCTATTTTTGCAAATAGAAGCAAACCAATATTTAAAAGATTGGGAAGATTGGGTGGAGACTCTAAAGTGGAATGCATTAGAGCTGAGAGCTTGTATTTTCAGAACTGCCCTTAAAATGGTGTCCCATTTTGTTATACATTAGTAGCCCTTTGGAGACTCTAAAACAGAGTCTGCAGAGAACTACAGTTTCTAAACTACTTCCAAAATATGCAGTGGATTAGGATTCATCTAAACATTTTGGAGCTGAAGTCACAATAACTGTGGAACTTCTCTGAGTCCCTCACTAACTGTTGAACTGAAAACTCACAAGTCTGAGGACCTTCACAATGGCCTGCATGTGGTACAGTGGGGCTTCAAATGAAAAAATACTTTACTTCAGACTTGGATTTTCACATGATTTTATGAAGGAAGAATTCTTTAGAATCATTATGGACTGTTCTCCCATGCTGTGATCACTGGGGGGGATGTAAGGAAAAGTGGCTCCTCCCCTTGCAGTAGAACACATCACCATGAAGACAAAGGACAAATCTTTATGAATTCTCAAAGGGCTAGACAATTTCTTTATTACATTTCTTCAGTGTTCTGAAAGAGTCAGAAGTACACCAGCGGTGTTAGGACGAATAAGCCTTTGACTTTACAAACAGAAAGAAAATCCCTTCAGTCAAACCAGGCATCATGTGAGCAACTGCAGTCCAGGTCCTTCCTCCATTCCTTGGCTTCCTGCTTCCCCACATTAAATACAAGAACCCTCTTCTGTGATATTTTAGACTTTTTTTGTACTGCTTTCCTGCATTTTGTACCGTTTCCCTGTATCAATAATGCTGAGAAAACATTCTACCCCAAAGGTACTCTCCAGTGCACATCAACCCTTACCTGAGTCTTTCCCATCCCTAGTTGCTTTTGCTGTTCTCTCATGCACCAGATAAGATTGGAACTTCTTGCAGGCAGGTGTTGACAGAGATCCTTCCACTGCCAGCTCACTTACAGTCATAACCTGTAACCCCCACCAGTCTCAGTGCTACAGATTTGGGAAGCTAGAATTAGTCCCTATGGCAACAGGGAAATCTGCAAAGTCCAGGTGAAATGCTGAGAGGTACCTGAGGAAACTCACTAAGCAGCTGGTTCCCATTTATCACAGGCTTCTGCAATTAAGTGTAATCAGATCATCATTCCCACTACAAAAAAGATTGTTGGTAGCACTGCATGGCCAACGAAATACATTTCTTGGGTGGAATGTAATCCTTACTGTAGTACACAGGAGAGCCAGATAAAGTGATGGGACGTTTACTGGGCCCTGAAATTAGCATTGTCTAACTGCCATTTGTTCTTGCTCACCTTTGCCTTTCAGTAACATGGTAAACTGATGTATCCTGAAGGAAAACCAATCTAAAGTGCTTAAATATTCATCTTCCATTCTCATGCCATAAAGAAAGCTGCAACTGAAGGCACTTTTTGAAAATGTGTTACTCTTACTCTCCTCTGAAGTTATTTGTATTTATGTACTTGTTACATGTTCAAATACATGGTGATCTAAATTAAATACATATCGAGTCAAACATTTAGAAGTAAGGCCCTCTAGTTGAAAAAATTGAGATTTCAGTAATTGCTTAGAAGTTAAATACAAAATCAGTAAATAAAATTCAACAAATGTAAATGGAAAGGCAAAATAAACTCATTCTGATGAGTTAATATAATTTCCTTATGGAATGCTGGTTTCCATACTATAATTAATTTTAAACACTAAACCAGTATGTCTGGGTTTTGATAATTATAAAAACGCATTCATCCATGTCCTTGAAAATTATTAATATTTATCATTAGAAATATCCTGTAGACATTAAGAATCAAGGGAGACAGTGTTTCCAGCAAGTTCTTATATAGCTTTGCTAAAACAATAATGGAGTTTTAAATACTTGTGAGTCCAAACCAGAGAGACAGATAAGGCTAAATCCTCAAGCTTCCTTCCTAACATCTACCTCATAAATCACTCAGGCAGAACTTGCACTGAATCTCAAAATCAAAGATTTCAGGACTAAGTTTCCCACGTGCTCGCTTTGTTCCTGTTCCACTCCGGGGAGCCAAGAGTATCAAGTGTTCTAAAGGGATGAAGCCATAATGATTTTATAAAAAGATTATGGAAGCCCCTGTAGTTCTCTTTCCTTTCAGGGATAGCTTCAGTGATAAGGAAACTGCATCATGACACTTTTGAGTAACTTCTCTGACATTTCAGCAACACTGATTATCTACAGTTCTGTTCATGGATATTTTTAAGCCTCTCAGCACATTTGGACCTAAAACTTCACACTTGTAGGAACTCAAACTCATCATCAGTAGCAATAAGATGCTTCCCTTAAGTCAGCAGGAGTCAGTGGGGGGTTTGCTTGCATAGAAGCTGCTGGATCAGATGCCTGCAATCTAGGTACATGTTGGCTTACTGGTTGTGATAAACCTGAAAAACAGAAACTGGAACCAAATATGAGTCAAAGCATTTTTCAGCTTCAAAAAATTAGGTTTCATTTTAGTTTCTTTTCCATTAAAAAAACCCCAAGCTCACTAATTACTGAAATGAAATTTGACCAGAATGTTCTTTCCTTCAATATATACCCCAATCCAAAATCAGGAAATAGCAATTTCACGGAACAGATGATTCTAACATACACACTAACGTATGTGTGTATATCTATCTATGCATACATAGATATCAAAACTTCCTTGGTTGATAGGTTAGCTCTTAAACCTTAGATAATTTGTCTGAGAGAGAAAGCAGTAACTCACCCACAATAGCAGCAAGGATTGCAATAGCAATGATCAATAAAACCCATTGTCTCCTTCCAAAGTTGTAGGCAAATGTCAGTTTACATTTTCATGAATTGGTGGGAAACAACTGTCATCTCCACAAATTAAAAAAGGGAGCTGAATGTTGGTAGGAATGTTAGGAAATCTTTACAACATTTTTGTGGCTAGTTTCTGCAACAGACTGAAGGAGCTGGGTTTTCAGAAGATACCCTGAGTTTTTCTTTTTTCATTTTGCTAAAGCTGAACAGCTGAGCTCTGTTTGTGATGGGGACTGTGAAAACACAAAGGACCAGAGGAGACAGGGCTAGATAAGAAAAGGCGTGTATTCCTTGTCCTATCGCTACTCAATAACTAAAGGAGGCAGGAGCCACAGCAATGTCAGTACAGGCAGATGTGCATCACTCCCTGTGCAGTGATGATGCGGCAACCTGTGCTCCTACAATGCAAATTAACTTACTGCTGTTTCATGTACCAATGGGAAAACTCCAACCAGCAAGTTAGATAACATGCTAAATATAGGTGAACAAAAGAAAAGATGAGATTTACACTAATCCAGAAGTATTGAAGCTATACAGGATAACCATTGTGGTGTAAAGCAAAGGGAACAGCTGATGATGTTTTAAGGATGAGTTCTTACCTCTAAAAGTGAAGTTTTAACTGGTTTGCCCTCTCTCTTTGACATTCCAAATTTTGTTCACCTTGCTGACCACTGAGAGAGGAGTGAAAAGACTTGGAGTGTGTGATTGTAGGGTGCTATTTTTTATGTCAGCATTCTTCATTATTGAGTTGGCTGTTTATGCTGCTGGTGTGTAATGTTGTGAAGCAGACGAGCTGGTAAAGTATGAAGGGTATTCTATAACCTTTGCTGTACTTTGAATTACCTTACAGTAACTTACAATTCAGAAAGGCTGCTCTGAGCAAAATCAAAATACAATAAGATAAACTCCATCACGAGCTGATGCACTAGGGTTGTTTTTGGAGGAGGGCAAAATGGTCTAATTAATAGCTATTGCATTAAACTTGTGCTGCAGTTGCAGTAATGACACTGATAATATTGATGGCATTGAAGATAGAGTTTAATTTAGAATGGAAATGAGCAGAGTATTCATCTTGAACTGCATATTGCTGTAGGCAGTGGAAGGCCTCAGAGCTTCTTTGTTTTGTTGCTCCACTGTTCAGCTGTTTTTCTTTGATAGTGCAGCTCCAAGCTATTAGTATATATATTTACTCAGGACAGAGCTTGTTCATTTCACTGAAGCCCCACAGCTGACATTTGGCTGTACTGAAGAATAAGCATTTATTGGATTTTATTCCTGCTGTTTGGTGTTTCAGGGACAGCTACATGTAGGTGGATAGTTATCTAAGGGGGTCTCCCAACTTCTTTATGATTTTTATAAAACATTTCTCTCTCTTCTTTGGTTTGTGAAAGCTGTTGGCAGCAGGGAATGCCTGCTCCTGCGTCCCAAGATAAGGTTTCATTCTCATCAGTATTTGGTCTCCATTCAGACTCCTGTTGATATGTTCTTCCTTTCCCTTTACTGATGTATCTGTTTGGCTTATGTTATTGTTCAGAAATAAACACATCACAAAGTCTTCCAGTAACCAAGCTGATTTATGTAGGTAGATGAGCTCTTCATCAAATGTCAGGGTCAGTAAAGCTCCTACCCACTCAGATATTAATGCCCACTCTCTCACAAACACCATTTATTAATATGAAATGTCAAATCCAGGAACTGAAACAAAAATGACTGAATAGAACCAAAACCTAGCAAGCAGTCCAGCACTTGGAATATACCTTTGGAATTCATCACAGTAACTGAGACCCAAAAGCACTTTGATTCTGAATGGGCCATACCACGCAGCTAAGATCAAGACGGCCCTGTGATCAAAAGAAAAGAGTCAGATTTACATATACTGGATAAAAACCTTTTCTGTACCATTGAATTTGATGGCAAAATTATTCTTGCCAAAGAAAGATTAATTTCCTTGCCTTTACTCAGACTTCATTCACCTGTTATGTAAAGGTTGCAAGTGCTATCCCAGGTGGAACAGAGTTGCAACCAAGCATCCTAGGAGTTTACTCAGGTAAAAAAACTCTCAAATACCCAGATGGACAAGTTTACCACACAAAGAGTGTGCCAGACCTCCAGAAACACTGTGCAAAACAGGTGGAACATCCGTTTAGCCAGACATGTGCAGATTCGGCTAATTAAAGGATAGTCCTCTGGTGAAGAACTGGTGTAAAAGCTTCTCACTTCATAACGAGAAGAAATTGGTATCCACTTTAAACACCTCCATGACTTCAGGAATGGTCTCTTGTGATAGAGGACAGCCTTTCTGCTCCCTCAATGGCAGTAAAATGCTGGGTCATTTGGTGTTGAAACTTCTGTGAGCGAGTCATATCTCTTGCCTCAGGAGCACACTTACTACTTTCCTTGTTTATGTTTTAATTTATTTTCCCTAAAGATAACACTTCAAAGCAGCAATTAATATTCTCGTAACCTCTTTACTGGTTCATCTTAACACCTGTTCATATATTTACAAAGAGAAACTCTGCATAAGGAAGAGAGTAAATGTAGGATGTATTGTAGAGCCCTCAACATATTCCCAGCTTTTACCATTAATTTGTATGTTTAGCATTAGGAATAATTGTAGGTTTTGGTTATTCTAAGTTAGGAATTTGTATGATGGCTTAAACAAATTATCAGCTTGGTCTTGATCTTGATATCCTAAAATCTCAGTCCAGAGCTGCTGATAGCAGAGCTGACTGCTCCATTTCACCAGTTATTATGTGCCTGAAAATTCTCCTTTCCCAAGAACTTTTTCTGCCGTTCCCTGGATTTTGTAATGAAAATGTTTTCATGCATTTGCAAAGTTTGTCCAGCCATTGGCGTAGATCAAAATCAGTTATGACTGTAGCTAAGAACACAGTAGAGCAGTAGAAGTAGAAGCACTGAAAACTTTCCTTTCCAAATAGCCACAATTTACATGGTTGTCTTGGTTTGTAAGGTCCAGTCCCAAATTACTCTGTACAGGAGAGAATCTCTATCCCAGATTCTCAGCAAATGTCAATCTACATACAGCCACCAACTCCAGAGCAGCTACCAAAGCAAGCCTTAGAGCTGATTCTGCTATTTGCTCTCCCCAGAATAGAGAAGGGTTGTTTTTCATTAGCATTTCTGTCAGTAGCTCGTCTCACCGTGTGTAGTCCTACACTGATATGTTAATATGTGGTCATTTGTTTGTGATTTGGATTAGGAATGGCTGGCAGGTGTTCAGTCTGGGTTCACCCATTCCTACAGAGGAAAAGTTATCAGCTTTGCTTTTCCATTAGATTTATAGGATTACAGCTGAAATCAGACCTTGATCCAGGGAGTTTTATTATCTCTGATCAATAAGTAATGAACAGGGGTAATACTGTTCATGTAATATGGACACGATATGTCCTTAGGATATTGGAATAGCGTTCAAACAAGGAATCACAAATCTAGTTTGCTGCGAGATACCATTTACTAACAGAATTTCCATTCAATTCTTCAGTTTAACCAAATTGGGGATGAGTCCTCTTGCCTGCCCTATATAAATGAGAATGATATTTTACTTGGTACAGGATTTACAGAATAATTATATCTTATACTAAGACAAAGTTTATGAAAGCCAGAGAAGTGTTTAACAGATAATGTTAGACCTTTAAGGACCTATGTTCTCTCTCACAAGATGTATGCAGAAGAGGTGCTGTAATTTGGCCTCCTGCTCTGACATGCTATGACTGAAATAACCTTCAGACTCACCAAAGCTTCCTCTTATGTGGGAATCGGCAGAAGGGAAATATTCTTGCATTTTTAACAGAAAGCTTCATTACACTAATTTTGTTAATTGGTTGCTAAACAGCTTACCCTAACCCTTCATTTCAAGTCTACATCTGTTCTCATTTTTCGCCATTTCTTAGTATTTTATACAGTATTTATTTTCTTTTTCTTTTTTTTTTTTTTTAACTGGGTATCAATTCACCTAAGGCTATTTTGCTGTACATGCTCCTGCTTCACTGCTTTTTACTTTTCTGTGAACTACAGAACATTTGTTTGCAAAATAAGCTTCATGAGTCGGTTACTGCATTCAGCAGTAATTTTTCCTCTTCTCTTCTGCTACCACATGCAGGGTGTCCATTCTGTCTGGCTGAAGTAAGCACAGCAAAGCCAAGGCTGCCAGATAGCAATTCATGTTTCATTTGACCTTGCTGGGACAAGTAGTGATCTGTGTTACCTACATATTAAAAGCATCCTTCAGGGTCAAAAACTGGCTATTGGAAATTAAGGATAAGTAAGAATGCATAAAAGTTATCCCCAAATCAAATGCTTTCTAGAACTGCATCAGCTTTAACGAGAAATGGCAGCTCACAGCACCACACATATCTTTTTATACTGTCAAACATAAACACACAGGAATGTATAAGACATGATTGGCAAGTGCAACCACCAGATCTGCCAAACAATTTGTGCACCTTGCCAAATAAATGCCAGTCAGATTAGGCAGTACAGACACTAACTCTGGCCTTGGCACCTCTCAGCAGTAAACCTTTGCCCTGCTAATAAATGGTAAAACACTATTGCGTTTTGGTTTACCAACATATGGTCGAAACAGCATTATCTCAGTCCTTGAAAATAAGAATAACTCTTCTTTTTACTTCCCCATTCTTTTGCATTTTTTCCCCCCCATTTTTAGAAAAGTATTTTCATGTTCTCCTCCCTATCCAGACAGCAGTATGCTCTTCTGTTACCAGTCATGAGTGATGTTCTGTGCACTGGAGTGCACAACCTGTTTTAATGAGTTCTGGCAGAACATCAGACTCATTCCCCCGCCCCCTGTCTAATTACAACATGCCATTTGTGTGACTCTGATTCAGGATCTATCAGCAGATATATTGGATACACCTATTTCTAGGGATTTATAAATAAGAAATAATAATGAGCATAAAAAATGACTGAAGAATGGCATGAGGCTGCAATATTTTTGGATCCTTTCTACACTGTTTATCCCATTGGCTTAAGATGTTTTTGAGGTCTATGTGAAGAGCAAAGTTTCCTGTAATTCACGTATGCTGTCAATTAATTAATTTTTGGTATTTGAAATAAAGTTGTGAAGCAATTCAGTGACAAAACAATTTGCAAAGTTTCACCCATAGTCCAAAGCCCTCATCCTACAAGGACAATTACCCATATTTTACTTCCTGCAATTTAGCAAGCATGTTTATGTCTAAAGGATGACTGATGTGCTTAGAAGTCAAGCCTGAAGAAAGTCTTCAGCAGACGTCGATCTGCAGTAACAGGCGAAAGCTACTTTTGGCTCCCAAATATTGATAAATTAGTTTAAAACAAAGCGTTTGAAAATTACTTTTAGTTCTACTCATTTGCCAACTATGATTTTTTCTGGACTCAGATCCTGGCAGAAAGATATAGGATATATATCTAAGAATTTCCTATGTGGACCAGCCAGGGACATAAATTGCTACAGAATAATGCCATTCTGATGATTAAGGACAGGTCTTTGCCATCCTTTTCTATATTTTCCAAACTGAACAGGAATTTTGCTGGAATAAAATCAGCATATGACCCAATCAAAATGGTGCTCAAGTTGCTTTTCAATTTTCTAAGGTTTTATGGATAGAAATACATACACAGACACACGTGTGTGTACAAAAAAAAATGCTGGTTTGATCTTCTAAACCGTCAGTCATTGTCTAACAACCGTAGACTGTAATCCAGGACAAAATCAAAACACCCTCCCTGCCTGCAGAGACGGGCCATAAAGGTTTTAGGGTTATAAAGCCATCAGCTTAAACACTAATCAGATCTTACAATATTTGCTGTCTGTTTAGTAAGATTGACTTAGTGTCCACTCAAGAGATTTGGAAAATAAAGGCATCTATATTCACAGTTGTTACCTTGCTTTAATACAGGAATGAGTCATTTACTTTGCTCGTTCCTGTAGTAGGACATAGTTCAAATTTCCTACAAATCAATCTCAACTTCACCTGGTTACTAAGCGGTCAACAGCAGTATGTTTTTACTAGCCCACTTTCTTGGTAATTCTGTGGCCTGAGCCCAAATCTGGGGCTGCCATCAGGCCCCAGGAAGAAAACTAAAGATGACTCAATGAGTGGTATAATGGTAAACATGGATGTGATAAGAAACATTATCAAATTATTCTAAATTAAAAGCAGAGCAGTTCCATTTACCTGTGCATCTACCTATGACTGCATCAGTACCTGATGACATATACCTCTGCATCTTATGGTTTCACCTTTCTTGCTGCCTGACTTTCATGGATCCCTAGCACAAATAAAACCTTTACTCTTTAAACCACTCAGTCATGAACTTCTAAATCTACAGTCCCAACAAATTCCAGGTTTCATTAGCTGGGACTGTCATGTCCTGTTTTCTGCAGAACTGACTGCATTGTTTCATTAAAGGGATTTCAGGTACTAAAAACGTGGTGTTTCAAATCTAAGTTGAGGAGGACATTCAGAATCTGTTGATTTTGTCAAACTTTATTTTCTGGTTTCATTATACTTAGCAAAAGTCACTTGCTGCTCCTAGAGAAGTAGGATACATAGTGGCCACAGCCAATGGCGATTTTTTATTATTAAATGGTTATTTCATTTCATTCCATTCCATCTTCAGGTATTTCTGTTCCCAATAACCTGGACTAACATATAATGTTAGGGTTCCTATAGACCTGGGATTTGCCACAAGCCTTTATGACTTTAAACATGCCTTTCACCTGGCAATCCCTTTTCCCATGTAGAAAGCAGCAATAACTGTGGCTTTGTGGGAATGGTGTGTGGATAGACAAGTGTAAGTGTTGTGAGACATTCCAGAACTGTTGAGAGGTGGCCACAGAAGAATTCAGGTAAAATCTGTAATACTAATGGAGTATCCAGTGAGGGTTATAGTAACCATATACAGAAACACTTCAAGCTGGCCGAACATTTTGGATGGCCAGTGTGAATTAATGACCTGCCTTGGTTCTCCGTTTGGTTTTCTGATTGCTGTTCCCTTTAGAAACAGTGTGAAAAATGCAAAGAGGGGTTCACAGTTTCCCTGTTTGACAGCTGTCAAGGGAGTAATTCTTCACATTACTTTTACTTGAATCCTATTACCCATGTCAACAAAACAGTAACAACGAAAATGAGCTCCAGTGGGGTTTTGGAGTGTCTCTCTCCTGACGTCTATATACAGGTAATAATGTCTAGGGCTGGTTGTAGTTCCTGAATATATATAGAAGGCTGTATAAGACCTGGATATAGCTTCTTTGTATTTGCAAGGTGGCAAAAAACTGGAATTTAAATCTGAAAATTAAGGTATACAAGACAATTTCATGAGTCATAAAAGTAAAGATTCTACACAAAGAATGTTCAACATGGATCTAACATTCATTACTGCAATTTTTCATACTATGAGCTGATTTTAAATAATAGGGAGGCTCCCTGGTAGTGCCCATTAGTCCTTTTGTGCATGCTAAAGAATGGATTCCTAGAGTGGTAGATATTGAAGTTCAAGGATGCCGAGACTCCTGAAAGGCATCAGAATACAATATAATCCTTCTGATAAAGGAAGGAAAATGCCAAGCAGCCAGTACAGCTTCCCAAATGTCTACTCAAAGAATGGAGGGCAGCAAGAATATTCTGGAAATTGAAAGAATAATATATAAATGAGCAGAGCTGGACAAAGATTAGAGCAGGTGAATGTGCACTGAGGTAATTTTAGTTAAAGAAGTGTTTTAGTTTGGACAAATTTGGAGGAGAATACCCTTTGATAGAAGTTAGGTTACAACTCCTCCTTCTTTTTAGGTTTGGGAAAAATTTTCTTCAAAGGAAAGTGAAAGAGATAACAAGCTATTTATTTAACAAACACACAGGTGGGGAATAATAATGCTAAATAATGAGATCCCTCTCTCTGTGGAGAGAAAACTTGAGAAGATTTCAGAGGTCCTCTGTAGGTGCGGTCTCTCCTCCTCGGAGCTGGTCGGCGAGGGGCCACCCCCCCAGGCCTCCAGGAAAATTCTCCTGATGTGTTCAGATGTTGTTGAAACAGTCTAGAAGAGAAGAAAAGAACAAAAAAACCCAAAAATCTTAGGAAACCGAAATTCAACCCTCCGTCTCTCACTGGGAGAAAAAAGAGCTGAAAAAAAAAAACCAAGGGTACCGCCGAAACAGAGGAGCGCATCTCCGTGTCCTTGAAACAACTGCTTTGAAACGTTTTTTGTTTTCTGTCCTTCTCAGGCTCAGTTTAAAGACACAGAAAAGATTGGTAAGCATAGGGTAGTGATAAGAGATACACATTATAAAGTCACCCCAAGACAAGAAGAAACAGTGAATAGAAGAATATTTGAAGATATCAAGAAGAAAAAGTACACTAATGAGAAATTAGACCGGGTAATAAATGATCAGGAGGATTATCTTACTAATGGTTCAAAACATGACTGAGCTGCCCACACTATGGCTTTGGGTTTTCTTTTTTTTCTTTTATTTTTGAGTTTGGTCTGTAAAAAAGAGAAACAAGGAAAGGTGGTATGCATAGTTAAGAAGCAAAGAAAATCTGATATTTCTCTATGCCTGGCTCAGAAGCCCAAAGTTTTACCACCCTTCCCTAGGGCACACTCACCTGGAGACAGGCATGTTTTCCCCAGATCTCTACCTTCACTCCAGGGAAAGTTTGCTGAACCCAAAAAGTTTCAATGAGCTGTTGTTATCAATGAAACTTGACTTCAGTGTGTTTCTACAACAAGCTAGACTAACATTTGCAAGAGGGATCCTGAGGCTGGTGGGCCATAAAATAAGGAGTTTGTGTCAATTAAGGTCCTTTCTGACTCAGTTTATATTGCTTTAATTCTGAGAGGTGAAAACAGAACTGTGCATGGAGATATATGACTATAGGGAGTTAGACAAGGCTTTAAGAGGAGTTCTCCTTACTCTGAGACAGAATAGGTAATAGTTAGCATATTTCCTTTTCCCAAAATCCTCTGCAAAACTTGCAAAATTTCTAGAGGTAGCCTGCTCCCAACTCTTTTCCTATAAATCAAAAGGATTTCCTAACATCAGAAAAGCCTCATATATTTCAAACAGATCAATTTCTTTCTTTTTATTGTCAGTAGAAACAGGGAAATAAAACCCCCATATCATTGTCTTTTTCATTACAACATTTCTTGCAGGTGATTATTACATTCAGCTGCTTCTTTAGCAATAAATTCTATCAACCTTTCATTTCTAAACCTTGTGTTCTTGCTGGCATTCTCTCAGCTTTCTCCAAACTGTCCACACGTTTAAGTGTGAGATTTCAAGTGGAGTACAGTGGTCCTGGAGAGCCCCAGCAGTACTAAAAATCATGGCATAATTAGATCACACTCCTGTTCCACGCTTCAGAAGAGCATTTGCTTTCTTTTCCATGCAGCATCACATTTCTGGAGTGATTCCTATTCAGTTTATGGCCAGATAATTATCTGCAGTGATTTTGCACAGCTAATCAATTCACAGTGTCCTGGTGTTTCCATCTAGAGATCTGCCTCTATTGGATGTCACCTTACTGATTTCAGAATGTTATCCAACATTTGGCAATGTTTTGCCATCACCATTTTCAGTTTTAATCTCCCCCTTACAGACCCTCCCAATCTTTTGGTCTGATCTACACTGAATTTTTTTTTTTCTTTTTAATCTTCTGTTTCACAATCTCAATCAATAGCAAAATGCTTATAAAACCAGACACAGGAAAGATCGCTCTGGGGTTGCACTTTTTTTGTCTTTAGAGTTTGATGTATCAACAGACTTTGTAAAATCTCTCTCACAAAATCTTATTAAAAATGCATTGAAATTATCTCAGATGTGATCACTGCTTTAGCAACAGCAAGCAAAAATTGCCACAAACAGGAGGCCAGAATGCTTTAACAGTGACAATTTAAAGGAAGTAGAAAATAAATATTTCATATATTTCATATATCAACATATAATTTCATAATAAATTTGCCAGGTTTGTATTTTAGTCAAAGAGTATTCATACAAAAAAAACTCTTAAATGTTAGAAATAAGAGTAAAAATATTAAGAATTAAATCCTTCCTCCAAAAATCCAAGTCACGCTTTGTTATGCACTGCAACTCCATGGAAAGGACATACTGGAAAGTCCAAAGAGAGAGCCAAGCATGGTAAATTAAACCTTACAGTGAAGATCTGAAGAAGCCAAAACAGCAACTGGCTCTGTGTTGTAGAAATATTGTATCACAGCCCAATGAGGTGATAATCTTTCTCCCTGTGGCTTTGGTGAGACTGCACATGGAATCCTGTACACAGCTTTTGGCACTCTAATACTGGAAAGGTGTCAGTAAACTAAACAATACAGAAAAAAACCTAAGAGGGTGTGCGTAGATTAGAGAGGATGCTTTTGAAGAAGGATTAAAAGAACTGTTAAGATTTGCTAAAGAAAGGCTATAGGGAATATTATAACATCTACAAACATCTACATTTGACAAGGAAGAAGTGAATTTTTTTCAGTTATACAATGGATTGCAATAATGAATTACAAAATGAAGGCAAAAACCCAAACATAACCAGAATATTAGAAGGAGTTTCCTAAGTCTGTGGCCAAGGTATGTGTTTATTGTAAGTGAAAGAAACTCCCTTTGTCATCTGTAGCAGAACTTGCTTGAGAAACTCAGTGAAAGTCAGGAAATGGCTGTCATCTTAATGAACTTTCTGAGCATATGATAAAGTGTCACCTAACTTCCATCTAACTTTCTATCTATCTCACTTAATATTATCAGAAGCTAGACTCCAGATTCAATTTGGATTATGGAGTTTGAAAAATAGGATCTCTTAGTAAACCTTTCCAGAAGGCAGTGAAAGATGATCAAGTCAGGCAAAACTGCTATTAAAGATATTTCTCAGACTTAATAAATAATCATTGCTCACTACTGTTAAGAAGCAAATGGAATTTTAGTTTTGTTCTCGTCTGAGCAGCTGAGCAGCAAGGGAGGAAGTTACCAAAGGAAAAAAGGAGTCTCCTGGTCACATGGATGACACAATTAGGTTGGATTCAGTTAGATTACTAGGAATCATAGAAAGATGCAACTTGAAATAAAAAACATCCTACCAAATAAATGAGAAATGGAACTTTAATTCCATGCATTATGTCCCTTTCCTCCTCCCATAATTGATCCTGCCTTATAAGTGAGATGGAGGTCAACTGGGGCATGCCATGTATTTTGATATCTGTTATAGCTTTAATTATTGCACCCTAAGAGTGTCAGGTAAACAAAAAAGGTGACAAGGACCAAGGAACTGACAATCTAAATAGGCTACAAGCATTAACATGAGCCCCAGCAAAGCAGCCTGAATAGAAAGGAATGGGCCACATCTGATACAAGACCATTCTGCCACAGGGATTTTCAGAAGCAAGACAATGGGTCCCACGTGAGCATGCAAAGATTTGGTATCACTGTTATTTTATTCTGGATAACAGGGTGCAGCTTGTTGGGCCACTAAAATATTTGCAAGTATTCCTTGCCTTCAAGATTTGGCCTTATGTAAAAGAAGCAATGACTTTAGTAACTGATGTAGGACTTAAACAGGAGGCTCAGAGACTGTCTCAA
Source organism: Struthidea cinerea (assembly GCA_013397865.1). Lineage (NCBI taxonomy): Eukaryota > Metazoa > Chordata > Aves > Passeriformes > Corcoracidae > Struthidea > Struthidea cinerea. The sequence continues at coordinate 410,025 of VZTI01000691.1, read as the reverse complement.
ACTGATTAAACAAGAGAAAAGTACTAGTACTTTGACTAATACACACAAATCCTCTTTTTCTATGAAAGTAATTTCTTAGTGTTTCCATTGTTTCTACCACAAGGTTTCAAAAACACTGTTCAAATCTGGTTTTAATACCTAAATCAGAGTATGAAAAGGTGTATGTTTAACTGCAGTCCATATATATTTATTGATTTAAAAAAAACCCAAACTATCCTGTGATTTATTTTTAAATAACTAGCTTCAGTCATGGTTCTGTAGAAGCGCTCACAATTTATTGACAGAAATTTTCCCGAAAAACCTAAACAAAGAAATATTAGGTACATGACTGTTTATGTACTCCAACAACCACCGTTGATAGAGAAAATAGTGGAAAAACCAGAGATAATGAATGGAATTTTTTTGTTTTGGCAGAGGGATCTGCATTATCTTAGACATTACTATTAACATTCTTATTGTGCCCTAGGATACTCACAAAAAGCATCAAGAAAAATTTATAAGGTGAAACTTAATCAGTCTTTTAACTTGTTTCAGAGATTTTATCAACTTATATTAAATTGACAATATCAAAATCCAGAGATTGCTACCTGCCTCTGATGAAGTTATCAAAATCTGATGAAAGAAAGTTGTGCTACAATTGTTAGTCAGGAAGCCTAGCCAGGTTTGCTTCCATACTTGCTGATGAAACGAAGTTCCAGCTTGTAGAGAACAATTGAATATTTCCATGTGTTGTGCCAGTAATAGCTTTCCCTGTAGAGAAGCGTCTCTTGCTTCCAGCTACCAGCAACACTTGCTCCCTATAATCTGACAAATGGACTGTTTTCAAAGGTGGCTAATTGGCATCTCAGTGGTGTGGACGTGACTTCTGTTGCTTAAAGCTCTGACAGTTCATCTGTTCTCAATGGTAACTTCCAGAGAAAGCCCAGACTTTTCTTTCATCATCCATTGCTATACAGTCACAAGTGCTTGCTGTCACAATTGTCAATACACCCAGCAAAACTATTGTAAAAACAGTTTCTATGCAGCCTTGAAGAATTTGAGCTGGTTCAAAAAAGCCTCGTGAAGATAAAATAGTATGGTAAAACAGCTTCTAAAATATTCCCAAAGCCTATAAAGAAGATAAAATTGTATCCAATTTTGGAAAGTGTAGGATTGGGAATGTCAGAAGTATGGAATAATTTATTTTGGATTCTTAAAATAAATACATTTCTGGAAAAATTGTAAGATATAGAGGAGCCACACATAATTACTCCATTTGATAAAAAATTTTCTCTTAAAATATATGATAAATGTTGTCAATAACTGATAGTTTACACTGATTTTAGACTAGATCAAATGTTCACTCCCCTGACTGCTTTCAGACTGGAATTTATAATGGCAAATTAGCAGACAGTACACTCACCTGGACTATGCCTGTTGCACAGGACAAGGAATCCTCACTAACATTTGGGAAAAAGCATATTCACAGTCCTTACAGCCCAATAAACTCTGAAAAAACACCCTAGTCAGCTTGATTGTTCTCACTGTTACTTCAATTATGCAGCGTACTTAGAGAGTATGTGGTTTAAACAGGTAAGTGAGCCACATCTTTGACATACGGGCTCCATTTGAGTGCCTGCAGTTTGTTATTTGTTTGCCCAGTCTTAAAGCAAGACGATGCAGGACTTCAGTCTGATCAGTAATGAACTAATGATACAAGATCCTGGATATGTTTGTTTTCAGGACCAGCATCTTTCTGTTGGTTAACTCCATTGAAATTAACAGCGTTGGAGTAACCAAAGTGAAAATATGAACTTATATTGTCCTCTTGTAGCTTAAATGGGTTTCTTTGGAAAAATCTTAGTTGTCAGCCTATTAATTTTAGAGTGTTGAGAAAATTGATAAAAACCCTTCCTTTTTAAAATGTAAGTTTTACAACCATTTTAAGTGTTTTGTAAATTAGATATAGCAGACTTCTCAAAATTTTGGAAGAAAACATGACCAGACACTCCTTTATGTGTGTTCAAAATGAGCTCCCACTCAGAGAGCTTTCCCATAAAAACATTTTTATCCAATGCTCTGGCAAGTCATTGCTGACTGTATTAACAATTCCAGTAACCACTAACATACGTAAAGTCTTTTTCATATGACTCATCACTATCAATAAAGCTCAAAAATGAAACAGAGAATAAGAAAAAATGAGTTGATTTGTAACTGATATGTCAGTCAAAAATAACTTTTTAAAAAACAGATTGTTAAACAGTTAAATTTGTCATGGTCTCAAACCAAAAAAATCTTCACCTCATTCTAAAAAGCATAAGTAAAATAAAAATCAAAATTTTGTTTTAAAGAAAAATCTTGGCAAGTAGTGACTAAATAAAATAACCTTATTTTACTAAGTCTTCACTATTTCAAGGCAGCTATTTCCACTCTATGCTCAGCCACCTCTGAGTGCAGGACGAGTCAAAAACAAATCAATGCAGGGATGTGAGAGAAAGGGCACAGTAGTATTTCCTCCCATTTCTCTGAGCTGGTTTGCAGTAGTCTGAACTACTACTAAGTCTGAACGCGACTAACACATGACAAGGCAGACCTCTTTTTATCATATCTCCTTACTCCGCTTGCGCACCCAGAGGAGACTAAGACTAAAGACTAGATTCACTTCCCTCAGCATCTCTCAAGAAGCCAAACCACTGGGGATCAAAAGGCCATTTGAGGCAGGGCACGATGCCTGGTGTCTGTGAGCGTGTTTGTGTCACGTGCTTGAGGAGTTTTGCAAAAGCTGGCAAAAGCTGCTGAAGATTATCATAACCCTTGTGCATCTCTGCTGGTTAAGCTCTGAACGGTACTGGTGCTTGCAGACAGTCCTGTGGGTATTTATATGTGTGTGTGTGTACATGGACAGTGACTCCTTCCAGAGATCACTGCCATGAAAAATACATGTTTCTAGTAATTGTCCACTCTCTTATGACATGGGTACATATTTACACCTGCAATGCCAGGATCTAAAATAAAGGTGCATGAAAGTACTGGGTTCGATTATAATTCGCACTAAGGAAACTGTACCTGCTTTTGGCCATGTTATGAAGCTGTAAAAGGGGAGCAAATCCCAGCAGATCTTTTTCAATGCTTCTCTCCATTGCTCAACAGGTGTCAGACTCTTAGTGTAAATTAGAATCAAACCCCACCAAAAACAGCACAATATAAATTCAAATGGCTAATAACTACGGTTTCAATGGATGCCAGCAACCATATGGAGATAAATTCATAATATAATTAAAACGGTTCAGAAATTCAGAAAGTGAAACACTGTATTTGCAGTTTCATTCACAGCCAGATTAAATGGTGTTATTTTTCTCATCTCATAGAAAATTTTATTCATATTTTTTGAGGAAGTGTCTATATAAGCATCTTTTTTGTATAGTTCATGAAAATAACAGAGGAGTAAGACCATTTATTAACTGGAAGCTGACAGCATGTACACATGTGGTCTTATTTGCATAATTAAATTTAACTTCTGTGGAACTACAGACATGAGCAAGCACCTCACGTCTTTAAAAGTTCATAAGATCAACCTGTGTCTGTTCTTCTCCTTCAGTATTGTTTAATTTGGTCCAGTGTAACTACACGTGAGTACTGGGCTGCCTAAGCATAAATTAAGTGCTGATGCTCCTTCACATACTGGTTTATACTGTAAAATAATACTTACTAACCTATAAAAATTGAAGAAAGAATGACCTTAGGCTTGATATTTTCATTACATTGAAAAATTCAACAAAAAAGAAACAAATCCATTTTAAAAAGAAAATAAGAATACGTACAGTTAAATGCCACTGTATTTACTCGGCAAGGTAATGGAAAACGCAGTGCTTTTGTTTGTAGGAGTTAGTATTCTGCAAGTAATTTTCACAATTTTAGCCATTATTTTTCTATTTATTCTCTAGAATTTAGATGAGAAAAATTAGCATTTTTATTCTTTTACACTGTCCTAAAAAATCAAAAAGATATGTCTCCTGCACTGGAGATATACACAATATCCAGGACTTCTATTTTCCTTTTTTTATTTAACATATACTATCACAGCAACTTTTAACTTTGGATGAAAAATCACATCTCAATGACTTTACAGAATGTCAAAAACTGTTAGGTTAATAGAGCAGATTTTTAGCTGCTTGCCTTTATTCTCCTGTGCATAGCTTTCACTACCCCTATTTTCCTTCATTTGATCATAAGACTAGTAATAAAACTTCTTTTCACCTTAATAAAATGGAGTCAAAGCATATCATTTAATATATTTCTATTTTATTTTAAATAGACACTGATTACTGATCTGAAAACTTATCATTCTATACTGTTGTACCCTTCTGCCTCATTTTTCCATTTATATCCATTGCTGACTGTGATGGAATTATGCTAGCAAAACAATATGATCCCAGCCTTGAGAAGATGTCTCTCTGCTAGGTCAAACAATTTGCCATAATGAAAATTGCAAGAAGAAAATAAGTGCATTCACTAAACAGTCAAGAACATTGGCCTTACTTCTCCATGCCTCATGATAACAGATTGGCCTTGCCAACTTCCATCACAAAAACATTTTCATCTGTAGAAGATCTTATAATTCTTGTTTTGAGTGATTGCTTTTAGATGACACATAGCAATAAATATGAACTTTGTTTTATTTAGTGACCAGCGCTTCTGAAAGACTACAAGCCAACTAGAGCGGCAGAATATTGAATACATAAAACTGCTATTAAAGAAGGTTAAGGCTGTGTCATAAACTATCTAAAATGTTATTATTATTTCAAGCTCAAGCTGATATGCTGGTGTACTGCTGGGAGAAAAGAAAAGAATACAATAGCAGGAGTAAAAGCAGAGTCAGTCGGAAAAAGTCACTGTAATAATGACTCCAATACAAAAAAAAGGGCAGATCCGCTGTGGGTTAGAGTCTACACCAGTGATACCATATCAAAGTCATTCTACTCCCAAACCACAGGAGATTTTCTTTCCAACTAATAGTCTAGAAGATGCCAGGATTGGTCTTGTTTGCAATTAATACAACGTGGACAAGAGCCATTATTTGGGAACTGAAAGTTAAACTACATTTCTTCCACATTTTGTTTCCACTACTACTTTTACATCTGGAATGTAGTTGATGGTGTTCATGCAGAACAGACAGAAGAAAGGTCCTGTTTAGTGCACAGATACTTCAGTTGGATGAACAAGCACAAGTTGTTATAGAACTTTACCATTTAAATTACAATGCCTGTGTACACATGCACTCCTCTCCCACTCCCGTGCAGCATTCTGGGGAGTGGGAACCTTTTTGAGATTCTTTGGCTCTTTAAGCCTTAAAAATGGTGTTGAGCATCCATCAGTGCCATAGAAACATGTTCCCAGATCACTGCTCTGTGTACCTTTATTTGCCTCCTAAAAGTAGGCTCAACTCTGCCTTTCAATACTGATGTCAGCGCTGTCTGGAAGGATAAAACACATCATTTACCTCTTCCACAAAGTTGAAGAGCAGTCTTTTCAACAGACAGAAGCCTTTATACTTTCACAGAGCTTGGCCAGAATAGAGCCTACCCCTGACATTACTTCTAGCACATTTTAAAGATCACGATGTATCCCAAATCCCCATCCAGCACTCAAGCCCCAGTGACACAGCACTCTGGTCCTCCCCTTAGGTACCACTTTGCCTTCACATTTAGCTTATGGATGGTCCTAACTCTTTCAGTGGAATTTGACCTGTGAACATGAGCCTTCAACAACTTGAACTTTTAAACTCGCATATGAAAAAACACTGCAAAAGCCTTGCCATACTGTTCAGATTATGCTGCAAACTATTCCTCCAACCTCACAGGCCTACCCTCACTTCCTACAGGTGTCAGGAATTGCCTAAGAAGCACTGGCAGGTTTGTAGGTTGCACAGCCAGCCGGGAGGAGTTTCAGCATTTGCACCCTCCTCTTGATAGCACTGCTGAGTTGAACCGATGATTTCTGCACAATTGTGCTGTTGTAGCCATAATGGTTGGTGGGTAAAAGAGAGAAGATGCTGATACTTGTAACAATTCTAATGAAAAATGTAAATGAGAATTATTTCTAGCCTGTGTGAATTACAAACTCTATTTATTAACTAAGTGTTATGGCTTGCAGAATGGCTTGTGATTTACTTGTGAATTGTACATCTGGTTAAAACATCTGAAATTCACAATCTGATAATCTGCTGACTGTGATACTCTTGGATTTTAAATCAAGAATATGTTTTTCTTCTACCCAGTGCCACAAAGAGCTAAAAACAGGGAGAAATTAATTAAACATTTTCTACTATCTATTTGCTTATTTTAACACTAATCCCATTGTAATTTTTTTTTTTTTTTAATTACTAGCTGGTGGTTTTTTTCTCTCGGCCTTTGTATCTCCTTGAGTTTTACAATCCAGGGATCCTGGAAAGTGAAGTCAGTTCTGTAGCTGTAAAGCTGACAATTACAGTAGAAATTTGCTACATGTACTCTGCTCAAAAAGAACCCCTCCACAAGAGAACAGAACATCTGAATGGCATCTTCAACACCTTGGCATATCTAGTATAATTGCAATCTGGTGCCAGACACTGAAAGAATTAATTACCTAGTACCTCAGCACTGGAAACATGATTATAACAAGCAGAAAAATGTCATGTACACAGACGTGATGTGGTAACAACTTTCTACTTTGATAATGATGTAGATTTGAACTGCAATTTAGAAGTAGGGATCAGGAGGGTTTTTCTTTGCCTTCCTCTGTGGAAAGTCTAGCTCCACACAGAAGAAGAAGCTGATTTTCTTTGTGACCTCTTTTCTATCTGTTTTTGTCTTCAGTATATGCTCTACAATATGGAAAGGAATTTGGATGGTAAAAATGTTTCCCTTTAAAAGTATTTAAATAAAAATCTATTTTTTCCTGTAAATCAAACATACTCCATATCATATTACTTTTATTAGAATGTGTGAGGGAGAAGATAGGAGATACTGCATATACTGATAGGAAATGCTGCAATTTTAGGTTAATCACTGAAAAAAATTATAGCTTGGTAACGAGGTTAAGAATGAAAATGTGGTCTATAAAAAAACCTTATGTGATATACATTTCAAATGCAGTTTTAATCAACCCCTTATGGAGGAGGATGAAATCTAAGTAATAAAAATGACATAGCGCCTATGAAAGTTTTAAAGTGACATGAAGTTATATCCTAAAAAGAGGCTGGATAACCTCACAAACAGTTATTGGGTATCATGTATCAGCTTTCCCAGGAAACTGATTGGGGCTGACAGTGGTTCTTACCAGCAATTTCCACCACAGCTTCTCCATGCTTGTCAGCAACAAAAATTAATGCAAGTGTTAATAGAGGTGTCTCAAAGCCATTTTTCAGTGTTATTATAATAAACCAAATTGTGACCAGATGTCACACACAAACCAGATAGATGACAGTGTCTTAAAAAAAAAAAAAAAAAAAAAAAGAGGATTCCGAAAGGTTTTTACTTATTTTTTTAATAAAGCTTTATCAGGTCTAAATGCAACATTTCAAATCAAGAAGTCCCTCTCACACAAATAAGAAGTAAACTCTAGCATACTTATTAACGTATCTAGAAATACAAGGGGCATTGGAAAGGCTGTTTTATTACCACAACTGTAGCTAACACTAGGAGCTAGGCTTCTTTTACAACAAAGAAAAAGCCCAACAAATTTAACATGACAAAAGATAAATCAGTGCTCTCGAAAAGCTATTAAGCCATAAGTGTTAATTTCCCTTAGTTAAATCTTTGCTCCATCACCTTGTTATATATGAATCATTTCATAAAAGTGAAAAAAATGGTGCTTTAGAAATATTAAAGTCATAGTTTTATGTCTTCTTGAATAGGTCAGGTTCTTAAACTTTCAGTAAAGGGTATCTAAATTCAGCTATCTTTATAAAAGCTAAAAAAAGATGACAGAGTGCAGTGGAGAGAATCTGTAAAAAATCAAGGATACAGACATATCTCAAATAGGTCTCATTGACTTTTAGAAACACTTTGAAAACAGCTGTAGCCACTGGGGTGCTGTAATGACATAGCCCATTATAAAAAGTAACACTAAGTAAATGTAGGAGTGGAAATTTAACAATTGGACATTTAATGGCTGCAATTATGGCAAAAGAATAATGAACCTATTAGACAGAAGAACTGGCAATTACTCTAAGCCTTATTGCAATACAGCTGTGAAAAAAGTAATACAGAATCATGCTTAAAAATGGTTATTAAAGGGGGATAATGCATTCTGTTTACCTTGACAGAAGCAATTTTTCTTCTGAAATGAAATGGAGCTTTTTGGCTATCAGACATGGGAGCTCAGATGTGATGGATCCTGCTATTTAAAGGTAATGTATTTTCAGATATGCTTTTCTAGGTATAAATGATGTCTACACCAAGACTATAACATCTAGATTTATCAGTCAACAAACAGACAGAGGAAGATGTTTAAGAACATAAAGAAACGAAAAATAAACAGCATGCAAAAATTTAAGGTACCTTCTAAGCAGTCTAAGTAGCTACTCCTCATGATCGGAAATACTAAGTATTAGTTGTCTCTTACCAAGGCAGATTAGGTGCCAGACCCATTAGGCACCTTACAAAATTGCCACATTGGGATTCAGATGTAATTTACTTGGCTTGCTTAATTTTCAGCTATATACATCCAAGTGAGGGTGTAAGTGAATGGAAAGAAGTAAAGAGTGGCCCAGTTGAAACAAGGAAGGCTGTACAAGAAAGTCTCAATTGTCTCATATGGAAGTGTAATGTTTGATTAAAGCAGTATATAATTTTTAAAACTAGTTTCCTTTAGATAGCCAGAGTCAACAATTAAGGGTGGGAAGTCCGTAAAAGTTTTGGTAAAAGATACAGGATGTATTGTTTGTCCACACATTTAGTAATCTGACAGGAGTTCAGAGGACAGCCATGCCAACCTTGCCCAGGCCAATGATTTAACTGGTGACTGTGTTGAGCATTGTGGAAGTTAAACATTCCACACCAGGTCATGGAATTGTTTTTAAAACATACGTCCTAAGCCCAACTAATAATTGGTCTGTGTTGATCAACTTTCTACTTCATTCAGTGCATCATGATTGATTTATTAAATACACTTCAGATCACAGCCATTTCCACAGAAGTGCTCAAAACTTAAATAGAGATTTAAGTTGGAATGGCAGAATGTAACCAAAGAAAGGGCCTCAGGGCTCGTGTTTTATCATTTGGTGCAGATGGTTAGAAAGGAACCAAGACTTGCCTTTAAAAGGTAAAGAAAATAGGATCAACTAATTGAGGAATAGAGTCTTAAAAGACACAAACCATAGTGCCCTATGAATGCCTTTTTAAGGTCAGGAACAAAGTAATCAAAACATATGCATTAACAAAATTCTTGTCAAGGGCTTTGCTAAGATCACAGAAATTAATATGTACAAAAATAGGTTAAATCTTGGCTTAAACAGCACGATGACTAGCAATCTGTATGTATTTGGTTCAGGTTCTGGGACTAACTTTGCCTGTTTTATGTAGCTATGGCTGCTCAAAACAGTTGAAAAACTGCTATGAGGGACCATAAAAATGTTCCAGTTTGCTCTAAATTATTCAGTAGGTGATTTAGGCCCAAGGCCAGTCTGTGAACGTGGGTATGGAAAAGTGGCTTTGAGCTTTGGTTATCAGTTTCCTAGCACGGGAATTAATTTTGAGAATGAAAGGGTGAGTTGAAGATTGACTTACTGACTTAAAAAGGTGTCTGTTTAAGAGCAATATGAAATGAAAATCAAGCTATTTTTAATGTGTATCAAATGTGCCCCTTGCACTGTGGTACTTTTGTTACATGCTTTGGTTACTCTGTGGGACTGGTTCAACACACACATATTCCCTGCATACTTTCCTCAGGAAGTGTCAGTTGCTGAAAATGAGTCCCCAGATCACTGAGAGCAGAAGGCTCTTCAAGCTTAGGAGTGGGGACCATATAGGCTATGGAGAAACACGTTCTAGAGACAGCAGAGAAGACTGCTAAGGAGTTCTGAGATATACATAACCCTGTATTACTTGTCCAGAGTCAGAACTCATTTACTTCTGAAATGCAGGCAGTTTATTTATTCCTAAAATATATAAATATATATATTTGCAGATGACTTGTGAGTGATAAAGTGAGAAAATTCAGTATGCTAATTCCCCTGAAAGTGAAACTTGATTTACCTTAAAGTATAGCCTGAAGTTAGTGACACTTATACCATCACTTCTCAAGCATGCCTGCCAGACAAAATGTCATGATACTATAAATTATGTCTCTTTACCCACATATACTTCCTCCTTGTTTCCTTCATCTTCCCTAGGACACTGCTGTAGAGGTTTCAGACCATACTTCACACTAGCAGTGTATTGCATCAGCATGCAAATTATACTTACATCTTTCAATGTGCAAGCAGCTGTTTTGTCCGTGCTTCGATTATTAGAGTTCTCTCTAGACTGCAATGTATCAGTGGTGTCTCTGGCTGGGAAGGTGGTGTTTTCACACATTCAACCCAAGCATGACTAAGATCGAAGCTTTGAAAGCACAGCCTGTTTGACTAGTGTTGATGTACACATCACAGACTAGCAAATAGAAAATACAAGAAGGGGAGTATGAAGGAAAGTGGAAAAAAACATACCATGAAAAAGTGCCATTAAAGCAGGATGTTATCCTCAGTTGTCATCTTCTGAGAATATATTTGTTCACCAAGCAATAAATAAACATATCCTCAGGTTCTCTGCTTTGAAATGATGCTACAGAAAACCACATTGCTATTACAATTGAGTTTAGGCTATCATTTGGTTTATGGCAAAGAGATGGCAATAGGTAACTATCTCTGGGAGGAATGATTCATCCAGAAGGAGGAACAGTATTTTGAAGACCTCCCTTCAAACTTTTCAGCTTCCCAGAGATGACGCATATTACACAAGACTAGAGAAGAATAGACACTGTCTTTGAAGAAGCATTAACATGCAGTGCCATCTTTTAAATGTTTTAATTGCTGGTATTCAGCATTTGTATGAGTCAGACAGTATGTTTATATCAATTTTCTCTTTCTTGCTAACTTCCTTTTTACTCAGAAATTGCTGAGAGGAGTTTGTGCTTTTTTCTCTACAAGATGTACGTATTCATCTGGATGCCCCTCTGCTTATTATCCTTCAGAGAGAAGCCCTAGCTCTTGTACCTTCTGAAACTGCTTACAATATGTGTGGGTTTTGTAGCATGATTTTCTTTCAAATAGTACAGAAAGTCATTGTTAAAAATATAAGGACTATAGCAAAGGATAAAGCAAGACTGGTTAATTTTTAATCTTCTTGAATGTGCTGCTATAATTGATTCCTGAATTCTAAAAATTGCCATTCGGATAGTCAATACACTAGGGACAGACACTCAAGATTATCCTAAAGAGCTTCCCTTTTCTTTTTTTCTTCCTTTTTTTTTGTTTGTTTTATTCTCATGCTACAGCAGACCTTTTTAAATGAGCTGTAGGTTTTCCTGGTTCATTTAGCTCCATCTGTCTCCTTCAAATATGGTCTTATTACGTGGTAGACTTTCTACAAGCAAAAACTTTTAAATTAAATGTTACCAGAGGATGAGAGCTTGCTAACCAAGGATTTGCCCTGTTTTTCCAAGAGGTTCTTCTCGAAGAAACGTTCTCTTTTCACAAAAAACCCCGAAGGAATTCTACTTACTGTGTTGGGCCAACTGTGCAGTGAAACACAGGACAGTTCTGTGTATCAGTGCACTCCAAAGCTGGTACAGCACCACACTGACACCGCAGCTCAGACCTGGAAGCAGGACAGTGTTGATCAAATGGCCCTGGGACCAAGACCAGGATCCCTGCGGTGACACTGAGGGAATGTTTTGGATCCAAGCTGCTTTGTGTACACCTATGTAGGTGTTTCTAAGCTGGAAGATAGAAACTCTACAATGCAAGATAAATCTGTCGACATGGCCAAAAATACAGTCAAAGGTGTGTCTGTGAAGAACACAGTGGGTAGTGAAGAAAGGCTTTAAATGGGCTGAGCAGAATATCCACAATATTCCTGCCACTGCGTACTCAGTAACATGAGGGGGAAACATCAGCTCCAGTGGCACTGCGTGACAGACCCTCTCAGGTCTGGTCCGTCAGAAGTTAAACCTTTCCTGTCACCAGACTACAGCATCAAGTTCCTAACCGAAATAACTTATAAACCTCTGAATTCTCACTATGTTGGGGAAATAAATGTGAATAATTAGCTCACATACTTTTAATGATTATCTGTATTTTTTTTCAGACTGTAAAAGGTAACTCTACACACGGTTGCATTTTTTGAGAGTGCAACTAGACTATATTATTTATAAGACAGGGCCATTACTTGCTTAGATTTCTTCTATGCTTCAGAACTGGACTGGCATCTTCATAGCTAGCACCAAGAGGTTGTTTAAAAGAAAAAACAAATCATGCCTCCCAAAGTTCCACAAACTTAAAGTACATCTGCAAACATCAGAAAATGTTTAGAAATTTTGGGTAAACTCAAATTCAATGATAATTGTTTATCCCTAATTTGCATGCATGAGTCATGTAATTGCCAATGAGTGATGAAATAGGGAAGCAGGTGATAATGTCTGCACACTGGGTTATGAGTGGAGTGTTCTGAGGCACGAGGCTTTCCAGAGTTACTGGAAAATGTGACAGACCAGGTCCTTTCAGTTACTGGACAAACAGAATAGATCTGAAAAAGCAGTTTGACAGGCCAGCTAGAAAGCTACATTAGAAAGTCTATCACAAAAGAAGAAAGATGATTTCTCAGATAAGAGATATGAAAGGCTCCAAAAATACAAAGGATTCTGAGGGCTCCTATTATAATCTAGCTCATCCAAAGATAAGAGAATAAGGAAGATCAGAGAGATATATTTGCAATGAGTAAAAACAAAAAGTCACACCCTTTTTGTTCTGCCCAATGGCCTCATTACAAGCAACAAACCACCTAGTTATAAAACTGAGATCCACTGTCTGTGTTCTTCCACTCTAGCACAGGCTGTCGTACTGTGTGACATTTGCGTATTCCCATCAAATTTAGGCTGCTTGCACATCTTTCTAAGCAGCATTATACCACAAAATGTAATGCACTAAATATCCAGTAATACACCATCCTTTTGACTAAAGACAAAAAAGGGAAAGAAAAACAGGTATGTATTCTTCAAAAATACTGTTTTGGAAACTGACTATGTAAGTATGTTGTATTTCTGAAATGTTTCTAACCAGTGATTTGTACATGCTGCTCTTTTGGCTGCTAAAAGAAAAAAAAAAGAAAAAAAAAAAGAGACTAATGAGATGGAAGATCAGCTTCTTCAGTTCAGCTCAGGATCAGTTCAGAAATTACCAGCATCATAAGAACTAGACATGGATACACTTGTAAATCCTGGGAAAGGACTGCACAGTATTTACAGTGTAAAATTCTTCACCTGTCATAAACCAAGCAATCCTGTAGGATTGCTGACAGCCACACCAGATTTCAGATTACAATGGAAATAATTAAAGCTCTCTTTATTGCTGGGTCACTAAAGTAGAGTAATGAAATTCAGTAGAAGCATTGCTAACTGTAGAAAGCATTCAGAAGTGCTCTGCCATTGAGATCAGTATTTCTGACTTGTCCATTTTGAAAGATGATAGCTCTGTACTGAAAGCAAAAGGCAAATGTTTTGTCATTGGCTTGTTGCATTACAAGCTCCATTTAGGACTAAACCATCCGTTCAGTGACAGGAGAGAGAAACCATGTAAACCACTACAAACTTGAGAGTCATTGTGGGATCACAACTGTGTATGTCTCATCCTCAATGAAAGAGAGTTTCCAAGCAGTAAAGTCTTTGAATGGACTTTGGAAAGTAACCTGCATGGGAAAGAAGTGAAATTCTCCCATAGTTTGCTCTGAAAGCTGCAGTTTGTCTACCTGAACATTGAGTTTGAGGAGCTGCCTGAAAAGTGAGATCCAATTTATTGCAACTAGGAAGCAGAACTAGCTGGAAGAAGGCAGGAGGGATCTATTTGGACCAAGGCTGATAAGCAGAATGAGAATTGAAGGTGAAGCAAGATCAATCAAATAGAATTTTCTTGTCTTCAGACTTTTAGTGCTCTAAAGTCTTTGAGAAAAAATGCCCCTAGGATTAAGAAATGCTTTGCCAAACATGTCTTGTCATTATTACCTCAGTACCAACTCAGGAACATACTGAAGTTCCTAGGTTTTCTGGTTGTGTCACATCTTCCAGTGCATCAGCAGATCAGTGCAAAGCAAATTAATTGTCTTGTACTTTGCTTTGTATCTTCTTAAGTCTCTTAATGAACAGCTTAACAAAACCAATTCATATCCAATAAAAAACAGCCTAACAAATTCTAGCATTTGTGAAATGTCAAGTAGATTTTTGTGCTCACAGAATCCAGAGCGTATTTCTAGACCTACAAGTCTGAGCTACAAAATAATCTGTATGAAACGAGAATTCATACAAACCACCAAATTACTAACCATCAGTGTTCAATAACCTGCTCGCATACTGCATTTCCTGTACTTCTGATTCTTAGTGGATAGACTTCTGTGACCAATGTGCACAAGGAGAAGCTATTGTAACTGTGTCTGCAGGAAGAGTGGCACTTGGCAAATAAACCATTCCTTGAGGCAAGGTGGTTGTAAAATTGCATACAGGTCTATAGCCCTCTGCTCTTCACTACTGCATGGAAATGGTTCTCTTTGGCTAAATTAATTTCTTAATGACAATCAATTAGTATACTTGTTGCTGGTTTCTGTTATATTCTACAGATTTCCAGTTTAGTGCCACTGAGATGTACATTTCCTGACCCTCAATACATTAAGCTAATGTATTACCACATTAAAGCAATCAGATGACCACAGCACTTCCCACCATCTGCAATTTACTTTTACAGTGATGAGTGCAGAAGCCATCATGTTTGTGTTGTCCTCTGTAATAACAATCTCCTTGCTATGTAGCTTTTAGTTCATTATTATAATGCAGTCACACTTCCCCAGAAATAAAAGGTGGTGGCTATGAGAAAATTTTACTTGCTGAATACAAAAACAAGGTCAGCTTTTATGAAAAATGTAAATTTGACACATTAGGGAGAGGTGATATCTTTTATTATACAAGTAAACACAGTAGGACAAACAGCCCAGCTTTGGGTGCACAAGGCCAAGTGAGGGGGTTTTTTCCCATCAAAAATTGTAATAGCTGTTGTAATAACATATATGACTTTTTCATGAAAACATTGCCTTATCTGTATTCTTAGACCATCATAACAACAACAATAATTTTTCCCTATATATGTATACAAAACTGAAACCCTGGGGATCTCAAAATTCTTTGTAATTTTTCTCCGTTTTGTAGTGCTTATTCACCTTTACACCATAAACAGTACCTGCATAGAGACCTGGGTGTGCAGCACTGAAATTGCATCACAAGATTTTGATACTTGATCATAAGAAAATGAAGAAGTTTCCCTTGTTAGAACTAGCAGAAGGAATTAAGTTAGAATGCAATGATTACAAGACTTGAAAGCTTTGTATTTTTCCAGAAGTATGTATAAGGTCACACAGCAGAGGAAATCCTAAAGAGGGCTTGCTGCATATCAGCAGCAAAATAGAACCAAGTTCTAGCTCCAAGAGGCATCTAGACTTGGTCCAGGGGCATGTGCTCCCTCCAGCCACGGAGCTGACGGAGCAATGCAAACAGAAAATGCATAATAAATCTGTATATGTTTTTAAACTTATAAGCTTATCTTACAAGCTGGTTACATGACATATTCTCTTTGAAAATATTATGGATAAACTTGTGCCAGCTACAGTCCATCAATTTTATGAAATGGTGTTTAATGAATGCAGCAGATTCCCACAGCATAACTACAGAACCATCACGAATAATGAACGTAATAAAAGAAATACACCTCCAAGCACAGAACAAGCTACTGACTACATCACTTTAAAAAAAATAAAAAGAAAAAAGAGGGTGACTTAAAGAGTTATCTGAAAATATCATTCTGTAAACAAATTTGAATATAAAAGCCATGCAGAATTTTTATCCTTCAAATTTGTATAAAGGATTTGTCATCTCTAAAATGACAATCCATTCAAAGTACAAAGGCAAGCGTGCTGAAGGCGCCAGTTTGATTTACCAAAAATACCAGGAAATAGGGCAGAATACAGCTGAGCATAAATTCCTACAAAAAGTTATCCTCAAGTGAGTGATCACCAGGGAGCAAAATACTTGTGCCTCCACTTCACAGAGATATCAAGGAACAATAGTGCACTTATCACTAATCAGTATCATTGCCACTGTACTCCAGAAAATTGTATTTACAGAGGCTTATTGCTTCCTTTACTGTCCCCAAACATAAGACAGGCTTAGATCAGAAATGGCCCTAAACTTCCCCTGAGCAGAAATAAAAATACACAAAAAATCCCCAAATCACTTGCCTCCCCATTCAGATAACAATTTGAAAATAAAAAGAAATGTATTTCCCTGTGTTTTCCCAGTGTACTGCCTACCACATTCAGGCCAGTATGACATACTGAAAGAGCAGGTAGCTGATAGTGTGATCACCTGGCAGAGCCGGCACAAAGACAGCTCTAAAGCCTGCGTTTCCTACCCAGCTCAGGTCGTCTGCCTTGGGCACTGTTCAGTCTGAGCCTGAGAACAGGATGGGCTGAGACTGCACCTGCCAGCCCTGAGCCCACTCAGCTCCTCTGTCATCTTGCTGCTTCGAGCATCTCTCCACCGCCTGCACGGCTCCTCATGGAAGGGGAATGCGAACTCACAGTGAGGAGGAGGAGGAAACAAACATCCAAACAGCCTTCAAAATATTTTACAGATAGGGGAGAGGCAGCTCCCACCGCAGAGACTGGATGAGAGCAACCCTTAGGCAAAGTCCGTCCTGCATGTTAGCTGGGTAGCCACACCCTAGGGTCAATGTAAATAACCACCAAGCGAGGGCAGGTGAAAGGAATCTGGGTTTATCTCCTCCCTCCTCCGAACAGGAGCTGTGCTTCAGTGGGAACCTGCCCATCTGCATTATAATGTTATGAATAGCAATCCTTGGTATGTAAAAAAATGCTCAACAAGTCAGTGAAGACTTACACTGAAAAATGCTGGATCTAACTGTACTTCTTAATGATCATTAGTAAAAACTTGGCAAAAGCAGAAAAGGCACACGTATGGTCCCACGTCTGGTATGGAGTTTAAAAATCCAGAATCCAGAATTTTGTACAGCGTGCTTACATCTCAGTTAATGAGTCTTTTGATTCAACTGGCGCACATGTACTTAGTGCCAAAAGTACACCTGCTCTGGGTGGGGTAGTGTTACCTCCACTACAGACAGAAATGTCTTCAGCTGGCTACAGACATAGTAAGGGAAGAGAAACTGACTTTATCTATCTGAAAGTTACTGTCTCCTACGCATAAGAATTACCAAGGAGAAGGTATGAACTTCTACCAGCAAGATAGAACAGGAAAAAAATTGGCAGAGAAGTGGAAGAAATATAAAGAGCAAAGTACTAAGTGAGTGATGTGGATGTTAATTTGAACACAGAAATGGTGTTTAGATTTTTAGGATGACTAAGATGTGTTTTAAGGGATCTCAGAATTAATCAGAGGCTTATTCATGCAAAGCAGTGGTATGCATGGGACCCTGTATCAGCAACTCTGCTTCTCACAGTTTCTTTTTTAATGTTTCAGGAAGCCAATTAAAAAAACACAATTATAAGCAATCTGGTTGTGTCACTGCATTTCCTGGATGGTAAATCAGTAAAATCAGGCTTGGACTTTGTATAATTGTGCCCACAGATGTCTCCCTGAGGAACTGAAATGTACATGGAAAAGATACATGGGGTTTTGTTTGGGTTCATTTGGAATGAAAAAGCACAGCCCTACTGCAAAGCATATTTGTGACACTGGGAAAAAAATAAACGTGGTTGTTGCCATCTGGCTCTTTCAAAATGATCCCTTCAGAGATCTGTCTCTGCCTATTTATACCATATCCATTGTCATCATATCTGACCATCCTGTGAGACAGCACTCTGGGCAAGATGCATGTAGGGTGATGTTCTGAAAATTACGGAGATGATTCTCAGTGAAAATCAGCATAGCAAGATTAATGAATGAAGTATGTAGTTTATACCAACTGAGAATCTGCCCTCAGGGATTAATCACCCGTTCTTAAAAGATTTTAGAAATACTCTTGTCATGGCTGTTCTGAGTGTGCTCATCCTGCCTCAGAGACTGGGGATAAGGGCAAATGGCTTTTTGCTTTAATCTTCTGATGAGCATTTCAATGTCTGTACAGACCTATCTCTTTCACACCAGTGTTCACGGACCCTCTCTAAGTGTATTCACACACAAATAGACCTTGCGTCAGAACAGTTTATATTTTCATCTCCGAAATTCTCTATAAGGAGCAAGGCTAAGAGGAGCATGGAAGGGCACTGAAGAGAGAACAACTAAAGATAAATCAAATACAACTACTATAAGCTAACAGTGAGGTAGGCAGGCAGGGCTTGCTATTTCATGTGCAATATTCAGGAATACAAACAGAATATTGTGCCCTTCCCCTTTATAGAGCCATCTCTCCTTTTTTTTTTTTTTTTAGGCAATAATTGCCTAACAGGCCCTACCAAAATTCATTTTCTGATTAAAAGCACTGTGGGCATCCACTCAAGGAACAGGGGTAATACCATGTGATTAGGCATCCATTCACACCATTCAAATATTATTTATTCACAGTAAAAAGTCTATGAGGAAGCCACAGCAATATTAATATCTTAACAACTAAGGTGTTAATAAAAAATACTTAACCTGATTTGTGGGAGGGACCTGGTTTCAAGAATTAAAAGTGGCCACATTCAGCCAATGAGTTGCTCCTCTCCTAATTTCATATCCCACGCAAATGATAAAACTGTTCAAAATATTTGACCAGCCAAGAGGAAAATCCCAAATGAAGTCCACAGAGTTTCTCGGTACAGCACAAGAAATGCTGTAAGCTTCAAACTGTACCATTAAGACTTACAAAACCCCCCAAACCTGACAAAATCTTTAAAACTAAAAATGGGTTCAGAAATTCTGTTTTCTTATCAAAACCAGTCTAATAGATGGCAGGGAGCACAGACAGTTACATTACTTACATACTTTTCCAGAACCCCCTAAAAGGGAGTCTCCCATCTTTTAACTGTTTAATGATTTCTGAAAGCTTTCAAACTGGTTTTCCATCCAATATCACAGACCTAGCATTACTGCTCCTTTGGCACGTAAAGACCCCATAAAAATTGCTATGTGCTCAGATATGAAGGAGCATCTGCAGCAATCCCACACATGTGGCTTAATCCTGCTCCTATTTAACTCACCTGAGAGCAGCAGGGGGTAGTTCTGCGCTGCTTTAAGTTTCCACAGCATGCCCTAATCCCTGCTCACTGCTGGCCCAGCACCATGACCAGTTGTTTTGGCAAAACACTGCTGTGGAAAGCCTTACAAAGATACAGGCACTTGGAAGGACCAGTGGGAATGCAAACACCCAAATTTTGTAATCTCACTGGACCCTTCCTGGACTCCACCTCACAGCAGATGGTCTGATTCTGATGCACTACTTAGTGTAAAAAGGTATGAAATTTGAATCAAAATCAGTCATAAGATTCTCTCATAGCGGCAAATCCACTCAACCATATTTGAAGTAGGAAGTATTCCTAATTGATCTGCCAGGATTTTCACACTAACCACACTTGCCAATAAAAAATCAAATCAAAACAACCCAGTACAGAGAGTATGAAATAAGATAACAGTGACAACTTTTACAGGCGATCACCAGGTTAATGTTAAAATATTCACAGGAGCTACTCTTGCAAAGGCTGTGAAACGTGACTATTTATCTGAGCCTGAATACATACTACCCAGTAAGTCTCTAGTGTACTCATTTTTCTTCAGCATTTTGCTATGAGTAACTCCTCTAGCGAGGCCTGGTAGTTGATTCTTTCACTACTTTTCAGTCACCTCTGAGAAGAGTTTCTACTTTTCACTCTTCAGGGATCACTTTTATATCTTTCTTCTAATCACATCTAGCTCCTTTGCTGGAGGTTGATTTTTCTTTCACATTTTTTCTTCAAGAAAAAATATCATTTTTCCAACTACAACCTTTTGTTCCTTTCTCTTCAAGTCACAGAATTATCATTCTGCAGCTGCCGCTAAAAAACCCCTTCTATTTTATATAATTACTCATAAATCAAAATAGTAAAGAATGTCTTTCCTAGCTTTTCAGTGTTTCTGATAACTGTGTGATGAGAAAAGGCTTTGTGCTTCGCCTGTATCCTAGCTGGATATTACTTGTATTCTAGATCTTGACAAACCAGACTTTGAAATTAATTTTCATGAATATTTATGGTAAAAAGAGGACACGTTTGAAACGATAATATTTAGATTCTCTTACGGTGCAATCGACCAGCTTGCAGACAGAAGAAGAGGGGCTCAGAAATAAATGACCTAAGATCCCTGTAGGACTCAAAATTCAGGCCAGATCATCCATTTTTCTTCAATGGAGCAATGCTGATGTACTCCCACACACAATATGGCCTTGTTCTCTGTGGTACTGTTGCACCCAATACTTCTTTTTAACAGGTTTGCCTTTGTCTGATTCAAAGGTTTGGTTTTTTTTTTTCATTTCTGATGCACCTCCTGCAGAAGCATAATAATTCCTGGAAACTCTTCCAGAGATGAATGTGCTGAAATTTCACTGTGTAGGGGCAAAATATTATATTACATAATATTGAATTTCAGTCTTATAGCAGAGATTTTCATCTGGAGATATTAGAGCCCTCAAAATGTAATATTCCAACTTCTATATTCAAGCATCAAGTATTTAACTGTCAAATAAATGCACTTTCAGCTGGACAACTCAGGAACTCCAGTGATATCTGAAGCTCATCAGACAACTCTCAGGTTATTTTTCCCCTTGATTTCTTTGGTAAGTATTTCAAGCTAGACTGCACCTATGTACGAGCAGCAGTCCTAAAGCAAAGCAGTGCATGCATCCCACATGCTCAGATAAAGTATTTTCGCAGGCTGATTGTCCAGCGTTCTGCAGTAACGGATGTGAATGACACATAAACTGCAGAAATTACTAAGATCCTTTCATGCATGTGTCTATGGGGAATCTTCATTAACATTGAAGTTGAACCCCTAAAGAGATGACTGGACATTTTTGCACAGCATCCTCCTGGTCCCTTGTCAAACGGCCTCTTCTTAGCATTGGCACTGAGGTGTTCTTTACGTAATCAGTTTATGACAGCACGAGTGCTTGTATGAGAGGGCTGCGCTCACATTAGAACGTATTTTCTGACATTGCCTGTTCTTCACTACCTTTTAACCAGTTAACTAATTAGATTTCACTTTGTGAAATGGACACTAAGTAGGATGGTTTTTATCCTGGCTCCTACTCTGAAAAATTATGGGATTGTGAGCAGCAAATGTTAATCGAATATACAGCAGTAGCTGAGTTCTGCTGCCGCCCTTCTCTTCCTGCTGCCCTTTTCGAGACTGAAGGCTGCCATTATTGTTTCATTCCTCTGACCTCTTATAAGGGCACCACAGAAAGGTCAGGCTGCTCTTTTCTTTCCTCTCCTCCACATGAGCTGGTAGTCCAGACCTCTTCAAATCTCTTCCCAGAGTTTTCCGTTACACTATGTCTCCCTGCATACTTTGCTCCTATCCTTACCTCGGATTTATTGTTCTAGTACTAATACATAAAATACAGGCACCTCCAGTTCTCCAGGTACCGAGACAACCTCTTAAAAAACAAATGGCTGACACCTGTCATACGATCAAATAAGAACAAGAAAGACATGTAAAACAAAATGTGATAAAACCCTCCAACCATTTCACCAAAATTCACTTGCTGCCTCCCCTTAGCCCATTTGTGTCTGTGACCAAAGGGGAAACCAGCAATCTGTCTCACAACTGGTCCTGGAAGTTAGCAAAGACATCCACAGGAATAGTAAATCACTGCCTCCATCTTCCCGCTTATTTTTGTGTAACCCTAATGTCCCAATGCAAACAAAGCTCATGTGATCACAGACACATTGCTTGTTTGCATGCCTGTCTACCTCCATTAGGAAACTTTGGATTTCACTGGGCAATTTAAAACTAATTTCAAAGAAAAACAAAGGTCTCAAAATACAGGCATGAGTTTCGTGAAGCTCAGCAGCCAGATAATAGAAGAGAACCCCTACTAGAACTTTAAATGAAGGAAAGGCAGGAACAGGTTAAATTGTCTCCTTTTTGTTCAGTTTGCTCAGAGGAGGAAGCAGCAAACAGTGAGTGGGTACACATTTATTAACCGGACCAGAAGTCTACACTTAATTTAAAACCAGCCAAAGTATGTTTTCTTTGGACCACCAGACAGGACAGAAGGTGGTAGAGAATATGAGAAGGAGCTCTGAAGCCACCTTCAGTTACCGCAGTAGAAAATCTCTCTGGGAATAGGCATGGGATAGGCAAGAGAGGCATAGAGGCAATATGGAAAGATAGAGGACATAGGGATACCACAGTGTATGGAGGTTTTTAAGGGACATGGGGAATGTGCAGCAAAATCAATGGAGAAATGCAGACTATTAAGGATAAATCCATTGCTAACTAGACTTCATTACTCCCAGAACTAGTAATAGGGCTATGGCTTATGTCCCTTCACTGAAAATAAGTAGAGCAACCACATCAGACAGAGCTTCTTCTAAGGATTCACTGAGATTTTTTAGCTTTCTAGATCAAAGAAAATGCTTCAAATGAATCTGGGAGACAATGGCATGAACAGCCTTATGGGGTAAAAAGAAACTTCAGCTCTTATTGATATCAGTGAAATGAGATCAATAAATGCAGTCACATAACCTTCAAAAGTTCAGGCAAGTCTAGTTAATTCATTATAAATGAATGTATCAGCTCATGCTCTGTTCAGGTGTCAATATTTTTAGGTTGAGATAATATACTGGTAAAAAACTTTACTGTGTTATCTTTCCAAATAGCCTGACTACAGTATTCAGCGGCTGTTCCCTGAATTTGTAGGGTTTCCAGAGAACCCCTGGCCAGGCCAAATACAGGTATATGTAAAACTGTCCATAGAAACCTCTGCATATGGAATCAGGCTGATCCTGAACAGCAAAGGCACTGTTTTTATTAATTCAAACATTCTCTTGTTAAGAGATTTTAGTACTCTCATTAACATTAACAGCACAAGAGCAATACCTTGTTAAGAGGAAATACAGTAGTGAAAGGAAGAATGCTCCAGAGAGGAAGGTTTTCATGAGGCTTAAAGATCTTTGGCACAGGATTCAAATGAGAGAGACTTCTGTGCCTCAGAAAAGTTACCCCTCTGCCCACAGGGGAAATACGTCTGACTCTGAGTCAATTAAATATTGCCCCCAGGCTTGAATTCTATAGCCAGTAAGTCGGATCTTAACTACTCCTTATATGTTACAAATTATTAATGTACTAATTTTTTTCATAACTTGGATGTGAATAGCTCTGCTTTGGAAAATCCAAAGCAAACATAATATATGGATTTCCCAAAATCTGACTGAAACTGGCAAATTTGTTCAGCAGAAATAAGTAAATTTGGAATAAAAGTCAGGAAAAATGATAGATTCCTTACTTGTTCATCTCCCAGTTGACATGCATTATCAAGCAAAACATTATTGAGTTAAATTATGAATCACTGAAGTCAGAAGACAAGCCTACTCTATCCTGAATCATCTTTTTGTTCCCAGAAGTTTTAAACCTTTAATATTGAGAAAAAAAAAGTAAACCAAACAGCTGCTATACTGGGGCCTGATGCCATCTTATTTAGTGCCTGTTGTGCCCCCTCAAACATGACTCTAGGCATACTCAAAGGCTGGCCATGGGAGGAATAAAACCGATTCTTTCACGTATTCATAGCTAATACATTTTATCAAGCTAGCATGTAGACTGATCATGGGAAGAGTTTAAATACTTGGTGTCTTGTCACACTGGAGCCTTCAACTGTTTGAAACAGCAGATTATTTTCAGACAGTTGCTGTTGTTCAATTATGCATTTTTGTTTTGTGATGCGTATAATCAGTCACCATATTCACAAACTCAAGATTTCCCAGTGGGACAAGTTTTAAAGATAGAGCTTCTATTGCTTTCCTGCCTTGTCAAAATGGCAGCAAGCAACACACACTCTCAGCAACAAATATCTTAGGAAATATCCTAAGATAGCAATCCTGTGTTCCAGACAGAAAACTGTTTGGGGGCTATCAAATTCCAGAGCAAAAGGGCAATACATGTGTCAAAAAAATAATTATGCAAAATAATGAACCTTAGGTTCTATTGTTCACGCATTATCAACCATTTTGGTGACCAAAACAGGAAGAAAAACCTGTAATCAGGGCTGAAAACTCTCCTCCCAAGTAGGAAAAGAACCTGTTCCCAGTCCGGAGGAATGGGCAGTGTTGCAATTGTCCTTTGTGGTACCTGCATATCCCAGCCTGTGACAGCCCATCAGCACCAGCTGCAGACACAGCAATGGTCACACACCTCCTCTGGGAAACAACTGACCTTGGCACCTGCACACACCTTCTTTTGGCCCTCACAAATCCTTTAAAGGAGACATGTACAGGAGTTCCACCTAGAATTGCCCCATATATGCCACCAGGAGCTTAAATTCTTTTGATATATTAAAAGCAGAATTACATTAAGTTACTGAGAGACTGAAACATAATTCTTGATCTGGACAGGCACAGTGATGGAGGCCCAGGCTGTTTGGGAATGTGAGTGCAAATCATGGGCTCTTAACTTGCTGGATGCAGTCAAAACAGTATCTAAGATTTCAATTTAAGTGAAAAGAATACCAAAATGCAGATCCAAGCTTTATCTGTACATTCCCCTCTATTAATATTGTGTGGGGATATTCCCACAGGATGAGGAGCATAATAAAGATGGGCTATCTTTGCTTATGCATCATTGCCCAGAGAAGAGGGATATCAACACAGTTTTTACATTTCAAATCTTTGTTTTGCTTAACATCAAAGTTACTTCTAGAGCCCCATTGTGAGAATCAAGATGTCATTACTCTGTGTGCTGAACAGGGAGTTGGTGAACAGCCTTGTTCTGGCCTGAAGATTTTTCCCTTCCCAGAGAAGATACGTGTAGCCAACTCTGACAGTAACATTTCACGCAATTCTCTTTGATTAGAAATGTGCTCGGAAAACAGTCCATTAAAGCTGAACGAAAGGTCAAGTCTCCATTTGTGTAATTATATTGTTTTCAAGAGAGATCACAGAGAACTACGGCAACATATTGTGGATTAGTATCTGCCACCATATGGCACTTCAAAATGACAAATAGAAACAATGCATATACTTTGTTAAAGAAGCAAATTGTAACCCATTTTAAAAAGTGTTTTACAAAATCAACCCTTGGTATTAAAGACTAGAAACCTGGCGATATTCTCTTCTATTGCTGTTCAGATACAGAAACATATGAGACCAAGTCCTGGGAAATTCTTTTTTAACTTCTTAATTATTTTAGATTATTTTCATTTGTACTGGCTAAGAAATCTTCATAGTATCTCTATGTCTAAGGAAACTTTTGAGTTGATTAAATACATGCTTAAAAGGCAAAGCAAAGACACCCAGGTACAAAAGTTTTGTGGTTAGCCCTGTTAAAACAACAGGAAAAAAACCCCGTGAAATTTAAATGGGACAGAGTTTTCATATCAGGACTGCTGACAGAAAACAAACCCAAACAATTGATTCCTCCTCCTCACTGCTTCCCCTTCCTACAAATCATGAGATAGGCTTAAAAATTCAGTATACAAAAAGAAAAAAAAAATTTTTTTACTTTCTTCTTCTTTTGAACTGCTGAAATATACACAGATCTGTTCCGAGGTTTGGTTGCAAGATGAACTGCGGGTTTTTGGGCGGTTGGGGTTGTTCGTTTGGTTTTTTTCTTTTAAAAGAGAGTTCTCGAAAGGACCAAGTCTTCAGGGGAAAAAAAAAAAAAACCGAATCAACAAAACCTTGTGCAACCGGACACGGTGGAGAGCTCCGCGCCCTGCGCACGGAGCGGTGCCCACCGGAGAGCTCCGCGCTGCCCTGCCGAGGGTGCCGGGCCCAGCGGGGCGGCGGGGGCAGGGCGTGTGCGGGCAGGCCCGGCACGGGGCCGCGCCCCGGCACCACCTGCCCGGCCCTGCCCGGCCCGGGAAAGCTCTCCCAGGGCTACGGGGCGGCCCCGGGCCGGCAGCCGCTCACACGCAGCTCGGGGTGCAGGTGGCTGGAAGGGCTTTCTGGAGCAGCCCCTGCCATCCCCGGGGCTGTAGCGCGCTCACCGCAGCCCTCGGGCACCGCCGGGCCCAGGGCCGTGCCCGCCACCGCCACAAGGGTCTGCCCTGCTGCCAGGGACCCTCTGTCCCGCCAGCAGCGCCCCGGCAGCGCGGGGTCCCCTCGGCTCCATGGGCAGCCCCGCTCTCCCTCCAGGGGAGTGCCCCGCCCAGGGCCCACTGGCCGGCCCGGGGCAGCCAGCGTGCGGCAGCTGCCTCCCAACTCGGCCCTCGCTGCTTCAGCCTCCCCGCAGGGAGCGGGATGAAGTAGCTGAGACAGACAAACTACCCCCGAACAAACCAAACGGAGCCGTTTTGATCAAAAACCAGTGGGAACAAACCGTGTGAACAATCATGCAGCCTCTCCCCTACCTTATCATTCCAATTACATTCTCCTAATCTCCAAAATTGAAAGGTAATGAGCAGTTTTTCCTTAAACCACATTAAATAACACTGTCAAAATGCAAATTTATTCATTAAGTATAAATGAGTGTGTTAAATATTCATGAATTGTTGCTTGCAGTATATAATTAATCCCATGGTCTGTGTGTCCAAAAGCATTTAGGAGATAGAATTGAGAAGACGGTGCTGCAGAATGATAACATTTAAAGCATGTTTTTAAAAGCAAAGGTCACCAGCCCTTTGGATTCTAAACTATTACCAGTGCTTATAATTTATTGTAATACCTCTTCAACATGTACACAAGCTTTCATGATTCAAGGTTTGTATCCTCAACCCTTGCTGTCTAATAATCTATTCAAGAAAAGAAATACTTGAGAGCGGAAGGTGCTGTTAAATTATCCCATTCACTACTGATGCACTCAAATTAATACAGTACTTTCCACATTTTAAAACTCCCAAGGACTGCAAGGCTGCCCTTGAAAAATGATGCAGTTTGACTCCCTGGTCCTCTTTATTTCTGAGGGGAAAATAAAAAAAGTGAATTCTGACACTTGAACCATCACTAAAGCTCGTTGCCATTTCAAGTATCATGAAAGATAAAACAAAGGCTTCACACCAGAAAAAGGCTGGCCTCTTCTTACTCTGTGCTTTATAGTCATTTGCAGATGTGAAGGAAACTCCCTGAATCCTGTACTAAGTTTTAAGTAAGTGCTCCCATTGATACCAGTGAGAAGTACAGTACATAAAGCACTGGAATTTTAGGTCTCAATGTCCTTAGTTTAAGTATTCACTCTTTTCTCTGCCCTTCTTAAATTCCCTCTGCTTCTCTTCATGTAACCGAAACTGCTTTCAGAACCTCTTTGTCAGTCTGCTTCATACGTTTTTGGGGAAGAATCTTTGAGGTGCTGATGAAAAGAACTGATCCTTTTCAAGACAGCATGGAGAAATAACAAAAAATAAAATCATTATAGTGTTCAGAGTAATTCCCTTCCCAATCACTTGATGTTCTCAAGGTGCTTACTGCATACAGCTTTCAGCCAGTTGTGCAAGTACAGACTCTGCTGTCTCCCCTTCCCTCCACAACACTTGTAGAAAAACAGTACATGACAGTGACTTGATCTGTGATGTTTTAGTGTATGACATTTTCACCATGCCATTTTGTGTGTTTATGTGAGTGTGTGAATTAATCAACACAATACCAAGTGATTCACAATTCCAAGTAACTTAACTTGTTGTTCACAGCACAGGCCAGAGAAACCAGGAGCCGCAAGGCTGTGCTCCAACAGATTTTTTTCATGTTTTTCCTTGCAAAAACATAACAAATGGTTTGGCATTTGTACGCAGACAAGTTTTGTTCATTCAAAGCCAGGAGTAATATCTCTGCATGGCATGTGGATTTATCCTGCAAATTTAGGTGCTGGAAGATTTTTAGTTTCTATACAGTATCTTCAGGGGAAGCATTTGCTTAGCTCCCTTCCTAGTTCTGCAGAACTATTACACAGGGCAAGACTGCAATCAGACTTTTTACCAGGTGACCTCACCGTACATCAAGTGTCTTTCACCTATCAGGTCACTAAGGTGATGAAGCAATGGTCAGAACAATGAACTGAGCATCTTTTCTGCAGCGCTGACAAAAAAAGGCAACATGAGACCAAACTGATTTGATTAACCTTATTTTAAGGCCTATGCAGAAGGGCTTGATGAACTATGAGGCACTAGTTAAAGAGGTAAGCCATCAAACCCCAAGGCCAGGCAGCTGCAATCCAAGCACTGTTGACAGTCAGTTTACAAGACATTTGTGATAAGTGCTTTTGTTGTAATTAAAAAGCTGTGCAAGTCTACCCAGTTGTGTTGTAACCAGTACCTTACCTCCTGCACCAAAATGAGGACAGACCTCACCTGTCAAAGACAATTAATTTAGATAGCTCTCCTCTGGACAGGAGAAGAGTTAATCAGAAATTCTCTGGTAGAATGTTTTCCTTTTGCCAGTGAAGAATGCTACCTGATTGTAATTTAAATCTCCCATACAAAGATGCAGACTTTGATCAATCTTATGACAAAACAAGCCAAATCTTAATGTTTCATTTTTTGACAGTTCCTTTGCTCACTTTACACACAGTCTCAGAACCCAGACTCCCTGGTTCCCAAATCCTGCCAGTCCTGAGGAGAGATGGGAGCTGCTAGCCCAGGGACTGAGCAGCGCACAGAGGTCTGGTTACTCTGTGCAACAATAAACAGAAAGGCCCGAGCAGATGCATTAACACAGTCTACACTTTCATTTGAAAACAGACAGCTTCCCTCCATCTCGAATTCATCCCCACCCAAATTTCAGAATTCTCTAGAGGCAGAAGTGTTTTTCAAAAAAGGACAGTTAGGGATCATGTGTAGCCCAACCAATTCAGGGGAAAGGCTGGAGATTAAAGACAACTGGAAAGACTGAATGCATCAGTGACTCTGCTGCATAGGGACTGTCTCACAGATCTTAGACAAGGTCAGGGAACCCTGAACATTGCTTAAAAAGAAGAACTTCTGTGTGATCCTCCAGGATATTATCCTTGGCTGGTGAATGAGGGAAGACAGGAAAAAAAGATTCTGAACATGGAGCACCTGTCTTTTGATGCAGGTGAAAGCATGGCGCCATTTAGGTGGTCTCCTGTTCTGTAGAAAGGCAAACAGCCTGCTTGGAAAGAGGCTAAAAATAAGTACTAAAAGAGGAATTGACAAAAAGAAAAAGCCAAATCCAACAAAAAACCCCTAGTCTTTCAGGATGAAATTAAGCTGGCAAAACCAAAATTCACGAAGAATGTAAAAGTATTTTCTATAAAATGATTTTCTATAAAACAATACCAGATAGTCTGGGTAAAAAATGAAAGGAATTAAAATTACGTATTTATAAATTCAGTGTAGCTGGCATTACTGACATTACATGGGAAGAACTGCATAACTGAAACATTAAAATCAATGGTTATAACCTATTTTTGGAAAGATCAAGTAGAGAGAAGGAGAAGAAGAGTGGCACTCTACAGTAAAAGAGCCACAGTCTGTTTTCAGGACACTGGCAGCTCAGAAGCAAATGATGTGAATGCAGTGGATCAATACTCTAACAGATAAAACACTAGATGGGATACTAGCTGCTGTCTGCAAATCACCAAATCACAGAAGACAGCAGGATGACTGGATGCCTTTGCACCTTCTGTAATGTGTAGGAGCAAAAAAGCTGCACAATCATCTGAGACTGCAGCCTGCCCGACATATGCCTGAAGTTTCATGATGCTGGTACCTCTGCTGAATTTTTGAACACTCTATAGGAACGTTTCTTAAACCAAAATGGAGAACTCTCCAAGAATGAGAATTTCATGTGAGATAGCATCTCAGAAATAATGAAACATGATCAGAGGTAGCTGGTAAGAGAAGTAAATTAGTATTAGCGGCTATGATGATAACTTGATTGCTCTTTATGGGCATAAAGAGAATGAAGCCCACACAGTTACATGGATGGTGCAGTCTTTTTACCAGCCTGAAAATTATTGAAAAGGAGAATCAGCTAGGAGAGAAAACAGGTCAATAATTGGAAAATACAAACATTTATTGGCTGAAAAGGAAAGAAAGGAAAGTAAGTTGTATGGGTTCAAAAAATATCTAGATCAAAGGGTTAATGAAAGCCTCTACTTAATTGTAAATCAATGAAATGAAAAAAGAAGGTTAATAACATTGAATATAGAGTAGAACTAAGGCATTACATATATAATTCCTCCAGTAAGTGTAGCCAAGTTGTAAGGAGAAATTTATGGCCAGAGAATTAAGGACAATATTTTTCAAAATCATTAGGATCCCTGACAATGGTACCAGTTCTTTATCAGATTGAAGTGGAAGATTTGTTAAGAGTAATGAAGACAAGAAAGAAGTGTTCAATAAGTATTTGTGTTCAGTATTTAAGGAAAAGACAGAGAATTGATGATACTCTATGAGGATGATAAACTATCAGGCAACAAAAAAAAAAAAAAGGAAAAAATTAAATGGAAGCTACTGAAGTAAGAAAAGTAAGAAATACTTGTGTAGGAAATTTCAGATAACCTGTGTCCAAGAGTTGTTCAAGAGCTGACTGCAGAATCTCTATTATTATTACTGCTTTTTGCTAAGCCTTGGAACAATTGGGAAGGTTCCAGAAAGTTGGAAGAAAACGTATGTTGTGTTAATATTTAAGAAGGATAAACTTAATGACCTAGATAATTACAGTCCTGTCAGTCTGAAATTGATCTGGAGCAAAGTAATGGAATGGCTGACAGGGGACTCAATTACTAACTAATTAAAGAGGAGAAATATGCTAAATGCCAATCTAAGTGCAATATGGAAAACAGATACTGTCAAACACATTTGCTGGCTTTTTTTCCAAGAGTGAGTACAAGTGAAAGACAACAGTGTTGATACACTTTGATTCTATATGACATTTGATGTGGTATTCATGACATTTGAGTCAAGAAAACACGATAATACAAAATTGACATGTCTCACATTAAATGAACGGAGAACTGGTTAAGTGACATTTCGAAATGGAAATTTAAATGGGGAATGATCACAGAATAGTTATTCTGCTGGGATAGCTTCATGGGCATACACTAGTTCACAATTTTATCAATAATTTAGAAGAAAACACAAAGGTTTGCAGAAGACTCAGTCATTACAGAAGAAATCAGTAATAAAAAGAAAATATCACTGAGACTGTTGACAAGTATTGCTGGGTGATCTGGTGCAAACTAATAAAATAAGATCCAAATGTAAAGCCACAGGAGCAAAAGCTTCAGGGGTCTAGGCTGGCTATTGTATGGGGGTTTGAAAGCTCTAAGAGGGCTAATTCAACAATTAAACTATTTCTTACTTGATTATCTGGTCCTATGACAAATAAATAAACTGACATTCACATCCCATGTCACTACTATCAAGACCGGATGTACTTCAAGAGTAATATATCCAACCATCCTGCATGGAAAGAGGACGAAATGAATCCATATTACATCATGCTACTAACAGGCATTCAGAGCTCACACTGTAATAGCTCTGAAGTGAACATTACGGTTTATGCAGAGAGTATGCCTGAAAAAGTAACACACAAATTCTTAACAAGCCCTTTGGCAGCATATCAGACTTGAAGGACCCTCAAAGCTGAGCATGTGAAAGGCATTTCTTCCCTTTATTTAGTCTTATCACAGAAATACTCTTTTCATTTCCCTCACTATGGTAGCTGGCAAAATAGCCCAGTTTTAAGTGGTATATACCAGAACCCAGCCCAAAATTAGTTGGTAGCAGTTGCTGCGTTACGTATGCCAGTGCTGACAAATACACCCAGAATCTCAAGTCCTTTCACAAACCCAGCTACTCCACATGTGTTTACTTCAGCACATACAGCCCAAGTTAAAATTTACAGCTCGAAGCGTGTTCTTAGCTGGGAACAGGAAAACAGGAAAGTTAGAGACCAGAGGCTGAATGAGTTCTAGTTCCCTTCCTCCCTTAGCACCATGGGGTCCACTGGGAAGAAAAATTATGTCCTCACACTCTTGTCAACACTGTAGCTGCAAATAGAGGTTTGCACCTTCTCCTGAGATGTGATCTCTCCCCCAGCCCTTCAAACTTACATGGCTCTCTCAAGCATGTGCACAATGTCCATTCCTGGGGTTTCAGTGGCTTCACCCCTGAGACCACTGGCTCTGGGAAGGATGTGCCCTTTATGGACAGGATCCAATGGACCTTTTCCACAAAGTGCATTTGTGCCTGCAAAGTGTTTTAACACACAGAAATACAATCATGAGTTATTGTAAGTGTAGGTTTTGTGGCTGAGTTTACCCAACATTACTGAATATTTTTAGGGCAGATGCCCTAAAATGTCTTTAAAGTGTGTGCAGATGATTTATAACACTTTTGAGAAAAAAGATCTTTGTTTCTTTGAGTTCAGTGAACTGTCAGATATTATTATAGTGGCATATACATAAACAAGGATAAAAGTATTTTGCACAAAATCATACATAAATTATGTCAGACAATTGGAAAATCGTATACATTTATTCATGTTTTAAAATAATCCAGGCACAATTTTGCAAATACATAGAAGCACATTCTCCAAATAGGAGCAAAAACTAAGTAACATATAGCAAGAAAACACATGGCAAAACATATAAAATAAGTATAAATAGTATGAAAGTTTTCTAAGTTTACAGTGGTATCTGCTATCAATACACTTGTCAGCATTACAAAAAGGCAACCAAAGAAAACATGTAATAAATCGTGTAACAAGAACTGCCTAAAAAAGTTTACGTTAGCAGCATATAGTAGCAACTTTCTAAGAACAGAAGAACGCTTGCACACTGTATATACATGCACATATGCACACATATACAGATACAACTGGAAGGCCACAAGAATGAAATTACCCTGGGAAAATGATGAAGGGAATTTTTATGTGTCTTGCCGTACATAAAAACAATGCATGCATTAGCAAGCATCCAGCATGTCCAGGATAAAATTACATCCACGAGCAGAATCACATTAACTCTTCATCAAACAAAGCACTTACCATGCTGTACCCATGCTGGATCACTTTGTTCTATATCACACTCCTGACTTATGGAGCACATTTGGATGGTAAATTTAGGAAGAATCAGGAGCCCTTCGTTCCCATGATCTGACAGGAGGAATCAGATCTCAGATTTGAAAGAAAAATACCCATGGAAAAAATACCCATGCAAAGCCTGAGCTGTAAGACGGTCTAGCAGGAATTCCACTTTCCTGTGGGACAGTCTAGTACAGTGGCCTCACTTAATAAGCTTTAGTTTGCATGATGGAGCATTCCTGAGCATGTGTACCAGATTCCTTTTGGATGAAAACAAAGGATGTGCTCCACTCACTAGTGGCATGGGATCAAACTAGAGATAGGTGTGAAGATCAGGTCCTTAGCACCAAGAGTTTCAGGCTACAGATCCTATCCAGCTAAGCTAATTCTTTGCTAACACAGACACAGGCTTTGGAAATACACAGAATAAACATTAATCAACAAGTACTATAAGCTGTATTTACCATGTAGATTAGTCGTAGTCATTCTTACCTGTCCCTACCTGATAAAAAAGGACCTTCCCTACGGACACTCATTGTGTTTGCAGACATGTGTGAGTGTTTCTGTGTAGGAGGAGGGCACAGGTGATCAGCCAGAAGAGCAGCAGGCACACAGTTTGTTTTTCCTTTGGCCATCTTCAGAAATACTATTTTCAGTAGCAACAATATGAAAAACTCTGCAGGCATCTTAGCCAATCTTCTGCATGTTCAATTCCCATTAAAAAGATACACTCATAAATATAAAAACTTTGGGATCATTGCCCTCCTAACCTCTTAACAACATCTGTGTCAAAAAAGTCATTCCCGAGTTACACTCGAGATGTGAGATTTCCTTACAGCACAACACAGAATTGTGATTGTGAGTGCCAGAGTAGGTTCACAAAAGCAAGCTGAACTATTTCTGATATTTCAGTGAAAAATGTCAAATTTGGTAATTATTTCCTGAATGGTTTCAACAGTTTATTTGCTGCCAGCTGCTAATGGCACTTTCAGAGCTCCAGCAAAGTGCTGTGGGCAACATATGATATGAGAGAAAGAAAAAGTACTACTTCTGCTGCTTGAACTAAGTTTACACAAAACTTACATTATTTATTATAGTGGAGAATAAAATGTGTAACATGCTATCATGCATAATACATGGTAAGAACACGCATTAGTTCAAGTTTACAGTCTCTTTATGGCCAGTAAATGAGAACAGCAGTGGGAGATGCTGATTGCTGCGAATTTTGAGGAATTCCCAGAAATAGCAAAAGCAATGCAAAAAAAGACATGAAATCAGCTGTTTAAGACACCCATAAAATAGTGACTCTTTGTCAGTTAATCATACAAACAATAACAAAACCCAGTGATATTTTTCCTATCATATTCAAAGAAACTGAGTTCGGCACCTGAGGTGAGACTGTGCCCCAAGCGAATCACGCTGCTGACTGGAAAGTGTCCCTGCTCTGACACTCTGCACCCCGAGGCAGATTCAGCACTTTGCTGTTCCGCAGAAGGGGAGGATGGGCAGGCTTTGTGAGGATCACAGGCTGCATTAGCCAGATGGAGAATTCTTCTCCAATGGGGCTGGAAAGGACCCAAAGCTGCAGCTGGGTGGGGACCTACAAAAGCTGGGGGAGCAGGCTCACATGTGCCAAACACATTATGATGGCTTCCACAGAAGTCCTGTCTTTCAACAGAGAGAGACCTTCTCTTTCTCCTTCAAACCGTTTTAGAGGGTTTGCCTAGGAGACTCTAATCCAGAACAGGACTTCTGTAGATTATGCTATAAAAGGTTTACTTCCCTTTCCCTGTGACTTTAGCTATATACATCACAGCAATACCCAGAAAAATATATATGAATCTGGTGTCTGGCTTCACTCCTCTATGGTTAAGTTCCATTCCTGTGCATCCTCTCAGGAAAGAAGGAACAAAATGGGACACATCTGTTGAAAATAAAACATTTCCTCCCCAAAGGAACTAAATATAGTCAGGAAAAACAGGACTTTTTTGAGTAAATATGCGACTGTTGTTCACAGTAAATTACAATGCCCACAGACAGTTCCTGTGTGGTACTAACACAGAGGTTCACACTCTTGTGGTTCATCATGAACAAACCCCAGGCTTGCTCGAGCACAACTAAAGACACACTATTTCTGACATAAATGCAGAAAAAAAGAGCAAATTATAAGCATCAATATGTAAAGTGCTTCTGATTTTCTACTTACTAAGGACATCTATATCCAGTTATAATTCACAAGGGATTACTTATTTAATTCTTACTTACCTGGACATGTCTTCTGGTTGAGCATCTGTGCTCTGCTGCCAGCTATCTTTGTGTGGGGTCCTACTTCAGTCCAGCCCACAAGCAGGTGAATAACGGAAGACCATAAGCATCAGCCCGCCAAGAGCTGGATGGGCTTCTCTTTATTAATTCTGCAAAGCATTATGTGCACATGGTACTTCCCAGCCAAAACACTGCTCACCTTAGCACCGAGGAGTGCCAAGATTTTACTGGGGTAGGTGCTGTATTCATGAACTTGCCAAAGCCACTTCCATCAGTTTTGAAGAGAGTCCTCAGAGATTCCTAAATCAGTGAGTGTTCAGATAATTTGTGTCAGGCACTTCTTCACCCCTAGTGTTGTTTATATGGAAATATTTAACAACACAGAATTTGCCTCTACTTTTTCCCGTAAAGGGCATGCTTTCCCATTGCTGATAATTCCTACTAGAGAGAGTAGGACAATTATTCTACACAGGAGCTAAAGGCATTTGAAGAAACTGAATACTTTAGTAAAGTACTTCCAGGAGAGATCAACGGGTACTCCTTGCCTAAAGCACTTTAGGGGCATTTTTTAGAAGTTGGAACACCATCTGCTCCTAAGTAGAGCTCTCCATCAGTTCTTCCCATTTACTGATGTAACTGATAGGAGCAGACTGCAGATGGAGCCTCCCAACCCAGATGGAAAGGGAATTTGGCTGGATATATAGACTAATTTTTCTCTCTCTGAGAAGAGGCCTTGGTATAAGCAGAAGGATATGATCTGGACATCTAATGGGGATGAAAAGGTTGGGATCATGTCTGTTGTGTCAGTTTGGAGAGAAAAAACAACACTTTTTAATTTTATTCAGTCAATTATCCATGAATAGTAATTAGCCAGTCAAAAAAGATATTTTTTTAATGAAAATTTCTGCTCTACTTTGAAAAAAAAGTCAGAAGGTAATGCAACATGAAGTGTATTAAAATTTAAATGTTTATTAAAACCAAGCCATTTATGCCTTTTTTCTTCTTTTTTCAACAAGCTTATCAAATCCCCCTAATTTTAAAAGAAACTTTTGGTGACTTCTTAGCTCACTGATGGCAAAAAAATGCCAAACTATTTTTGAGCATTCCTCTATTAGCCACAATGTGAAAATGCATTTTAAAAACCTCAGGTAAACTCCCTGCTTGTTTTATACACATGAGTAGTTGATTAAAATAGGACTGCTTGTATGAATAAGCAATTAGGGTATCATTACATTCAGGTAAACTGTAGTAGGTTTTATCTTAAAGAATTAATAAGTGATTCTCAGCTGATGTCTTAACTGCTCTCAGAAGGTGAACCACCAAGGTCCCTTATACACATCCAAGTCCTACATTCTTTCTTTAGTACCACAGCTGATTTTTAACAGATTTCAATCAAGTAATTTCTTTGTAGAATCGTCTTTAACACAGTGGTCACAGTTCCTTACTCATAAGATAAAAATCATGTAAATATGCATTTAACTTATGCTAAAGACAGGCTCATTTAAATAAGGGAACTGATGTTCATTTTCTCTAGTATGAATGAAGCCTGCTGCAATGTTTCTAAAGTGGATCTGCTCTTAGTGCAAACCCAGGCAGAGAGCAACACTTTCACTTTGCTCTGTGACAACTGAACTCTAATTGTGTTCTCAATTTTGTGTACATATAGGTGTTCTTAGAACTGTACTTTTCTTAGCTGTCCTTTGTGATATTGTTTCATGCCGCATGCAAGCACTCTTCAAGGAGCTTCAGAATGAAGCACATATTTTACAACACGTTTATGGTGAATTGGCAAGTATTAATTATCTTAACAACTTTCTCAGGCTTAAAAACCACCTTGCAGGTGAACACAACTCAGGCAGAATCCTTCTGCTCACTGGGGAGAAACACTGGGGGGAGAAACACTCTGCTTCATGAGGACACTTCCATATAAGTCTGTCCAGCCCAAACAATTTCCACGTGCAGCACTTTCATAGCAGTTTTCTATTAACCCAGAAACCTTCTAAACACCAGTTCAATTGGCTGATGTTCCTCTTTTCAGTTCCTCTTCCCTCAAGGAAAAGATAGGATTTCCCAGGCTGCCCTGTACAGTACGTGTGGAACATTCTCCCTAATTCTGCATGTCCTGCATTCTTCAAATCCTGCATTACAATTTTTTATTAGCTTTCCATACATCCAGCCACCCATCCGAACTGAAAAGATGCATATGGTGATAAATCTGGTTTTGCTACTACAGCTCTTCATCCAATCGTGACCCTTTTTCCCCTTTTGATTTCATCCCATGTTGTATCAGCCTACAACTGATTTTAAACTCCAGGGACAAGAAACAGCCACTTTTAATTACCTGTACATCACAGCCTGTAGTTTTCGGACACTTTGGGCACCTCTTCTTCAAAGCATTATAGAAATAAGTTGAAAACAGGAATATTCATCTCAACAGCTTTCAAGAAAGTCAGTCAAGAAAGGGAGTAGGAAAATACTATTGTTCTCCTTTTCCAAACAGGAAGGTGAGACATAAAGTCATGCAAGAAGTCTGGGACAAAGCCTGTATTTGAATACAGATGTTTATCCAAGATCATCAGCATGGCCCCAGCCTTTGTCTGACAACCAGAATGAATACTTAGAGTACTAAAGTAAGCAGTGAAAGCTGAGCTATATTAAAAAATAAAATCAGAGAGCTGCATTTACAGTAGAAAATAGAAGGGGCAACAGAGATCATACCCTGGAATCACCCACCAACCAGAACAAGAAACCAATGATCAGGAGGAGGAATACTGGTGAAGAGATTTCCTCCCCATCCTAAGAGTTGGAGCTGTCGATGAGAGAATATATATGCAATGAACATATAAAATATAGATTTATATATACAAATATACAATAGGAAATAGTCAGTATACAAATACTTACATGTAAAAATAGCTTTTTACTTTCCCCTTTTCTTGATTTACAAAAGCATACAAAGTTTCCTGTTGCTTAATGTTAAAGAAGTGTGAGTAAACCCTGTGTGACATGTTCCACAGGCAATTTCTTCAAGTGTTCACAGTATTGGCTATTACAGTGTTGAATCTGACATTCCAGATGTTAAAATATTCATAGGACACATTCTAAACTTAAAGCATTAGTTTAAATACAGTTTAAATAAAACTCACATGAGTAGTTGAATTATGGTCATATTACAAATGAGTCTGCTGCAGTTGAAAACTTTTCATGACAGTAAGCTTGGAAATACATATTTAAACTAGAGATGAGTATATTTTAAGATTCTTGAACTGCATTTTAATGTGCAGATAACACTGTGAGATGGGGAGTTCTTTCAACTTCATCTGAAGCAATGCAAGCTGATAGAACTCAGTATTACAAATTATCCTCCGTAGGAAAGTGGATGCACAGAACAATTTGCCGTCAGATCCAGACAGACTGTCACTTTCTTCAAATACCCAACAGACAAGAAAAAATGACAGGTACCATTGTTTTTGTGTTAAGAATAAATGATATGTAGCATTCTTCATCAGGAAACTGCTTTAAATTAAATTAAATTAGTCCTCACAACTCTCTTGTGAGGTAGATAGACACTATCCTTGTTTTTAAAGATGGAGAATCTGGAGATCTAAAATAAATTATGATGGCTGCATGGGAAATACTGTCAAAATACTGTTATGTGGATGTTGGAGCAAGTCAAAGGCACAAGTGGAGTAAATGGAGATATTCATGAGACAAATTTACACTCACCAGCTTGGGTACTGACAGCATGCTTGGTACAACAGCCAAAGGTTCATCATGGGCTGCAAAACACAATCCTTGCCAAGTGCCATTCTGCTGGAGCTGAACTGTGGGACAACAGCTTCAAGAAGTACAAACTACATCATCCCAGATGGTGCAGCCTGACCAGGGCGGAAGGAAGCTGCATCACAGAAGTTAAGAATTAATCAGGAGTCTTGAGTAGATAATATCTTCTCATTCAAGAGTTGGGTGCAGTTCAAGAACCATGCTTAGCTCATCTCTAATTTTACCACATATGCAAGTGCTCACAATATACTGTGTATCAATATATTCAGGTGTTTTTTAAAATTTACGCACTCATGAACCTTGGAGGTCCGTATTTTTCCTTACATTTCTCTTGTCGAAAATTTCTACTGATACCTCAAATGGAACTAGTGCTTCAGTACAGCAAATGAGGTGCAAATAATAATTTTAAATATCTGAGATGATGGACTATTTTCAAAGGACCACCACGTTCTCTGTGTGTGTTCTCTGTGTGCACCTGTCTATACAGGAAATCTCATCTGTCTTTAACTGCTCCTGTCTTGAAGAAAAATCCAGTTAAAGTGCATAGTGTGGATTAAAACCCTAAGAAATAACAAACAATGTGTCTGCCTTCCACAGATGATTAATTTTGCTTAACAGCTGAACCACCACCCTCTTTGTCTTCTGGTTTTTAGTTTAGTGTTACCTAGGCTGAGAAAGGCCAGCCAGATGTAAGCAAAACTATTGTAAACTGAGGCATTTTTGTAATATGCTGTTAAGGGAGAGTCAAGTAAACTAGTATCAAGACACTGTCCAGTTGGGATGTGTAAATACTATTGTGTGCTTCTTGGCCCATTTAGCAAATACTTTCTTTTCCGTGATAAACCTATGGCCTCCATATGGAGCATTTTCATGGAGAAAGTATTCCTCACATTCATCTCTTCCTGGCTCATAATAGTGGTAGGGAACTTTACGGAAGTCTTCTGACCTAGGGAAAAAAAAGATACACTTAAGTACTATTTCCAAGAAAAAGACAAATATATAATGTACCTGAATACAGGATTCAAGCATCCTGGCTTGGATCAGCAATAGCGTGGCCAGCAGGAGCAGGGCAATTATTGTGCCCTGTACTCGACACTGGTGAGGCCACATCTCGAATCCTGTGTTCAGTTTTGTGCCTCTCACTACAAGACAGACTTTGAGGTGCTGGAGTGAGTCTAGAGAAGGGCAGCAGAGCCAGTGAAGGGTCTGGAGCACAAGTCCCGTGAGGAACGGCTGAGGGAGCTGGGGGTGTTCAGCCTGGAGAGAAGGAGGCTCAGGAGGGACCTTATCACTCTTTACAACTGCTTGAAAGGGAGTTGTAAGAGGGAGGAGGTCAGTCTCTTCCCCCAGGCAACAAGTGACAGGACATGAGGAAATTGCCTCAAGCTGCACCACGGGAGGCTCAGATTGGATAGCTGGAAAAATTTCTTAACTAAAAGGGTTGTCAAGCACTGGAACAGGCTGCCCACGGAAGGGGTTGACTCACCACCCCTGGATGTATTTAAAAGATGTGCAAATGTGGCACTTGGGACATGGTTTAGTGCAGACTTGGCAGTGCTCGGTTAACGACTGAACTCCATGCTCTTAAAGGTCTTTTCCAACCTAAACAATTCTATGAATGATCTGAAATGCTTTCCATGTGTCAGCACTTGAACTCCTTTGCTAAATTGTATGAGGGCTTTCACTACATCATGATTTCTAGGAATTTTCCTAAGGAAGAAGAAGCTCAGTGTATCTCTCAGCATACACTGACCTCATCAGTCAGTAAGAAGCTGATGGGCTGGCTCTTACGGGCACTGCACATTTTGTTTAACCTCTGATAACTCAGCCCACAAGTCTCCCTCCCTAAGTCTTCTCATTGGATGGTCCCAGCTGTTGAAACTGGTTCCTGAACTGGCCGAACAATGCAATTTTAAGAGTAATATCCAACATAAGTAGGTAATCCAGTCAGAATTACAGCTTTAAGGAAACCCATCCTTCTCTGCTGCCAACAGTGCTATCATGCTGTTGACTGGTTTTACATCAGGGCTATGCAATGCCAGCTTGGCTGAGCTCTCTGAGGACAACCTTAGTCCTGTCACCCCTCATCTCAGGGTGCCTACTGTGTGTTTTCATAAACAAAGAACAACATATGTTCATTCTGTTCATTCCATCTG
Source organism: Struthidea cinerea (assembly GCA_013397865.1). NCBI lineage: Eukaryota > Metazoa > Chordata > Aves > Passeriformes > Corcoracidae > Struthidea > Struthidea cinerea. The sequence continues at coordinate 368,438 of VZTI01000691.1, read as the reverse complement.
GATGACTCAATCAGTGAGATCTGCAAGTTCTAAAAAGTCAGCCTCTAATGTTAAGATATCCTAATTAAACAGCTGTGACTCAAATTCTGTTTGTGAGTTTTTTTAGGTTCTGCCAGGAATGAGTCTCACACTGAGGTGATACAGAATGTGGAGTGAGAATCTGCACAAAGATTTGACTTTAGGAGCTCATGACCCACTGGACTGGTTACATGCAGGACTTGAACCAGCTTAGACACAGTAGCTGTGTATGTGCTAGTATCACACATTGTTCATGACATTTCCTGCTTTTCTGAAAGAATGAGGGGTAGTTTCATTTTATATTTTTCTACCATACACAGTAGATTAAAGTATTTAACTTGGACTTTAAAAAATTGTGTTCGGAGTTATACTTCTGACAATAGGATTAATCCACTGTCACTGTAAGGTCACCAACAGTAGTTGGCTGGAATTTATGTCGGTTTATGGTGATAAAGCTCACAGGACTTGTTTTATTATCTAATTAGAAACCTCTACTACTCAAAACAAGCCATATATAACCTAGAAAGTTCAAGTAGGTTGCTCAATGGTGGTGAAATGTAATTTCAGGTAACTGTCCTGGGCTAATCAGTTTACTTCACTTCCAGGTGTATTTGGTATTCAGAAAATAATATATTAGTTTTTTCCTCTACAGATTTGTTTTAGCAGTGGAAGCAAGTACATTTTATCAAAAGAGTATGAGAATACTTTGTTTCCAGCTAATTCAGAAACTGCAAAAGATCTTTCATTTAAAAAGTTCCTTATGACATTTGATGTTAGATTTTGTAAATGTTTTTATTTTATCAACAGCAAATGCCGTATCAGGAGTGAATATGCTGACAATAGTGTCACATCGATGCAAAACACTGGGAAAGGACTGCCTGATCCATTTTTTTGATTTATGATATTAAAATCAATTGTGAAATTTTGACAAGACATCAGAACTGTAGATGCATGAAAATAATTTTCTATGATCTTACTTGCAGTAGGTGTCATTTATCATCCCATAGACGTGAATTCCATAGCAGGCATCCATAGCCAAAATTAAGGTAAACCAACCCGTGCTGAGATATGAACCTGACTGGACTCTGTAAAAATACAACATACACAAAACAAATTGCAATGAGAAATTATCAACACTTTATCAAAGAAATACAATCTATTGCCTGGGACAAAAGGCATTAAGCAGCTTGACAATCTGTCAAAACCATACAATTACTTTGAATTATTTATAGATATGCTCTCATTCTTCCCAGCTTGGGGCCTCCAGCTATTGTCCACAGAAAAAAATACCATGTTAAATATTTGAAGTCAAACAATGCATCTCCTGTAAGACAGAAAACAATTTATTTTCACATGTGAAAGATAGCAATTAGTGGAGTTTGTAAAATGAGATAAAGTTTACCAAAATACAAAGTAGTGTCAGAATTTGTGGTGTGTGCATGTGAGTAGGCACCATCCTGTTCTGCAAGCAAAATCTTAATCTGCAGTAGGCTATCCTCAACCTGAAAATTCACACAGTAATGAAACTTCCAAGGATATCTCGGTACAAAACCATCTAACATAAGGTTTTGAAAATTCTGTGCACACCCCTTTACATAGTTTTGTGTTATCATTCTTTGAGATAATACAGCAGAGACAAAACCACAAGGGGCTAGGGCCCAGATTGAGAGTCTTTGCTCAAATGACTAGATAGGTTCAATCAGCCCAGAAGTTTTACCTGCACGAGTGAGAAAAGTTACATGTGTAAGGATTTGGCTCACAGACTGGCTATCTGAGCAAACACATGCATTGTTCACCACAAACCAAATCCTGTTTGCTCTGCTCACGCAAATGTTTCCAATGGGGGACTGGGAGTCAACACAGTTACCCAGATAACCTGTGCATGCAAGACTCACTGGTTTCAAACCTCATGAGCAGTGAGAACACACTCAGCCCTTGCTGCCTACAAACTGGTTAAAGTCCAGCTTTGTGAATGTATTGCTTTCAGTTTGACTGAAATCAGTGAAAAGAATTATCTTTAAATTATTTAAAAATGCCCAGTTTTCAAAGAAAGCTATTACAAAACTCATAAAACCATCTTAAGAGAGCACCTTAACAGAGCTGGGTGTGAGTGAGAGGAGGGGATATATGAGCTTTCTGACACATCTAGATTTTCAGTATGGCAGGGAGCAGCCTGTTCTCCATCCTAAGTTAAAGCAGCCTAAAGTTTGCACACAATTAAGTTTTGCTGTAAAAGAACTCCCAACTAAGCCTATGTGCAAATCAGTTATTGCCACCAACAAAATCTTCTGACAACATTTTCATCCTGGGGTAGGAATAAAACTTTTAGGTGGAAAAAAATCCTATAGCAACTTATCCAGCCTATAAGCCCCAACTTCCCTGTGAGACAGAAGAACCAAAGTCAGGTGTTTCTTCCTGGTTCACAGCAAGAATGTACTAAGGTCTCCTGCCTCCCTCCTCCTGCAGAAATACACCAATCAGTGGCTTTTGGCACAGATTCTGTGTTACTTCCTTGCTCAAGTTGAATTAAATTCTATTTAAGACAATGGGTGAAAAAGTAGTTGTACAACCTTTATCATGACAATTACCTGGCACATACAGGTCTGAGATTCAAATTCCTTCTCTGATTAATACCTTTTATTATGGATAGAAGAAAAGCTCCAAGAGCTTTGCATTCCTAAAGAAACTCCAGTGCACTCCAGTTTAAATAAACCTTTGCTTTTTTTAGTGAAAAACAATTACCTCAACTCCCAGAGTTGAGTCCAAGAACACTGAAAGTAGTTAAATATTCTCTTCCTTGCCCATGTCTGTCATCCTTCATGGGCAAGCTGGTGTGAACTTCTATCTCTACCTTTCCTGAAATGTCCCTTTCCTTGGGGAAACAGCTAAGTATCTGTTTAGCTGCTTTTGTAAAGGACCATACTGGAAACAATAAATAAAGGATTAACTTAAACTGAAGAAGGACAAGTGGGAACCAAAGGCAGGGTGTCAAACACCCACATGTCATTAGGTGGATACCAACTGTAATTGTGCTTCTTTTTTTGGCACCTTTAGAGCCATGAAACTGTACATCTGTTCACCTGCCCCATCAGGATCTTCATCTCTTCAACCAGAATGTTCTGCTACTGTCTAGCAGGGAGAATTCCCAATCCAATTCATGTTATTTCAGAGTAACATTCTGCCATGATAAAAGGCTGCATTGCTTCTAACTTGCTTTCAGTACTTGCACCAGGAAAACACTGGCCTTGGGCTTCTAAAGCATTTTAGAATTATAATAACCATTTACAAGAACATGATGAAGATCAGGACCCTTCCGATAATGGAGGTTTATTGGAGAGCACTATATTGACAGTAGCATCTGAAATTTGCTACACTCAGGAGGAAAAAGGAATTTAAAAAAAAGAATTAATCAATATTTCATGTCTTGTTTTAACACCATTGGACCTTAGTCCTCCTCTCATCTATATACTGCACTGGCAGGATAAATAAAAACAGCAGAGTGAGTTCCCAGGTACCTTCCCTGGGAGATGAAGTACATGACAGAATACAGATTATATACTTTAAACCAAAGCACTTACATCAATCCCATTTTTTCCTCTGAAGATACACAGGGATACAAGGGAATATACTTAAGCAGTGGGGATTCTGGATGATTTGGTAACACCTTAGAATTCAATCTGATACCATAAACATTCTTTCAAAATTCTAATGAAAGCAGTATTAGAAATGTAAAAACAATTTTAGCTGTCCCTAAAAAGCTATAAATCTCCGAATACCTTTTAAAATATCATCCCATAAAACTGTAGTGCAAAGCAATGTCTCAGCCCCTGCTATTATGCTAACACTGTGCACTCAATTTCCCTCTCTACGGGAGAGTTTTACATGTTTCTTGGTCAGGGGTTTTTGAGACTCATTAGAAAAAGAGTTCCTCTTGTTACTGTAATTGCACTCAAATTTCAAATTTTACACATTGGAAAGAAAAAAAATCCTCCATTTACAGGAGGATAAGGCTATAGCACAAGGCTATGTTACTGCACAAATCTGGGGGAATGAGGATATTAAAATAGGGTAAAGAGGAGATTGTTAAACATCATCTGTAGAACTACAGCAGGCAGATCTGTTGTGATATATGTGTGTGCAACAATCCCAAATTGTTTCCTATGGCTCAAAGTGACTGTTTTTTTTAATAGTCTAAAATTAATGGGGTACCAGACCTAGACAGGAAATTGTCTCAACAGCTCAGGAGAAAATAATGCACTATTTTTCAAAAAACACTTTTTAAAAGATGGCTTTGCTTTCAAGACATGATTTACAGCTGAATGCAGCAATAAAAAAGCAATGCTCACAAGAAGTTACTTTGTTTATCTTAAAAATGAAAGCTTATTTTGCATACTTCCTACTTTTTGGGGATTCTTAAAGAAATGGTAGTTATTGGTTGTAATTAACTCGGCTAAATACCATCCACCATTTCAGAAAAGTACACAGGCATATGCTTAGCATTAAAGACATGAAAAGACCAGTGGAATCAACTTAGTTAAAATGCTTGAAATGAAGTATATGCTTGCTTATCTTGCTCTTAGTGAAGGTTTAAGTGCTTAAAATGTCATTATTTAATGTCAGAATATAAACGTAAGCTCCAAGATTAATAGTTACTTGAAAGTTTCAAGTCTCAAAACATAGAATTGCATTTTTAGTAATGCCTTCCATAAACTCCAGCAGAAAGACCTGACTACAGTTTCTCACAACATATTACAAAAGACACTTGCATTCTATATTTTAGAAGAAAATGGTAAAAGGCACTTCTAGGATTGCTAGAATTGTAATATGTGATACATAAAGCTTTATTTAAAAATTAATTTAAAATAAAAGCAATTAGGGCTCTTTAATTTTCCACTTTTTCACAAAAAGAATAAGAAATTGATATAAAGAACATGGAACAGAGAATGCACCCAAAAAATGTTGGCAACTGAAATTCATCTTCTTTGAACATCTACAACCATGCTTTGATGTAGGCTAAATGAAGGAAAAGCTAGTTCTTACTGTCATTGGGGGCAAATGGAGGAACATAAAATATTTCCTTAGTGATTCAGGGCAGGTGAGTTCAAATTGGGTAGAAGTTTTGTTGTCACTTGAGTTCTGATTTCACCAGAGAATTCCAGGAAGTTCTTTTCTTCCTTCAGTTGTTCCAGGATTTTTTATGTGCACAATCAATTTTAGCTCTATGGTTCAATGGACTGTAATTTCCAGTGGGGACTTCAGTGGTAAAAAATAAAAATGAAAAAAAGTCCATGAAGGCAGAGAAGATGTGTAGACAAGCAATTGCATGTCAATCTGATTGCCGAGAAGAACTTAGAAGCCTATTTTTTAATTCTTTTGGGAGAAACTAGAGATCACAGAAGGTCAATTAAGAGGGTTAATTAAGATAAAAAGCGGGGAAATTTAGTACTTCAAAAAGCTATTAATTAACAGAGAGCTTGCCAAAAGCATTAGATAGACACTTTTCCTTTTTGACTTAATTTCAAAATATTGCAGTAAAGTAAAATTCAACAATGACAGATTGAAATGACAAAATTCTCCAGGCCAATTAATTCACAAAAAATACATCTTTTCATAAAGGCTGTTTATAGAATTAATTCTCAGATGACTCTCCTACCAATCTACTGAATCAGCAGCAGCTTTATTTGCAGCAGCTTGTCAGGCCTCTTGATTAATAAATAAGTATAAATAAGACTATTGGTCTAAACAAAGAGACCTATAATCCAAAGAGCAAAGGCTTTATAATGTGAGATGCCCTTCCAACAAAAAGGTTTTTTTTAAATGATTCGAAATAAACAGAAGTATTTTCAAAACTATGCCAGGATTAACTTAGACTGTGTTCAGGTAGAATTGTCTCTGGTACTTATTTGTATCTGTGGTGCATCAAGAGACCATTAATCCTCTGGGAGGGGGTCAGGGTACTCTCGTTTTGCCTGGCACTCTGTCACATGTCCTGTGTCAGCCTCATCTGTGACAGGTCCTCGGGAATGAGGGTAGAAGGTACATGTCCTCTCTGCCCTCCCTTGTTCAAGAAAACCAGCTCTTTTTCTCCCTGGGTTTCTCTGGGTTTTTGCATTGCTGAATCATGGTATATTTCCTTACAACTAAAAATATGGGAAACTTATCTGCCAGTGCATACTGGTGATCCATTATGCAATTCTACACCAACCAAATTAATGCTACCATTGTACTTATGTTGACTGAGGCTTCTCTTTTTTTTTTTCCCCCTGAGGAAGCATCTCTGAGTACAGCTGCTGAAAAACTCCTCTGCTTTGCCCAATTAAACACCCACATTCCCCAAGTCACGGTTTTGGTCTATGCCTTCCTCTGCACATCAGACGTAGATTTGTAAATGACAGATTGGAATGAGTTGACAGAAAAATGCACCCACCACTGAGAGAACACCAAGGCTCTCACCTCTCCCCTGAGGAGCACATACACTTCTCTTGCCAGAGAGCTGTTTTTTTGAGAGGAGAAAAGGAAGTACATTTGGTACAGGAGAAGGGCAAGACTCTAAATCTTGAAGAATATCAGCCCTAGCCTGGATTTATTTCTGTTTTCTCTAAGACATGGTGCTTTGTTGCTAATTATTTCATTACATACTTTCTGCAGAAAAAATAGCACAAGAAGAGCAAAGAAGACGCAAGCACAGAGAATTGATTTCACCTGGTAAAAATGGTTGCTATTTCTGCATTATAAAGATACCTGTTAGGCAGCCACTTATCATAATTATTCATTCTTTTGTACGTGTGTGTGTGTGTGTGTGTGTACACACATGTGCTTGCTTTGCACTCCATAATGGTGCAGGACATCTAATAATAAACAGCCGTGCCCCTCTAGCAGTGAGCAGGCTGCCTCACCCATTGTGCTTCAGGTCATTCTGAAAAGTGAAACATTTATACATGGACAGATGTTTTATTGTCCATCATGTACAGTTTTATGCAAAGCTTAAACAAGTGGAATGCATTATGAACAGCACAGACCACATTCCAGACTCAGGCAGTGACTATGCCCAGCAAGATGTACCTGGGTATGCAGAAGTGATGCACTCCTGCCAGCCCAAATTCTTGGTAGATCATCCTTACTGTGAATCCTGAAAATAAACTGCAGTTGGGTGGCACACTGCTCAATTCATCTCCAGAAATATTGGCTTTCTGTTTATATTAACACTGCACCAGTGGAACACAGGGACAAGAGTCCATTTCAGTTGGGTTTGCTATAAACCCTCAGTGAAGGCTACTCCTAGGTCACAAACTAGCCCATGAGAATCTCTCCCCACAATCTGATTTAAAAAGAGAGGTAACAATTAATAGAACCCCTGTCAAAATGGCATTGAAAAAAGACAGGAAGGACACTTCTGAATGATCACAAAAGGGAGCAGAGAAACAATGGTTTGATGTTTAACTGCATCTAATTAAAAAACCACTAAAACTATTTGACTTACTATTTACGATTTTGGGCAAGACAGGCAAAACCAACATTAAAAATAAGGACCAATCTGTTACTACAAGTACTGAAATACCTGAGGCATCTGCTTGGGTATTTAATTTATGGATATATTTCCTTCCAATCTTTGTGTTACGTACATTTTTAAATATGTATTTCCTTTCTTTCTTTGCTCTATTCAATACAGTCATGGAAACCTGAAACAAAGGGGGGAAAAAAAGGCAGCAGCCTAAGAAAATTGAATTCTGCTGTCCAGGCTTCTGTAGTTTCCTTATTTCTGATTCCTTGACCTGACTTTGATGCATCTCAGTTCAGTTGTGAACTCAGGCAACAAGAGAAGGAAGTTATTTCACCCAGGCAGAGAGGGCTCCTTCAGACGCCTCTGCTACTGAGCTTAGAGAAGAAAAGCAGAATTCCTGTTTATCAAGGGTGATCATAGAGGTCCAGCTTGCTGCAAAGCACACAGAAGAGAAACAAGACTAAAGAATTATAATTGTAAACTCTGCCCTCCAGCATATATATTGCATATCATATTATTTCAAAGTGATTCTCATGCATTCTCAAACCTGTGCTAATCTTTTCAATCTGAATGGCATCCCTGTAGAGAGCACGAATTGGTAGCTAAATTTCTTACAGCTACTGGGCTTCTGCAGGTTGCACTGACTTTTCAGGTACGAATTGTGGTCTTGGTGCAAACCATTTGCAGAACAGCAAATCCCAATTCCAATCTTTTTCCTTCTCCTCTCTCTTTTCTAATCCTTCTGTTTCCAGAAATATATATTCTCTTGATTTCTCTTGAGTTGAAATTGTTTATTTCTCTTAAGTCAAGATTCTTTATTTTGCTTTCTTAAGTACAGTCTGTGGTCTAAGCCACAGCCCATGCTATTGCATGCACCCAAGTTGTTAGTAGAAGATGCCTTTTGTGAGTGCCCGGGCTGCACTTGTCCCCTGGGGTCTGAAGTTGAGCAGTTTATGCACAATCACAAACGACCTCGACCTGCCAGAGCTGCACTGTGCAGAAAGAAGCACATGGCTCCACTCATCTCCATTTGCACTTGGATTTTGTTGATGAGCAAATGTATGTTTAAATCAGGACAGGATGCACAGAAATGTCACCCGTTACAAAAATGCAAGTATGTTTAGAATGAAGGAAAACTAAATTCACATAAGCAGGTTTGAGAGTTAAGCTGTTGGCATCTTTACACAGCCATTTTTCTCTTCAAAAATCACCTGAGTAAAATTCACTCCATGCTTAGGGAGACTGAGTTTATCGGGAAATGCAACTATTCTGGTCTGTGCCAGCAGAGCACTTGCTCCACAGGGCAATTACTTATGCTTGCAGTGGTTGAAGCAAATGGGAGGTAATGCCAAAATTTCCTTGGTTGTGGCACCGTGGTGTGCCCCTGTCCCACTGTTCCCCACTTTCTATTGGACTATATTAGGCCAAAGACTTACTGCAATCCCCGGTGGCTGCGACAAAGGGAGTGACTCTGACTCAGGTTTCAGGGCTGGTGCCACAGTCCCTGTAGGGCAGCTTTACGTGCTCTTCCCTTCACCAGTAGCTGTGTCCAGTTTGCTGAGTCCTGGTTCAATATTTTCACACAGCGTGGAAGGGAGTAGAGAAGGACTCAGATTTTCATCCTTTGTAACCAAAAATGAATCAAAACGAAAAACTGTGCCAAGTGGAAGAAAAAAAGACAACAGGGCCTTTTCCCTGCATCTACATTTAAATCAATATTTGCTGTCTTGGGTCTGCACATTTTTCTACAGGGAGGATATAAACTAAACAGAGCTGCAGTTAATCCAGGATCCCTGAAGAGATTTAATTAAGGAGGCTTTCCCACCCTTTTCTTTTGGTATTAAAGGGCACTCACTACTCCTAGCTGCATATTTTAGTGAGATGTATTGTAGGTGAACACAGAAGAAATTTCTTGATTAGCTCTTACCTTCTCAATACAAGATACTGAAAAGAGTTCATCTAACCTTGTCTGAAAGCAGCTGAAATTTTTCATAAAAACATTTTCTATTAGGTTAGGTCTTTTTTATGTTTAAATCAAAAATATGATACGACTTTGTAAAGGTGTACATTGTATGCCTGTGACATTGGGATGTGAGCAAAAGCTTTTATAAAGATATTTTGTTTTATTGCTATGGTGAAAATGAAAGAATACCTAGCATGAGATTGTACCCTAACTCTGTTCATTTAAGTGGGAAGAACATTGGACCAGATACTCAGCCGACAGAACCCACACCGATCTACATCAGCTGATACCCTTTCAAATTTCCACAATCTGCAGTCATTGTGGTAGTTCAAGCACTACCTCTTTGATATTGACATGGAAGGGAAGGTGATGTTACATTGTTCTCCCTACATTTCACATTTATCTGAGAACTTTGCTTTTCACCAGGATGGATGCCCATACAAAAAAAAAGCTTATGGAGGGCCAGAATATTAACTGTAAGTTTTATTTCTGAACAGATAATATTCACTGGAAAAAGAGAATTCAAACTCTACAGATTAGACCTTCATTGGTGCACATTCTTCTATCAACAGCTCATCTCTCCCCAGCTGTGGTATTCAGAAGAGTGTTTTCAGGTATTCTAAAATTAATTCCTAATTTGTTGCTAAATTACTAACTGATTATTTGCGTTACAGTAGCACTGTGAATCCTCACTGTGGAAGGCACTGTACACACACAACAGTTCTTGAACCAAAGAGCTGTACTGTCAAATACCCAAGAAAAACAGATTCTTTGGAGAAAGTACATGTCCTTATCCCTAACACAACATCACGTCGTTAAGCCACATGTTCTGGAATTGCATCCGGAGCCACAGAGCTCTTCTCTACACTGTCTATTTGCACTAACCAAAAGTTCATTTTAGATTATGGAACATCAATATTTTTAGCAAAAATGAAGTCTTAAATCCAGACAAATTATTCTGATATGGAAAAAGGAGGTAAAAATAGAACTTGCATGGGTCTGAATTTTAATTCAATTGCAAGAGGCCATGATGTAACCCATCAGTCAAGCTTTGAAGATGAACTGCTAATTAACACAGATATTGCCTTCTCTTTTACTACTGTAACTTTCTCCAGATTAACTTTTCCTTAAAATATAAAAGGAACAAAATCTTTCCTTTTCTTCTTTTTTTTTCTTTTTGTGACATACATTTTAATGAAGCACACACACATACATGGGTATCATATTACGGTTTAGTATCAATATTATGGTCTTGCTTACTATCGATATTCCATCCAAACGGCTCAAGTCTCTCACTGCTTTCTTAATTAACTCACCTCTGTCCAACTATCAAGAAAGAAAGAAATAACGCTCACATCTGAGCTACTGAAACTTCTTCTAACCTCTCCACTGCCTGGCTTACATAGTAGCTGGTTTTCTGATGGGCATCTTTTGCTCATGCACATTGTGGGCAGAAGAGGTTGAAGCCTAATTAAAGCCCCACTTAAAATATAGGGTCCCAAATCCTCAGGACACACAGGATTAGCTTTTGTCATTCCCGTTCTGTTCCCCCAGAGTCACTACATTTATGCAGCACATGCCAGCAGCCACTGGCTCAAATATTTACATTGGAGGCAGCACCTTGATGCAGGCAGACATATTTGGCAGCGCAAGAATGGCAAACGCTCTTCTCTCAGATGGCAGCCTTTAGAAAAAGCAAGATACAGCAAACAGTTCAGAAAAGCAGGAGACTGCCACAGAGGAGCTCATGGGAAGAGGAACTGTGGGTCACAGTAGATTTCCTTCTATCCCACTGAACAGTTTCTTCAACACTGGACAATTTCAGAATATTTTCTTCCAATATTCACTGAATAGTCTGCAGGAGGTTAATAATACAAGTGGAAGCCTTGAGAAAAACCTCCGTACTTATTAGAATGGCAGTGAAATGTTCTAAACCAGAATTTTTATGGCTTCTCTGCTATCAACTGAAGTAGCAAATTAGTTAATTTTCCGAGTCTTTCACAATCCAGCTTTTTGAGAATAGTAAACACCAGAATCATCATACTAATCATTTAGCCAGCTCATTGTCAGTCTAAGCTAACACTTAGGTATCAAGAATGCTGAGGACTTCAGTTAGCACCAGAAATATGATATTTCCAGTGAACCCAAGTTATTAGAATGCATTCATGAAGTGGGACAGTGGCCTTCTGCTTTATAAATAAATGCTCTGATTTCTCTTCCACATTATATTTCTCTTAGTAACATCATCTTTTCAGTGATTCCCAATATCACCTAGTTAAGACTTGGCTATGCTGCCACGGAATTCTGCAGGCAAGCAGCTCCTCGAAGGCCATGCACGTGACAGGATCCATCAGAGGAGCCTGTGGCTGCTCCCCTAGCACCAAAGTTCAGGACATCACAGTTAATTGAATTCTTATCTACAAGATTTGCACAACAAACATTAAAACAAGCTAATTCATTACAATTAGAAACTGCAACCCACTTGCCACAATTTAGCTGACTCAAGTCTAGATTACATCCTTTTGGCACCAAACTGCAAAATCTAGAACTGACAATGGTTACGTTGCAGAGAACCTCAGGTAATACTAGGAGCTACACTGCTGGGAGGAAAACCAGATTAAAAATTAAGAGTTCAATCACACACACAATAACAGAGATGGTGTCACAATTAGCTTTACAAAACAACATCATTCTTTATAAAGCTTTTTCTTCGCCTCTTCATGCTATGTGCCTGATAAGCCCTTGCCAACAAAGACATTATACTAATTACAATTAGTTATACAAAGTGTGGGACAACTTAAATGATTTATTGATTTTTTGCCTCACAAAATAAATGTTTTTTTGAATTCCAAATTTACAGTAAGAAAAATAAAGCAGAAGCCACAGATGGCATGTTCAGTCCAGACACGTATGAATGTGAATGTACTTACAGGGACACTCAATCAATTTAAAACTTTAATCTTTTCCCTGGAAAAATCAGTGCAGTGTAGGTTTTATGCAATTAAATTCATTTTTTCCCTGAGCAGAGACATTTAAGGTAAAAAACCAAGAGCTGAGCTGTTTAAAAAAAACCCCTTAGAATAAAGAGGATCTTCCAACAATTTTTTTTTTTAAATGTCTTCAGGCCAACAAATAAAAGTATGCACATTTCTCATGCAATATTAATGTGGCACTATGTTTGCATTTGATATAATCTATTATCTACATGCAATCTGAAGACATAAAAGAATCTGAAGTTGTGTTAAGTATCTTTCTGTGTTAACTACCCAACTGTGGTAATGACCACTTCATACCTAGGCATGGGAATAACAAAGGAATCCTTTTGCTTCAGTTCTTTGCGAAATCTTTCTAAGAATTACTACAAGATCCTCCTTTGTCCTCCATCCTGCAACATCCTGGAGGTCCTGTAAGCATACTGAGAATTTGCTTCTCCTGTGAATATCCTCAGTGTTCAAGTGTATTTCCAGGAAGAGTGTGCAGCACTGAGAGTCTGAGCAGAACACAGCTGATGAAGAGCTGATCCAGCCTGATGCTCTCCCAGTCCTTTTTACATGCCCCATCTCCAGAGTGCCAATGCTCTCAAGCACTTAGATGTAAACCTTCCGTGACACAGACCATGAACATACACAAGAAAAAAAGGCTTAGATGCAACAGCCACCCCCAGGAACCAGCAGGTTTACTCCCTGCTCTCTGCCAGTGCCTTTTGCCATTACACCAACCATTTTGTCCTCAGTCTTGTCAAGTGAAGGCATAGCACTTAGGAAAATACATTTCTCTTTTTTTCTGGTCTGCAAGTCAGCATTATCTGATTGGGTCTACTTCCTACAGCTTGTTCAGTCTCGCTTATCAGACACACTGGAAAATATTTCCAATAATAAGCCAGCAGAAATCTGCCTTCATATCTGGTGTCAGGCTACATATAACAGAAATCTTTTCATTTTAGTTTTAAAGTATTGCTTCATTCAACAAGCTGACTGCTGGCTGACACACAATCTAACCTAAAGGCTATGGATCAGCAGGTAAATGCAGAAATTCTATTAGTTTCCAGACCTGAGGTTTACGCCTTTCATTTCAAATGAAATCAAAATCCTGCACATGAATAGGTAAAGCACAGAGTAAAGATCCTTTCTTAAAACCATCCACTACATATTACATGAGTGCAAGGAAGAAAGCAGTTTCTGCATCCTGTAGATACTGTACTTCTTGTGCTCAATGACTCTGGCAAGGATGGTAAATAGCAGACATAAAAGAGATCAATTTTGAGGAAAAATTAAAACCATGACGAACATTATATTAGGCAATGTGAAATCCTGCAAAGGTACAAAGACAGGCATATTTAGATATGCTTGGTATTAACAAAACCTCTCCAAGCCTGGATAAATTGGACTTCCTTACCTAAATCCGATTTTAAAAGTCATAATCAAACTTGTCTATGCTTTAAACGTTTTGGAAATGAGCATCCTCATTTAGGACCAGAAGAAGGAAATAGTGCAAAAGTGCATACTACAAAGTATCCAGAATATTGAGGAGAAGATTTCTTTTTCCAAACTGAAAGAAACACCACCAACCAAGAGATTTCATTCCTTTGTTCTTTCTAGAAGTGTACATACCCAGCTTTATATATAAATACAAGAGATTAAGTAGTGATTGGCTCCTAACTTCATTTTGCTGTTTCCTCTAAAGACATATGTTCACTGGAAGTTCCCAGAGCACAGGCATCAGACAGGCATCAGCATTTTGACACAGTATATGGAATGAATCCCCAAATTAATAGCAGAGAGTATAATTCACTTCTGGTGCGGTTTTCCTTCACAATGGTGGATCATGATAATCTTAGAGCAAGAAAATCAATTGTGATTACATGATCACAAACATGATCACACTAATAGTGTTTTGGTTATTTTTGCTGTAGGTCTTATTCTGTGCATTCAGTTAAGGAAATTGTTCCACGGCTTTGCTATTTATTCAGGAAAAAAAATACAGAATAAAAGCATGACTTCTTGTTCGTTGAAAATTTAGCTGTAATATTTGTCTTCGGAGTACGTCATTAAACAGTAAAAAAGCTTGTTAGGCTCCCTCTTTTTCATTACATAAGCCTACTCACATCTTTCACTTGAACTTTGTGTTGATTTGTATTTAATCTGCATTTTCTCCTGGCAATAGGTTCACTAGCCTCTTGTTTCATTTTGTGCTGATGCTATCTTATAGCTTGATGAGAACAAGTGAGTTTGTATTCTTTATCATAGCTCTTAGCTATTATAATATACAGTTCTCATGCATAGATATCCCATACATTTTCTCCAAGAGAGGTTGAACCGTAGGTGTTACACAGATATAAAGAAATGTTATGTCAACTAGCTTAGAGTGAAAGCAAACAGAAACATCAAGATGCAATGTACAGGTCCAGCTCTCCCTTAAGTCCAATAAGTCAATTAAATCACAGCTTATGAAGAAATAAAAAAAACCTGCAAACATGATAATTCTTGTTTATCTCACAGATGATAACAGAAGTGCTGCTTTATCTTGTCCTTTTGACAGGTATATGCCAGCACTTCTGATTCTGCACAAGTATTTTTGACAAGGAAATGGTGCTCTGTACTCTTCAGTCAAATGCTGACCTAAATGGTGCTTTAAAAATAACATTCTGTGGGTTTTACTAAACCAGGGCTGCACAAGGCAAATATAAAATATAAAATATAAAATATAAAATATAAAATATAAAGCCTGAGCTGGTACCATTGATCATGTAGTACCTTTCATCACAAAAGGTTTTTGGTAGAATACACGCACACTGACAAATGCAGCCATTTGTGCATGGCAATGATAGAGGACAATTTAGGATGAGGATGAAGAACCAAGTATCAAGTGAACTCCCCAAAATATGGGAGATGCTTGTTCAATGCTGGCAAGAGAGGAATACTGCTATGGAGCAGTTTCCCAATGCATTCTTGAATTACCTTGGAAATTGTTCACCTAAGTATTGACTAGATGTGACTACATTTAACATGCTTCATCTGATGAGATTAGGTTGTATGGCTGAAAGTTTGTGATAAGAAGCCAGTGTTAGAAACTGTGTATCTCAGAAAAGCAAAGCAAGAAAACCCACAACCCTAAACTATTCATACAGAATTTATTCAATATAAACAGGTAGTTTCTTCTTGAGCTGCTCATATAATAGTCTGTATCCATGGATCATTACAAAAACCATGTGCGTACACAGATTATTACCATATGAAACAATGAAGACATCTTATGTCCCCTCACAGGTTTGCCAGCATTGCTCAGGGGTTTGTTATCTGAGAGCATTGTCATTATCCTTTATCTTTATGCTGTGTAGTATTGTCCTCCATTGTGCAGTATTCATTATTACACACTTTGTCATGCACTGCCTCTGCAGATGTATGTAACACACACAGATTACACCAACTGATTTACAGATACCACAGACATACACTGCACTCACACCCACCAGAGTATTCCTCATCCTTACAAGGCAAAGCAGCAGAGTTACACTAGTTTATACACTGGAAGATCTCACTTCGTAAATGCTGAATGATTTCAGACGCGACATTATGACTTTGCTTTCCTTTGATTTGTTCCTAAGAGGATGTAAGAAATAAAAATGTACTTGTGGGGAAAGGAATATCAATTAAACTATTTTATAGATTTCAGCAATTGTTCAAAAGCTTGAGAACAATAATACAGGTGGAGGAAGAAGAGAGAACATCTTCGACTGAGATCATTCAAGTTTGCCATTTATTTGTACAAGTATAACCAGAGAACTGCTCTTCAAACAGGGAGCTGTCACTTCTCCTCTGAACTTGAGTGAAGCTTTCTTCTTTTTTACCTTTGTATTTTTATTTGACTTCTCTGAGTGCAGGCAAAGGATTAGTTTGAAATAATGGTTTTTTTCCCCACACTGTGGAATGAGTTGCCCACCTCTAACTTGCAAAATACAATGTATGGCAGACTCCATAACATTTAAACAGAGATTACAGAGGCAGGCAACTGGAGTGGAAGTATTTTGGGCAGAGCAGTGTTTGAAAACATGCTAGATATTATCTCCCTCAGTCCTCAAATACCACAGTAAATGAGCACATAAGTCAAACCTCATTTCTCCCTGGAACATTTTTTAAAACTGTCTTTCCAACAGATTTCTGGAGTTTCCCCTTAAGAAGACAGTCTGGGATGAAGGCATTACAAATATAAGTTTATCTCTTCTTGGTAACTTATTTTGCTAGTGCATAAATCATATGAAATGTGATTCTCAATTGCATGAATACATGAAAATTAACCATGGGAAAACACATTGCAATCCAGAGGTGAAATCTGCATGGGCAACATGTTCCTTTTTAAGCAGTTTGATGCTGCACGTAAACAAGCCCTCACAGTTTTGTGCAAGGTGTGTAAGGGCAAATATTATCAACAAGAAGAAAAGCTGAACCCGGGGTGGGCAAAGCCAGGTCTGTGCAGCTCAGTTCCACCTATGCTGAGCTCACGTACCATCCCCACTCATGCTCAGCAGCCTGTCAGACCCTGCCTGAGTCAAGCTGTGTGGTACAGGATGTTATTGCTCCAGTTCGTCAACACCAAACAGCTGGAGGTGGCTGATCCCACCCAGTTCTGGAGCACATGGTGCAGGTCTCTAACCTGCTGCGAGCAAAATAACCAGACTAGACCAACTCATGGACATTGGAAGCACAAGAGCAGGCACAGCACAGTTAGGAAGTGGCCGTGTCTTAAAGCAGTGCGGCCACGAATGTGTATCTTGGCCCTCCAAGAATGTGCATTCATGAGGCCTGGTAAAGCAGCTTCCTAGAATTCTATTAATAGGAAACTGGAAAAAATAAATCCACCAGAGGAGAGCAAAATATCTGATCTTTTGATTACGGATAAGTAAAAAGCTCCAAAAGGGCCTTGTGCCTATAAAGACAATTATGGGAACCACGTCTTTTCCAGCCTGGATTGAAGCATGCCTGATATTCACGTACAAAGATTATTGTTGTAATGGTAATTTCTTTGCCACTCCAGGAGCCTGAGTAGCAGACTCAGCTATGATTAAATAATTCAATTCACCTCTTTGTATCTTTTACCTGGCATGACATTGTTATTTACCTGAACAGTGGCTACAAACCCCCACAATTCAAATATTATACAATGCAGCAGACTATCGCCAACCTGAGAAAAGACCACTAGCAAAGCACTCCTCCCTAAGCAAATAACGCTGTGAGCTTTTCAGTACTTTGCCTTAGGTGCTTAGCTTTCTTCAAAAATAACCACGAGGAGAGGCAGAAAAGGTATTTGACAAAGTGGTTAGGTGGAGGCTTACATTTAAGATGGATTTTCATTCAGTAGCAGCAGGTGGAAGAGGCATGTTACAGAAAATAATATATTTTTTCTTTCCTCCTCTTTGTAAGAGAAAAAAAGTATCAATCAAAATTAATTTGTATCAAAATTCCACTAAAATGAAGTAAAATTATTTATGTTCCTTGTGATCTCTTTTGGTTTTTGGTCTGACATTAAACTGTAGCGTGCTTATATCCAAATGACTGTGTGGATAGAGGGCTTCAACTGCCCAAGAAATAAGAATTAGAATTTGCACAAAGTTGTATTGAATTATTATTACATTCCTTCACATTTTGGAGTGCTCCAAAATAAACAACAACCTTTTGGGCTTTGTTCCAAGTACTTCTGCAAACACAATTATTAAACTATTCACACACCTGTGAATCCAGCAGGCATTGGTTGGTTCGAGCGTGGTGCTGGTAATGCCAAGGTTGTGGGTTTGATCCCTGTATAGGACACTCATGTAAGAGTCCCTTCTAAACTCAGAATATTCTGTGATTCTGTGATTCTGACTTACTAACTGAAGCACATGGAAGCTGTATGAGATATCCACATGGCCTACTCATGGATAACACAGTTGTACTCTCACTGTCTCCAGAATCATAGTATCAAGCCCAGAGCAAGCTGCAAATAACAGAAGAGAAATCTAATTCTCAGTCGCACTGACAATGCACCATAGACCACAGGACAACAGGAAAACAACGTGTTTGCCAAATACAAGTTACACAGACAAGCTGTGAGATATCCCACAAGGCATACACAGGCACTGGCAACATGACCACCTGTATGGAATTTGTCCTAGCTCTGTGATAATGACTCCCTTACCAGGTGGGCAATGTGCCAGCAATATGCAATTGTGATGGCAAAGCAAATGGAGGTCCATCTAAAAAGTGAAAATCACGGTCTGCTTCTGCCCCCGAATCTCATAACTAAGTGGGATGTATGCTTAGTTTTTGTATGCAAAGAAAAACCTTCATCCTTTCCTGAATGCATGGAGAACTTTTCAAAGTACAGAATTTGAAACAAGATTAAACCCCAGTAAATCCTCTTTTGCTGTGCAGTCTGTCCTTTCACTGAACACAGGCTTGAAATATGGGGAAGCTGATTTCCCAGAGTGCCATCCTTCATTGGCTCAAATTCTCACAGAGGTTTGTTTCTCACCCAGCCCTGCATATTCCTCCCTCTAACGAGTGCAACTGTACTGCAAAACAACCAACAAAATGACTGCCTCGTCACAAGATCCAGGCTCCTACAAACAGGGAACAGAAAAGAGACAGATATTGTTCAACCCCATCTCCCCAGATGGTGCAAAATTCCCGTCAATAAATTGACCTAATGTTCCTGAGGGTTTTGCAATTCTTGTTCTCCATATTATACAAACTGTTCTTTTCAATGAAGTTTGAGTAGATCTTCAAAAATTTAAATCAACTGGTCTGGAAAGGGCAAGCAATCAACTTTGAAGGCAAAAGAAATAACCATTGTGCATTACAGAATTTATATATCATATAGAAATAGTATCCCAAATTTAACCTACATGGCACCCACTAATGAACATGAGCCTCACCTGAAGTAACAATATCTTGCTGAAAGAAAAAAAGTACTGATGGCCTTTTTCTAAATTCTAGCAAGAGACAGAAATCATTTAGAAGAAAAACAGTGCAAGTGTTGTAAATATTGCACATATTTCTTTAGTATGAAGCAGAAGTTATTTTACAGCTTTCCTGTTAGAAAGTCTGAAACCCATTTTCTTTTTCTGCAAAGAGAAGTAAAAATATTCTGGAAGTGTTTAACTATAATGCTCTAAAATATGTATTAGGTACAGAGATAAACTCTCCTAAGAAAACAGTAAGCAAAAATCTATTTATGAAACTGTACATCATTTACCCTTCTGGTTTCTTCTGGAATAAAAATTAGTATTATAGCAATTAAAAGGATGAAAACCAGCAATTAATTAATTTATTTGTAAGGGCAAAGGAATAAAATCCTAGATGTATTCCCATGGGATTTGCTGAGCTATTTTACACCGAGTCATCTGCCAAGAAGAGGTCACTTGAACTAATCCATGCTTACTCCTTGGCATCTCCACTGAAACATGTCAGCTCTCCACTGTAGAGGCATTACTCACTGCCTATGACACTAAGTCTCAGAAACAGGCCAGACTTGATCTGAATGGAGGTGTGACTGATGTGCATTTCACAAGCCAACAAAATCCATACACTGGGTGTCTCAGGAGACTAACAGTACAACTTCCTTCGGAGTATTTTCCTCTTCTGTCTACCTTTCAAAGCATTCCTCCTTCTGATACAGTAACTGCAGTGTGGAGAAGGAATCATCAATAAAAATTCAACATCAAACAATTAACTTTGTGGGACAAAACTCAAAGGGAAGTTAAATGTATTTGCTTATGTTCATTTTCCTGAAAATCAGGGCTTAAACACTCGCTACTAATTGAGAATTCATCTTTTCTAACTGTGAAACCACAGCTTTCCTGGTCTCCCAGGCTTTCCACACACAAAGCCATCTCTTCATAAACTGGGAATCCTGAAATCTCACAGTGCCTGGCAGCAAACAAACAAATGAAACAACACATCACAGAATAAAAGCAGCCATAAAAAAACGCTCATGTATAAAAATGAGTTGTCAGATAGCTGACAACTCCATTCTGTCTTCCTGTAACTTGTAATAAGCAGGAAACAAGCCCTTCACATTTATCACCATTTACCAATACTACTCTCTCAGGTCTCAAAGCTTGGACCAGCTACAATTGCCACCCACTCCATATTCATGGAATCCATCTCCTTCTCATGCCATCTGTTCTTTGTGCTGCATTAATCATGATATATAGGGCAATACAGTTGCTACCTGCTCTGAGCACTGCTCCCAGTATCAGAGCAGAGGTTTCAGCAGAATCCCAGCTCTGAGGCTGTGTGTGTCATCTCCAAATGTTTGGTGTGAAACCACTGGAGCCCAGAGGCAAGTTTTAGGACTAGTACTACTTCTGATACTGTTATCACTCCTTATTCAATAGTGGAGGATAGTTTGTCTCATATTTCTTATCACTACCATGCTCCAAAGCTACATTTGTTGCAAACAAATCTAGTTGGTAGTGGCCTCTGACGGATAACACATGATCACATTTTAAATTTGGACTTCGAAAGGATTCTAAGATTTACCTCTGAAAATCAGGCTTGGATTGGTCTGTTTGGGAGTAAGTAAGTGTTATCAGTGATAATACATGCATTTTAGACTCTTGAAGAAACCTGACAGGTGCTAGATACAGAAATTGTAATTTTCCTCTGTGAGTCTGGCTCCATTACACACATGTTAAGATCCCATTTTTTAAGCAAAAGCCCTGTTTAAAAAATAATTTTACAGGTTTTAAGATGCCTGTAGTCATTTATTCAGATTTTTTCCTTTTTCTTTCAGTCAGATATTAATAGAACAGCAAAGAAAAATCTTCCTGTGGTTCAAAGAAATCATTTTTCTCTGTACCTGTCTTTGCTTACATGTGAGGTGGGAAAGGCTCTGATAATCTACAGCACAAGCAAGAAATGTGACAAAGGAAAACTTATCTTTTAAAATGCTCTCCCATTTTACTTCAGGTGAAACAGGCAGTTAATATGCTAGAGGCTGCCTTCTGTGTAGCCTGGAACAGCAAAGAGACACAGCATGCTAAATATCACATATAGACCCTGAACCATAACACAGCAGTTTAGTTACTATTGGAAAACCTGTGACAACTTGAGACAGATGGACAAGAATGGAAGTTTAACCAGGTTTGAAGTTAAAAATTAAATACCAGTGAGACTATTTCTTACTATTCCCAATATTAAGAATGTCAAATAATTTTACAGAATCACAGAATTTGAAAAATTAGTGTGAGGGTAATATATGCAGCAAACCACATAAGGCTTTACCCTTGCAAACAAAGTTGGTGAGCATTTTTGCTCACAGGAAAAGCATCTTAGTTTGAATTTGTATGATAAGTAAATATTCCCACTTCTCTGCTGGTTTGGAAGAGAGGTTAATCGAGGTGAAACATTCAACCAACATCTCTAACATACACATTTTTCTGTGCAGGAAATCATTATTATTCCTACTTCATGATTTTATCAGCCTGGATGTAAGATCTGCAAAATGGAGAAAGGTTTAGAAATGTAAAAACTACTTTTAGAGAAAAATAGAATTACATATTTATGTTTCTGGTCAGCAAGTAAGCTAGGGCAGTAATTTCATTGAATAAACAGAGACCAAGTCATCACTCTTTGCTGAGATCATAGCTGGGATTTGCAGATCTCATCCACTGAGGCAAGGATCTTCAGACCTATCAAGGCTGGTAAGATTCAATCCAAGCAGTAGTAACATTTAAGTGGATTCTATTTTTGTTCAGCTCGAATTAACTGTCTGAAAGATTCATTACTTACATTGTTCAAGGCTCTGAAAGAATCTGAATTAACTTTAGTGGTTCATTTTCATAGGACAGAGATAGTTTGTACACATGTACAAGCTGAATCTTACCAGTGACCTAGGTGGGTTTGATATGTGCAAGACAAAGAAAAATCAAGGTATGTGAGCATGTTAGAACCTGATTTCCTTAATTCACATTAATACCAAGTATATGGAGTATTGTAGTTTAAAAATCTTTGATGTTAATAGTGTGAGTGATAAAAGATGGGTCTAATCAAAATGACTCAGTATTGCACATTAAACCCTGCAGTACCCAATTACTCATTGCTGTTTCTGGTGAGAAATGTGATATTCAAGGGTATAACCTAACCTGCAGCCATAAATAACACATATATTAAAAAGAACAGATTGATGGCAGGGCTACTAAATGCTGTTCTTTAACTTTCTGATCCTAGCTTTGAATCCAGTGGTAGCAGTAGCAGTGCAGTAGTTACATGGTACGATCAGGTCCATGGACTGAACAAAATCATAAAGTGGTTGTGCTTGTCAGAATGCAACACTAATAAGCTTGGGCTTGTTATGGAGATGATCTTTCTTTAAAAAAGGGCTCACACGTTTTGAACTTGTCATTTTGATTTATCTAGAAGTCTCTTCTTGATTTGCCTTGAAAAACCTTACAAGGGACAGCGAGAGACTTTTTTGGGATGTCTTGTCACAGAAAAAGGCTTAATCTTACTGTCCACTCAGTTTGCTAAATAAGCAACCTGTCATGCTTGTATTAATTCAATCAGGCCAAAGCTGAAATTCATTTTGAAGCTCGTATATCAGCATTTTTGTCTTGAACCAATTGAGCTTGTTGTGTACAAACACAAAGCTGCCTGTCATAGACAGGAAAAACAATTTTTTAAAAAAGAAGAAAAAAAACTCCTTGTCAAATAATTTGGGTTAGGATTTTTTTCCTCTTTCAGTTCAAACAAGTGTCTGTTTTGTGCTGCAGAGATTGGTACAACACTTCATCCATTTCAAACGAGAGGCTGCTTTATGAACTCATGGAAAACGGTTATTTTATACAGCAACCTGCAGATATGATCCTCTGACAAGCAGCGCTCATTAAAAGAGCATCAGCTGGCTCAAGCAGTAGTCTTGGTCGTTATTGAAGTAAGTCAGAGCCTTGGGGATTTTAACACCATTTGTTCAACAAACAGTCTCATTCTGCCCAGCTGAAAAAACATATTCCAATTTAAAAAGAAATCTTTTGTAATGGGCTCAAGGAAATGTATGGTATGGGAGGATTGAGAAGTTATCTATTATACAGGCATTCTGTTCACATCCAGGATGATTCTGCCTTGATAAACAAACAGTGACACTATTGGCAAACCTGGGATTTGAAGCAATGGTTCATTAATGCAACTGCACACTAAGTAATGTACTTGGGTGTCAGCATTCTGCTGGGTTTTCTTCCTCATTGTAATGCTCTTTTTCCTTCTGGATATGCTTAAAAAATATCCTGGCACTCCTGTCAATATATTAGTTTGAAAAATGTCACCATGGGCCCGTAACCGTGGTGTGTATATGTAACTGTGCATTGACACATGCATTGGCTTGATGCATTCTGGTGATGTGAGTTCAGTCTCCTGTAGAGATCCAAATTATGATACGATTGCACTGAGCTTACAGACTTCTCTCATGCTGGGATGGAGATGGTGTGAGGAGCTAAATTCACAAAACAGAGCAACGTGATCCTGTTGCATGGTTTGAACAGCTCTTTCAGCTGCACACAGTGAACATCCTGCTTTTCCAGAGAGGAGGTCGCAGATTAGATATGGCTGAGCTGGGGGATGTGGGGTATTCAGTTCTTCCCCCTCACTAATACAATCCTGCTCCTTCTGAATGGAGCTTCCTTCCTTCCTTCCTTCCTCCCTTCCTTCCTTCCTCCCTTCCTTCCTTCCTTCCCTCTTAGTTTTTTCAAATCGTATTCAACAGCTCCCACACCTACCTGTCAGGGACCAAATGTTTAATGCAATGGTTTGTATAGTCCATGGCTCTGCTCCAAGAGATTGAGTGCTCAAAGACCCTGGCAAGAATATTTTGATGTATCATTTAGAATTTAGGATATATTTGGAAAAAAACCAATCGGAATTGGTACTGTTGGTATGGCAAGGTGGTAGAGTGCAAATAGAGTAAGGCAGGCTTCAATATCAAGGGGATGACATACAAAAGGGACAGACTTAATAATTCCTTCCATCTGCCACCTATAGATGACAGAAGGTTGATCAAGCCATCTTTGTGTGATCAGAGGGGGAAAGCACATTTTCAGCACAATTATGTAGCACCAATTTTAACTACTATCATATTTGCCAGCAAGAATTGCTTGCTAGTCATTGGATGGCTTACATAAATTTATTGTGTGAAGAACTCAGAAAAGGTGTGTATAATTGTTTTAAACATGTTTCATTAGTTTTTAATTTGTGGACTGATGTGACTGGTGTGGAATAAAGCAGCCTCATGCTTCCTGCCTCAGGAAATTCTTGGAAATTAGATATTTCACCTCAGTGGGATTCACATTGCAATGTATTTTAAATTAGAAGAACCGAGTCTTTTGCTTGCTTCTGTCCATCTGTGTTATAGTCTTGGATTTACTCCTATACACAGAATGTATAGATTGCTTCTTATCTACATAGCTTAGTGCAGCTTACACAGAAAAATCAGGAAGGAAATCTCAAAGGCAATTATGTTGGAATTAAACAGCTGCAAGGAATCGTCAAATGCATTCTGGCCAGACCCAGCGGGAGTGTTTGAAATAGTTTATGTGAAAACTCACCTCACATGGACTTTTTGAAGGAAGACATAAGTCTCTGGTTAGGACTCTGTGAAATTTGACAGAATTGCTGCGTGTTCCCCAGTCCTATAAAGACATTACTGACAGTCAGCAGACCTCTTCTTTGCTAGTGGCTACCAATTGTAATCCCTTTTCCCCCTGCCCCCACAGGTAGGGAATGTGAACAAATATACACTGCAGTTAATGGGATCATCCTAAATCCTTCAGAGGAAGCTATTCTACTCCATTAACCCACTGGGGACTGGCTGTAACAGAAGCCAGAGTGTGGTTTAGTTGCAAACCTGTCTCAGTTGTCACAATTTCTTAGGATGCCCCATACCAGCGTATCTGTGTACACAGACAGGGCCGACTGCACTGAGCCAACAACAATGACCTACTGTTCAAGCTGGAAAGCACATCATGGAGCAGTCCTGACTAATTCCACCACCAGGCTAAGATTGTGCTGTATATTTGACATATCTTTCCAGCTGGCCCAGGGGAATTTCCATTCTTATAATTTTGGCTTTAGATGTGCAGCACCTAAGGAACAAAAATACTTAGCAAGTTGCAAACATTAAGGGTGCACTTGAAAACTTCTTCCAAGCCCACATATCTGATATTGAAGGTGCCAACTGGCACATTCCAAGCAAGAGCAATTTGAAAAGCTGACCTAAACATGCTATTATTGATCTGATTTTGTCTGCTGTGCAAGGTGCAGCCCTTCCCCCTGAGATACCTATGCAGTTCCACAGCTGACGGCCACTCAGAGCACAAGTTGATTGATTTCCTATTTGTATCCAACAGCACTTTAGTGGCATTAAATATTATTTAATGGCACTGATTAAATTTTAATGAAATTACAAAAAAATCTCGCAACCAAAAATAACTGCAACCACGACTCCCTTAACTGTAGCACTGTTCCAGCTCTGAAACAAGCACACTGTCTGGTTGCATTGGAGGGTCACATCTTGATTAAGCAGAGTGTCAAGAGTATTGATAGCATCTTTTCAGTATTCTGGGGAGCAGCCATCAACAAAACCCTAACAGAGTACAATGGCTTCTACTCTTTCTTTATTAATCATGAAAACATATTTACCATTGGAGCAGAAGTGCATTGTATGGACGCATCAGTCCTCTTTGCCCACATCCACATTGCAATCCCCTTTCATTTCATAGGAACTGATGTTTAAAATGGAAGTCAGTTCACATGAATCTTCCTGCTGCAAACAATTATTGTTACTAGAAATCTTCAAGAAAAATCAAAACAAAGCTCACAGGCAAATAAAAATGACAAGTTCAAAACAAAAGCACATTAAAGCTTACAGAAAGAAAAAAATCTTTTTGCCTTACCAGCTCCAACTTAATAAAAAAAAAGATTCTGACAAGCACAGTCCTGTTACATATAGGGATGCCAGAATCCACATTCCTGATTGTTTTGTATGAGTGGTGTCAGGAAACTGCCCTTTCAATAGTACTAAATGGGAAACATATCAAATGTATTTACTTTAAAAATCAAATGCAGGTGAGCAGGACACTAATTTAATTTCTTATTTTATGGTAAAATTTCTCTCTCCTTTCTGGGCTGCAGCTGTCTGTTTGCAGATTGTTTGACTTGTCCAGAGAATGCAGAACGTGGACAGAATCTCAAACTGTCAGGGTAGAGCAGAGGGGAGAAATTTTCTGCTATAGATCAGCAGTATGTGGTGTGGGTCAGATAGGCAAGTTTCCCTGTTCACAAAAACCACACAAACAAAAATATTTCCCCTCTCAATATGGAGAAAATCTTTCTGGAAAGAATTCACTGCAGCTGCTCACTGTCTGATCTCTGAGTTACTTGTTTTACCAATCCCAAGAGGTGCAAATTGTCTCCTGGGATATGTCAAACTGCCCATGTCCTGCTAGGGCATGCAGCTCCTCATGGGAGATAGTCAACATCTCATGTGATTTGGCCCTTTTACACACAGAGGCAAAAGAAGAGAAAGGAGAAAGCTAAAATGCCTGCGTGATTGATGTCCATGAAATTGAGAATGCTCCTGAATGCACACAGCAGAGTGGAGCAGTGAGGTGGGGCTCCTGCCCAGACAGGGAAAATGTTCTATTTCCTATGTCAATCCTATGGCAAATATTTGCAAGGACTAAGAAAGCACACTTAATTGGCTACTCTTTTGCAAGCAGAAGCCACAGAAGATGTTTATCTTCAAATCTTATTTCATACCTTAGCTGTCACTGTGGAAATTAAACATTCTGCAAGTCACTTTCACTGTCAAGTATGGAGACAGTTGGCAAATGAGGCCATAAAGCTAGAGATTAATTACTGGTTGCATGAATTGTTGCTGTTTTCCTCTGTCAATTACGTCACGGTTAATCACAGAGTGAACTCCTGAGAGTTTTGTATCACTCCTCCCTGCATTTTTCACAAATAAAAAGTAAACAAATGTAACCAGAGGTCAGGCTAAACTGTCTCTATTTATGGGCAGGAAAAAGTTCTGAGAATTGCAGCCTCTCTCTCCCTGAAGACTAATTTAAAAGTTTTAATTTCACATGATAATTTAAAACTAGCAGATCAAGAGGTCACAATTTATTTTATGAATTTAAACAATATTTAGGCACATATTTACTCCTGGTAAAGCATTTTCTGGTCACTATATTTAGTAATTTCTTGCTCTTTTGGGCTCAGAGCTGCTTACATTAGGCTACATAAGATTTGTCATAATTGGTCGGGAGCAAAGAGTGAAATAAAAGAGAAGAATGGAAGGAATGTACATAGTGTAGGTCAGTCTCCTTAGTCATAATTACTGAGCTTAGCATTTCTCCCTATGAGGCCACTGTGGACTGGGTTTTCCCTAGAAGGACTAGCTGTAATAGATAAAAGCTAAATTTCATAGAAAGGTAGAAATACTATTTACACTTAAAGAAGGCAATATACCTGCCTATGTTGGGCAGCCAGCAGCCTATCAGCACTCCTCTAGTACTTTAGAAAAGACAAGCATCCCAGTTGCCTCCACAGGCTGTTTTTTTTTAGAAAATGTGTTATTACAGTTGAATTCATTAAATAAACCTAGATATCAGCATTAGCCCACATTCACACAGAATTTCCCACAGGGGACAAGGTGAAAAGAAGATTGGAAAGATGTCATTAAGGTATGTGGATAGGTGAGGGATTGAAATCTTCCTAAATACTGATGTAGGACACCACAGAAGCACAGTTTGAGTTGTTTTCCTTGGATTGCAGGGACAGTCAAATCCAATTTCCATATGAATCAAGGAGTCTTATTCCATCAGCTTTGACATGTAGGACTAAAACCACCATAAGCAGGTACAGGACATTATTCACACCTGCATCAGTTCATTCCTCCCTACAGATAGTTATGGCCACACTGTAATTAGCAAAATGTCTGTGAATATTCATAAAAGGACTCTGCAAGAACAAGAATTATTCTCACTTCTACCTTACAGGACCATAAATACCTTTATCAATTTTCTTCCTTTCATGTGACTCTAAGAAATAGAAAGTTAAAAACTCTGCTCTGGATCAAACTACAACTCTTGCTGACAAAACAAAAAAAAGACCTCAATAGTTTTTATTTCAAATACAGGAAAGAAGCTCTATGGACTACACTTCACGAAAATTATAAAGACTGAGCATTAACTAAGGAAAAAACATATGAACAATTGCATCTAATTACTTGACCAAAATTATCTTTGAATGGGGAAGCTGGTTGTAATCTGCCCTTGGCACTGCTCAGTGATACAGCACGGGTAGAAGAGAAAGGTCTTCACACAGTTCTGTGTCAAAACAAGCCATTTGTATAATGTGAATCATTTGAATTGACTAAGATAACAGCATCTGAGTCTTACACTGGAAGATTT
This sequence comes from Struthidea cinerea, assembly GCA_013397865.1. Lineage (NCBI taxonomy): Eukaryota > Metazoa > Chordata > Aves > Passeriformes > Corcoracidae > Struthidea > Struthidea cinerea. Next base: position 339,515 of record VZTI01000691.1, on the reverse strand, counting down.
GCAACGTGTGAGATAAACAAGTCACGCTGCTCAGATAAAGGAATAAAAATTAGCAATTATTGAGGGGTTACCACTTGAGTTTGCTAGACAAAAAACTGATTAAGGGCATCACCATCTATCTTTTCTGCATCGTAGAGGTTGACTGGTGTGAGATGTTTGTTGTTTCTTGCCAACTGAACCAGGAATATTGCATTCCAAACAGTTCTGGGAACGGAGGCCAGCAAATACATTTGCCTTCACCTGGAAGGTGAGCATACTCAAATATGTAAAATATGTCAGGATATTACAGTAATTACACCAGTTCTGCTGGGCAAAAAAAGAGGTTAAAGATGAGACTTTGCGTAAATACACAGAAGAAAGAGGCTCAAAAAGTAACGCCATATCAGTGACGTTTAGACACAGATTCACCATAGCACCCAAGCCCTATGTGCTTTGCTACTTAAGTTTCTTTTCAGCTCCATATCACAAGCTCCACTGCCCTGTGTGGGACTGGCACCTGTTTTCACTGAAGGGAACTGTGGCCTGACATGAACCTCCTTTTCACACCTACTTTCTTTACGTGATTACAATTAGATCTAAACCTTCCTACAGCTGTTGCAGAAATTCAAACTTTAGCATACACATCCAAAATTTTATACACAATCTTTTGTTAAAGTCTGTAATTCCTGCCTCCACAGAGATGGATAACATCAACTTACAGATACATACATCTTAACACAATTAATTTAATTCTTCACTAGAGTTACTAATAACTAAACAAATTATGGATAATAACGTGTTTGTCAGAATAAAGAGGCTGAGAGGGATATCATGACATCCAGCCACTCCTGTGAACTGCATTTCTCCAATCTGGTGTGGCAGAAACTACATGTCGTTCAGGCTACAGCCAAAGGAAGATTGGAGTATTGCTGTCCATGCTGTTATGACTGTAAAAATAATTAGTTGCTTATTAACCTACAAAGGATTATCTTGAACCAATAAGATTCTGCTGGTTGGACTGGAGCTGTTTGATTACCTACTATTTCTGTTTACAGGGAATTGGGGACTACTGCTACTCACTCTATCAGTCGTTACGAGAAAATTACTACTTCCAATCAAGCTATTATGGTTATGTGGTTTTACCTTTCCTATTTACTGATAGTATGAATTAATACAATAGAGACATATTTTTTTTTGTCTTATTTTAACAATTGGTCAGATTTCAGGTTTGGCCATAGGGCTGTTAAAATTAACTGCAATATGACAATAGATGTCAAGAAACATCTTGACAAGACCAAAAGAAAACCACAATAATATCAGGTAAGAAGGATGAATTATTGCAGTGGTAAAATAATATCATATACAATCTGAAAGCAATACTTAGCTGGTTACATTCCTGACAGGCTTATGCTTGACAAATCTTCAGTCCATGGTAGAGAGCAGTACACTGATTATTTCCAATTCATGTCAAATTCTGGACTAGAACCATACAAATGTTTGAAAACTGTGTCTGAAATAGGCTGATTGGTTCAGCATCTAATTTTCATATAACAAAAAAAAAGAGTGAAAAAAAGAAAAAGCCAAACAACATAGAGGTGAGAATTTTATGGAATTGCAAGTTTACTCAGCCATCACAGGATGCCTGAAAGGCCAAGCACTTAGCTTTCCTTGGTACAGATTAATTAGCTAGCTGTGACTCCCAGATCTCTATTTTTAAATAATGACTTGCATAAATCTCTGAAGACAAGAATTTAACACTGCTACATTACACACAACCATGGCTGCAAGATATTACTATCACTGGAAATTCAAGTTTGCAGGAAACTGATGTAATGCTTTTTCCATGAAGAGCAAGAAAATTAACCCTGACACCTATATAATTCCACTTGGGCTCACCTCGATTTCTGATAAAACACTACCACAAATTGCATCCTCATACTTCTTATACAACCACAGAGTTGGCAGTATTAAAAAATCTGGCAGGGTGCCTGTGTTTTAGCTAGAATTAATACTTGTGAAAAGGGAAATGTTTGGGAAACATTGCAGTAAGCAGTGGCTGGTGCATTTGTTCCAAGACTACCTTACAAACATTCATACGCAGACACTTATACCTTCAATGAAGGTAAGCAGAACTATTTTGCCATTTTTCGGATTGTTTTTGTATGTTTGCGCTTATTACCACAGGGCTCACAACTGTCTCTCATTCTGAGCAGATGCACTGAAGTAGGTTTAACTACCTGCAGGTTTCAGATAAGAGTTGTTCCTTTTTCCAACTCAGGTTCTGAATTCCCGCAATTCATGTAAAATTTCTGTCTGCAGTCATGGTAAAGACAAAGAGCAGGATGAAAGGAATAGCTGCCTGCAGAGTGATCCTTGACAAATGCATACCCCAGGATACTGTCATCAGCTGGCAGGATGCAGGTGTCATTCATAAATGTGATTTTTAACAGAATGATAGTCAACAGAATTGCCATAACATTACAGTGAGAAGAGAGAGGAGACATGAAACACTCCAAAGTTGATCTATGCTGCAGTATTAAGTGAATTACCAACATTTTGCAGTAGGTTTATCTCAAGGAATACAAAAATAACTCAGCTTTGAAACATCCCAGTAGTTATTTAATAGGCGCAAAAGATCAACAGATAATTACAGGGTATTTTGTTAATTACAGTGGATACGATTTATGGTGTATTTTAATTACCACAGAGAACTTAGCATGAAGGACGAACACTTAAAAGTCAAGATAAATATATTAACACATTGCCTATAAAAATAAACCTATTAGGTAACATGTACTTCACTGATCTTTGCCAGAAACTGCCAAGCTACGTAAGAACAGCCCTTTTCTGTTTGTTCTGTAAAGGGCCAGTGAGTTACAGAACCATCTCTCACTATTTGCCAGATTCAGTAGGACAAGTTTTGTTCCCCATCATAAGCCTATACCTTTAAGCAGTCCAAAGGAAAGAAAACACCCAGTGCTTCAGTTTAAATCGGTGACATCAAATGCTATTTTCTTAGCATTATTTCAGCCTTATGCTAATGAATTTCAGCACTGTTGTAGGTGAGTCTCTCCTCAATTATGCAAACTTTGGTCTTCAGTATAGAGGTCATTATGTGACACACAGAATTTGTATAGTAATGAGGTTATTCACATTCTGTTACAGTGCATAAGAATTGAAAACCAAAAGTGAAATTAGCTTTCTTCCTCATCTTTTTTGTCTTCATAGATTTAGGCTAATAATACAGTGGTATGGTATGACTGGGGTACGAATATTTTAGAACACAGCATCGAACCAATATCACAAAGCAAACACCATAGTGGGAAGCATTGCATTAACGCCCCGCTCCTGAGCTCTGGGAAATGAATTTCATATGTAATACAGTGTGATGTTTACCAATTCATTACAATGACCTCGCTTGCTGCTTCCCCCGAAAACTGCAAAAATGGAAATGTCACACATATTTGCATTCAGGAGGTTACTGTGTATCACTGCACACTTCTCATGCTGCCTAAACACAAGTCTGTTTTCTGCTGTCAGTCCAATGGGCTGGCTGTGACCCCAAACTGCCTTCTGGGGCACCAGGGGACCCTGGGCACTGGTAGCTTGTGGCATGAAAGAGATGAGGCACTTTGTTTCCTAAAGAGAGAAACTACAGTCAGGACAATCCATATCTCACAGGATCTTCTGGAAGTTTTTGGAATAGGCTGGAAGTGTGACTACAAGCAAGGGGACATGGCAGAGGATGGCTAGTGTGAGAAGCTGGAACTAGCTTGTGCACTGGAAAGGGATTTGAATTGATGAGCACAGGATTTCTGACTGGGAAGCTGCCTTATTTCAAGGTGGTGCAGAATACATCTTCAAGGTATTAGGTACGTACAGGGATAAGGACATCCACACACAGCTATCCCAGCTCAAACTTCCTCTGTTTCAGCTATGTTGTTGGATCTTTTCGTACTAAAAAACAACTTTATAAAATCTGTGTATAACATATGGTCCCAGTGTCTTTAAAACAGATCTTATGCTAGCTACAAGAGTGGCTAGATCAAGACAGAAAAAAAGGCTTTGGGGTTTTTTCTCCCCTTAAATGTTCATTAGGAATCTGATGAAATCTACAAAGCCAAGCAAAGCAAATTACTTCTGAGTGACACTCCAGTCTTGACAAGGCAAACTGCCCAGCACCCTAACTTTGTGGAATATCAAGAGTGATGTAGAACACTTAGTTCCCAGCAGAAAGAGAAGAGCTATGGTCAGGCCAGCTCATACCCCACAAGGTGTCTTTCTGGTAGTGACGAGGATGAGCTGGAACAAAAAAAAAGAGGGCCAGAATGTGTTTTACCTTTTATGGCAATTATTGATGGTCCAAAAGTCAATCTCATTTCAAATTAGTAAATATAATTTCCAAAGTAGAACTCTACAAGCTGTGTTGCTGGCCATTTTTTAATCCTTAAGTTTCAATTTAAAGATGAGGTTTGAATTTTGGTTTATTATTTTTTCAGTAAAACAGCAGTAATCTCTGTTATGCACTATTTTGAGTTTAATGCAAATATGACCTATAAGAATCATGCTATATTCAGAAAACTGACATGGCTGATTAATATTCAGTGTTCTTCTGCTTTTCTGAATTAAGGATACACCTGTGTAGAACAAAGCAGTGCAATACAAAATATATTTAACTTTAGCTAGAGGAGTGAAGTGCAAACACGTTCCATGTCTCCTGTCTACACAGTAATAAAACAATTCAAGAAATGTCTATCTAAATGGCCTGACCTTCTAAAGTAATAACTTCCCAGCAGCTACCAGTGAAGTTGCTGTACCTCAGAATTAATTTAAACTAAAGCTATTTATTAAGTGGAGGATTTTCACAAGGAAAACATGCAGACATGGGAACAGAAATTCCAGGTCCACCTTGGGAAATCTCATCACTGTCAGACTCCGGAGTGAACATCTAACTTTTGGTACCTAAGTGTGTAAATCATAGTTTTATTTTCACTGTGTTTTACACACAATGGCTGACAAATTAAAAGTAATTATGAATTTGTGGTGACACTTACTAACTCTTCTGGGCTATGCTAAACTCAGAACTTCTAACTCAGCATTTACTCTTTTCCCTGTCTTTTCCTCTTGCAGCAGATCTGTGGCCTTGCCAGTATGTGCAAAAACCAGCATGACATAATCCTATTATGAAAAGTGTTCTTTAAAAATTAGTTCTTCCAAAACAGTATCTTTTGTGACTTTATGGGAGGCGCAAGTGGAAGGATCCCATCATGTCTTAATGCACCTTCCAGAATTTCTCAGCTTTTGGGAGATAATAGCTGTTCTCTGATTCCTTTGTGTGAAACGCCAACATATTTATATTGAGATCCAGGGTCTGAGGTTGAAGCATTATTACAAAAGCAGTGAAGTAGGCAACAAGTTCTAAATGCAATTTTCTGTGAGACAGAAGTACATTCTGTTCCACGTTTATATTCAATGATCTTTATATGCTGAATGCAATACCATTATCACATCTATTTGAAATCTTTTTCTGCTACGGCACAAAAGAAATCATTCTTAATCACACAGTCTGGCAAGTCATTAGGAGACCAAAGTTTTCCCATGAGCTGAAAGGGCTGCATCAGGAGAGACGGGGAAGTAAAAGACAGCTACTGTCCAGCTGCAGGACAAATCCTGTACTCTACACCCTGTAGACTGGCAGTATCCAGCACTGGGCTGCTCTGCTCGCCGGGTCAGCTCAATACACCTTCAGCCGGGAAGAATTACTCTGGATCCAGAAAAAGGAACTTCTTGTTAAGACTGTGGCAATTGTTTAGCATCTTGCTAATGGTGCTGAATGTGCCACTAGTGAGCATTTGAGATGTGGAGCAACAGCGTGTTGATGAGGTCACAAAATTAGTTGGCTCACTTAAATGTATTCTTTACCTTTACTTGGCCCAGGCAGCTAACAGGAGGACTCTACCTGTTGTATTTGCAAGAAAGCCTCAGCTTCCATTAGGAAATAATGTCTGAGATTGGCAAGCTTGTTTACCCAAATGCAGACGCAGCCGAAATTTGGAAATGAGAGAACTGCTGTAATTGCATTCAACACTGAGAGTGGGTTGTCCAGGGAAGCCTCTGCCTGTGCTCTTTCTTCCAGGGAAACATCAGTGAGATTCTCACTGCTCTCATCCCTGAGGGTTTCTGTGCAGGACTCTGAGGAGGGAGAAGGCCTCTGTTCAGCACAGGGAAGCAAACGTAGCTTCACTGGGACAAGATCCTGGTATAATCGTGCTGTGCTGTAAAAAGTGACTTGGATCAATGTGGCTTTCTGTACTGTCAGATACCAGCAGTACTGCAATGCACCATTTTCTCTGGGTGATCCAGCGCACACCAGATGCTATTTCAAGACTACCAGTGGTACAACTAAAGCTGATGGGCCATACTGGTATTGTGAAGGGAAGCGAAACAGTGGGGACAGAGAGGTCCCATGAGCGACTTCAGAGCTTCTGGATGTAAACAATCCTTTCCCTGAATCCATGAGACTGGGAGGTGCAAAACCCATCTATTCAGAAATTAAGGTACCTTCCTCATCACAAAACTCAGTTATATATTATCTGTTCAGTGACTTGTTGGCTGCCCTCCACCTAAGACACTTCCCATTCCTTTCCTGTACCTAGAGTTTCAGCCTTAGGTTGTCCTTAGTATCTTTAATTACAGGTTTTGGGTTTAGTAGCTCCTGAACCTAAAAAATTCTTAGCTCAAACTATGTTCCAAATTTCCCTAACCAATCACTTTGTCATTCAAATACACGCAAACATATATTTGTGTATGTAATCTGAAGCACTTCTTCTGTAAATTACTGTGACGATATTTCCAGTATCTTCATTACAATTAAAGAAACTTTAAAGTTATTCCATCCTATGAAAAGTGAAAGACTCTGGACATGAGACTCAAACATGAACCCTCTTATTTTCAAGTTCATGCTTGTGGAGCAGTTTCACTATGTGATTATAAGACCGCAACCCTGAAACCTCTGAGATGAACTCTTTGCCATCAATTCTGAATTCTACCCCACTGGTGGCATTAACATGCAAAAAATCTGCTGGAACATGCAATTTTTATCACAACTATTAATGAAATGCAACATCATAAACAATAAAGCTTAATTAGTAACTAGAGTGTCTATGGCAATTAAGTAAGAAGGAAGCGTTCTGGAACACAGCAGGATACTTGGAGTCATTTACATTGCAAATGGATTTCAAAGTTGCTATTGATGGAAGTTCGGGGGAAGTTAAGATTTTTAGAAAATGAGACATTGACTCTATGACACTCAAATATGTACCTTGGCTTAACATGAACTTGGGAACTGGAACTGCAGGTGGAATTAAAAGGAGCAGCCAATAATATGAAGTGCAATGAAGAAGTATTAAAAAAAAGGTGAAGAAAATCTAGTGCAATCTAATGCAATGACATGACTCATTAATGTCAGGCCAAAGTAGAACTTAAAATGAAAGAATACATGTTCAGTTATACAGTAAGGAAAAACTGTTAATGTATTTCATGCCTGATTATTTAAAACTGAACACAGCTGCTTACTGTACTACACAGTCATAACTCAACCTGGAACACTGTAACCATTTAAGATACAGAACAAAGGTCCTATTTCAGGACAGTTTGCAAATAACTTAAGTGGACAAGTGGTGGAACACTGTCCACTTGTTTCAGCTCACAGTTCATTCCACGTGAATTATTCAACCTACAACAGCAAAGCTGGATAATCGTCGGGAGAAGGCTGGGCAACAAGAAAAATAAAGAGGAAAAGAGCCAGGCAGCTGAGATCTGAGGCCAAGATTTCTCCTCTGCGACAGGAAGGTAAAGCATGAGTGTTCTCTCTCTCTCAGAAAAAGTCAGTGAAAGCTACACGGGGAAAGAATTATGGCTGATTCACTAGGCAAGTGAGGTTTCAGTTTTGCACAGGCAGCTCTGAAAGCAAGCAAATCCTCCTGGGTTTGCAAAAGGACAGGTCACCTCCAAACCAGACTTGTCCTCAAGCACCTCCCTACTGTCTGCTCCAAGACTCGCTGTGTTCCCCCTGGGAATGTGCACTCAAGCGTGCTGAAACACTGCTGGTCTTGGTACAGTGGCTGTGACTGCGCAAACTGCACCTGAGAGCCTCACAAAGGCCATCCAGCTTTTCAGCTGTCCATGAGGATATATTTAGGAAGAGGCAATTTGGGGTTCTTTATCTGCAGGGTACAGGAATTTGAATTGTTCCCAGTGACAGTAGCCATAATATGCCCAGTCGAAGATTCATTTTTATGATAGAAAGAATGGAAAAATAATGGCTTTAGATTCCTTCATTTCACAGGTTTCCATGAACTTGAAGTGCTTTAATTTTCAGACCTATCTAAATCTGAAAACACTGTCTACCATCTCTAATTGGCCTTCAGGACCCCTTCAAGGTTTTTTTCTCTCTGTTTTTTTTCATGTCTCCTCCACTATCCCACGCCCAGCATATCAATCTTAGTGAAATTTAAAAAACAAAATTCTGGGTTTTGGTGCTGTAATAGAATTTCAGCTGGTTTCATAAAAATCCTCAGCATTATCTACTTTCTCCTTAAGGGAAGAGGTGAGTAAACAGAGCAAAAGGTATTTGTCAATAGCTTCAAAAATAAAATCCCTTGACACTTCTGGTCCTCTCTCATCCCTCTTTGTTTGCATATTTACAAACATCCCAGCATCAAAAGAAAGGATTTTCAAAAGCATTCAGGAGATTGTTTACTTTGCTGTTAGTGCAACAGGAGGTAAAAGCATCTGTTACCTAATGGGAGCCCTGTCAGCCTTTGCTGATAGTAAAACCCATCTCCAAGGTTTTTCTTCCCAGAATGTGTGTGGAATAAGCACCATAAGAAGCTAATATCTTAGCCACGGGGATGTCTGCTCTACAGGACAGCTTCTCCCTGGAATATCTGCTGCTCTCCAGTGAACCACAGAGAGGGTCATTACCACTACACAGCCTTGACAGGTGACAAACTTCTTTCTTTTGCTCTTCTGTATTATAAGGAGACACTGATGGTACCTTTCTTCTGTTCTGAGGTACAGTGGGCACAGTGAATAGCCACACATACTTCTGAGAATCCTTTGCACTCCAACGCTCACATCTGTGCAACATGAAAGCAACGCGAAGGCATAAAAACAGTGAAAGCAAAAAATAAAAATGTGTTATTCAAGGGTTTGAAGTTTTTGCTTTCTGCTCTTCTAATAGCTCTGCAATGAAATGCCACTGGATCTTTTTAAATGTGTGCAGAAAATCTGACCTTTCAAGTGCTGGCTGCTCCTGTCCTGCTGCTGAGTGCTTCCCCTGTTGCTTTAGAACTCTGGTGTTCAATACATGTTCTTTGTACCTGTGGGACCAATCTCATCATTTACATTTTTACTATTGCAAGGTGAAAGAAAAAATGCAACTGTCAGAGTTTGTATTGTTAAAGTGTGGAGTAGCCACGGAGCTGACTTTTGGAGCAAAACTTAGAAACGGGAGGGCACACGCAAATGTCTGAATACTAAGTGGCTGAGAGATTGTTTTTCTTGAACTCAAACTTCAGTCAAATGACATGACATATGGAAATAGCTCTTTCAGGACTGGCTCATTAGCGCTCTTAAGACCTCTGATTCACCTTCCATTTCAAATGCAAAAACTTCCACAAGTTTTGTAAATATTAACCAAAATAATGGTGTGCACACAAATGTATGGGCAGGTTTTCAGACAGCTTGGGGAAAAAAAGTACTGGGTTTGTTGCCACAAAAAAAAGCACCTATTTTACCTCTGTAAATGTAAACTTCCAAGGGTGGTGGTGAACTCTGTCACCCAGGGCCAGTAAGCCCTGCATGAATGAAAAAAGATAGCAACTTACGAGACCTGAACCAGGAAATACTCACATTTTGCAAAGGGTCTTGGATCTCTAAAATGAGCCAAATCTAAATCCTGGCTGAAAAATATTTACCTTTGAGCTATTTGTTAGGGGATAAGCTTAAGTCATGGATCTACTTTTAATTTTTTTGTTTCCTGATACCTGTGTTTCTTCCCTTGCCTATCAGTGCAACAAATAGGGAATAAAAGCTCTCTTATAATTATAGCACAAGGCACAGCATGGGGAGAGAGGATATTCACACAATTTAACTGAGACACTTTTCCCCAGGTTTTCTACAGCCACTGAAGAGAGCCAGCTTCACAAGGCAACTCAGAGCCCCATGTAACCCTCTATGTCTAATCATCTCTCTAGGATATGACTCTGAAAAGGACTCCAGTATCTGTGAAAAGAGGCTTTCTCTCCAGTAAATACAGAGAAAGCAAGAAAGCCAAGTTGTCCTAATGTAAGTTTCTGAGTGGTATTTTGAAGCTCCTCAGTTCTGTTTATGCTTATTTCACAAGACTGTGCCTGACAAAAAAAAGCAGGTGCCTCAGCTGGGTCTCCTTTCACCAGCTCCAGGGCCAGAGGTTAATGCTGAAGCCTGTAAAGCACCACAGCGGTGCAATGGAAGCACGGGAGGCAGAACAGGCAGGATGTGATGCTTCACATCATAGCACACCAGATTCTGCCTCTAACAGCAGATCTCCACAGAAAACATAACCAGAAGTAAGGTGGCACTGCCAGTCTGTAACTGCTACGTAAGGAGACTGGAATATGAAGAGAGGTGCTGTTATAAATGCTGTGCGCTGTAGTGAGAGGCACTTTGCCCAACAGAAGTACTATCCTGTACCTATTTTAAAGTGTTTTATGATTTTAAAGCATCATAAAGGTCAAAGTTTAGTAACTGTGGTGTATAATTCTCTCTATCTTTAGCTCTGCTTCCAGTGTTATTAACTTATCCGCAGTCTAGACATAATATGCAGTGCAGCAGTTCGAGCAATGCTCTGCCAAGCTGACAGGATCAGCTTCTCAAGGGATGTAAGGGTAATTCACCCTCCAACTTTACTGAATCCTCTTTGGACCAAAACCTGCTAGTTGAACGAAAGTTGCCACGATGTGTCATCTGCTACAGCATATAAGAGATGGGAGATGTGGCAAACATTTGTAATTGAAAACACACAGCTGAGTGCAAGAGGAAGCTGTATTTCAGAAAAGGAATGGGATGGTTCCACACGTATAAATAGCAATTTTATCTAATGTTATGCAGCTCGTAAGAATAAAACACTTGCTTTTGTTTCCACAGGAAGCATCGTCAGGCTTTAAATTGATTAGGGTGGCCACTTTACTTGTATTACTCTAAGAGCAAAGCACAGCCCCAGACAACATCTCACTGTGGAGGAATCCACATCCTCACAGCCTCAACACAATCAGTCCCTCAAACTCAATTAAAACAACAATTTAGACAGTTAACTTAGTCTTTTTTTCCTAGCTCTGGTTTTTCTCAACTGCTCCTCATGAGCCTGATCCAAAACACACTCAAGCCAACGAATGAATATTGGTGGCTTCAATGGTTTTAGATCAGCAACTGTTTAAATGAACTTGGACAGATTCTTGCTCTACAAATTGATCACAAATGCTTAGTAATAAAAAGCCCAGCATTTTAAAGTCATTATGCAACAAAAGTGATTTTTCACAGAGGACAGAGAAACTTCTGTCCAGCCCACAACTGGGTGAGCAGTAACATGATTCTGCACATTCAAAATCAAAACTCTTCTCCTACAAAAACTCTTATGTGAAATAGCGAAATTTAATTTCTGCAAACGTTTATACCAGATGTGATTGCTTAACTGTTTGCAGAGTTAATGTGAGGGTGTGAAGTAAATTAGTCTAAAAATTAAAATGAATATTCATAGACATTTTTAGTTCACGTTATTCATCCAGCTTTGTTTAATAAAGAAGCCAAGGAACAAATGTGCAGAACAAAGGGAGACACAAATATAATAGCAGTTTCCTTTCTTTTGCCCCAATCCTTCTGCTTTCTGGGCATAGCCTGTTACTCCCCCATTCTGGCAGTCAGAACATTTATACTGAAAAAGAAAGAAAATATCTTCATTTTGCTCATCCCAGAACACAAATGTGGAAAAAATTGTGGCATTTCTTAGCTGTAGAAAACTGCACCAGGGATAACCTCCCTTCCTGTGTTTGAGTCTATCTTCAGAATTAGTATTAATGCCATGACACACACAACAAACATATGGAAGTGTTATTTGTTTCTCATTTACCAAACAGATAAGAATATGGAAATAGTTTCAGTCCATTTGTTTGATGAGCTTCCTAAGCCAGTAATAAACAAATCAATACAATTAGTTTTGGCTCATCATCATTAGAAACCTTCACTACTGGGATACAATTTAATTATACCTCTTGTTCCACAGCAAAGAAAAGCCTTTGAAAATGGACTACTTTGCCAACAATCGAACCAGGAAGGAGGAGCAAGAGGATACATCAGTGATGGAGGAGTTATTATCTAAGCAGGGTGTACAACATATAAAGCATATTGTGCAATACAATTTCCCTGATTGCAAGTCTAAAATATTTCTGCCATTAAGCGCTTATGAGCAACCCAATGTGAAATCCAGCTGTAAAACGACTGTGTATATGACATGCTTCATGTGAATGTTGCAATTAATATGGCATACATCAATCACTCTTGGACTTGATTACAAATGCACTAATCCTAATTGATTAATTAAGCTGCAAAGTTACATACAGTATTGTAGGTTAAAAAATCCTCACCGTATGTGTGCTAATGTCCCAAAATACATTTTCATTGTGGAGATTAATGCTGATACTTCACTCTCAGTTGTGCATCAAGGGTCTAACAAGTAGGGCTTCACTAAACACAGAAATCCCCCAAACTGGAGATTCTGCAGTATAAGAATGCTGTGAGCTGTAACAGCAGTAAGGGCAATAAACATTCATAATCAAACCCTCTGGAATACTTTTGGGAGGAAAGGAGGAAAGGGCTGAAATCTAAACCTGACTTTCCTGATGAGCTCAAGGACCACACTTCTGCTGTGGCAACACTGGCTGCAGAACAGTCCTCACCTTGGAAGGGGTAACAGAAAAGCTCAAGTTTTCAGTGCACTGAATGCACAGAGTGGCAGCTCTCCAGCAGTGCCAATCAAAGCCTCAAGACTTTAATTGGTATTTGCACACCATCTCTTTGTGCCACAGTTGCAGTCACCCTGCTCTAAACCAGGTCTGACAGGCTTGAAAGCAAAGATTACCCCAGAGAGGAGGCAGCTGGGGTAGGGCTGTGCCAACCTGTGTGGGGAGAGGGGCCCAGATAACCTGTAGCTGGAGATGAAAGAACTACATAGGAAAAAACCTCCAGTGACCTCCCCATTGTGTCACCTTAGCAAAGGCCAGGTTTGCTGGGCTTTCATTTGCCATGGTTTCGATCCTCCAGGGAAAATATCTTTGTGAAATCTAAGGTGACTTGATGCATAAATAATGCAATTGGGATCACTCAAAACCCATTACATTCATTGCACATCCAGTGCAAAGCTCACTGTTGTATTTATAACAATACATCTTTGGATGACACATTTTAGATTGACTTGTAGGAACTTTTTACACAATCAATAAATGCTATCTCCAAATTAATTGCTTGGATATTTAAAAGTGTACTTCTGCTAGTACCCGGCATCAGGCACTGGCAATCAATGCACTCTGCTGTACAATCATTATCCTAATTTTCATTTTGAGTGACACTAAAAGGAAAAAATACCATGTTTTTAAAATACAAGAACTGCTGCATGTGTACTTTGAGAAACTGGGGTATATTTTACATTTCTAGACGAAGACTTAAGATGCTAACTTCAGACAGCCTTTTTGAGATACCTTGCTGTAAACAGACACATAAAAATTACAGTAGGTTGCCTTAGCTGAAATTCAAGTAAGTGTCCTAATGACAATAGGAGCCATTGAGATGGGAGTCTTTCAGAGTACGTGAGGGTGGTTATCACTTTCAGCTGGTCTCCAGTGTTATCAGAAAGGACCGATTCATCCTGGAAGGCAGGTATGAAAGGGAAGTTATCCCAAGGTTCCCTAGTAATGCCAGAGTTAACACCACCAATGCAGTATCTCAGCAGCACAGAACCAGAGTGAGCATCTGAAGATTTCCAGAAAATAATAGGATTTTTAAAAGCCTCTTATACAGGCTTCTATGTTTTGCTTGGCAAAGTCTGTGAAAAATAATATGGTCTATTTCATGTTTGTTTATGGTTATTTTTGTCTTCAGGATGCGATGCAGTAATGTACTTTTGACTGCATACACGTATGCATATGCCCTTCCTAAGGTTTAACACTTTAGCTTCTCTTTCATCAGGTCCCTGGACCATAATCCAAATGTAATGGTCCAGTATCACTTAAACTGTCATCTGAGTACACAGCTATTAAACAGAGCCAAGCTGATAAAAGGAAATGGTGAAATGTATCGATGGCTGAGCGCTGGAACAAATTTATCAGCCTCTTCTATGATGCATTATCACCAGTAACTGGTGTGGCAGAGTGGAGAGGGCACAATCTCGAGGAGCTACTAAAAGTCCATTTACCTCTGAGGAAGTCTGCACTATTCGGATTGAAGTGTTCCCCTCTGCTGAATTGTCTTTGTAACACTTTCCTCAGCCTTACAGGACACGACACTGGCTGCAAGCCAATAAAGCAAATCCTACAAGAGGCTGCAGTTCAAATGAAAGGGATGTGAGCTTGGGGGAGGAAATGCACATTTATTTGCATAGTCATGCCTGAAGAGCATGGGGAGCTGAACCTTCAGCACAGTTCAAGGATCTCTCAACAGGACTGTGCCTGCCTCACTCATTGCCTCTGCTGAGAGTCCAGGGGAAAAGCCAGCAGTAACCTTAAGTCAAACAACTCTACAGTGAAAAAAAGGAAAGTCAATCAAATCTGGGCTGTTGTGTTAAAAATGTAGCAAAACCATTTTCCAGGATGTCTTATGCTCTACAGCACTTCACATAAATACAGGAAAACTTCATCCAAACACATCTTTTGTTTTAATGGCAAGACCTTAGGGCTGTGAGGTTTCACAACTTTATTGTAAATTTTACATTATCTACCATTCTTTGAGCCCCACTTTTTGGAATCAGCTGGCTTGATGGCATGTGCCACTTTTCCCGTAACCAAAGAAATTTCCTACCCATCATGATTTCAAAGAGCAGTTGGAAAACAAACTGTGGAAGCCCAGGAAAAAGAGCAAAAATTAACGGAATTCTGTTTTTATCCTTCTTAAATTGCATCACCTCAGCTCCAGCCTTGAACACCCATGAATGATGGCATTAAGACCCTTACTGACACCTCAACCAAGCTTCTGTTCCTGGCCCAGAATCTACACCCGGACTCAGAGAAGAAGCTCCCAGCACGTGTCAATGCAGATGTGATGAGGAGCACAGGCACCATCTGCAAAGAGACACTTTCTTACAGCATCTGGCGTTTTTTCCCAACAGTACTGACTGCACCAAAGAGACAAAGCTCAAAAGGCAAGAAAACCAACACACTTTGGGACTTGAAGGCAAGGCAGCTGACTGAAGCTGTGACCTTGCATGCCAGTGAAAAAATGTAAGGCTTGTTACTACATGTCTAGAAACCCTTTCTGAAAAGAAAACGCAAGTGCATTTATTTCAGAGGGCATCCATTCAAAGGACTGCACCCATTTTGTGCTTTTAACTCAACATCTGATTATAAACAGGCAAAAAAATATTTGATTCTGTCATCAAGTGACCAATTTTGTTGTTTTATTGTTTCCTTTAAAACAGATGATAGCTGCAAACAGAGTAAAATCAGGCTGAAAGCCATAAATGCACAAAAGTTTACTTTTGTTTTTTCTATGGTGCATCACTATCTGACAGCTCTCCACTGGTGAGTCATTCAGATCCATGGTTACAAAGTCCATTAGGATGTTGCAGTGAATTCTATTATCTGATGTTCTAACATTTCTAAGAGGATAAAGTGGCATGGCCACATTCTCTGTTTCTAGAATGCAGTGATAATAATAGGCCCAGAACTTGAGCAAGCACTTTGCAATATTCAAGTGCTGTGAAATACCGTGAGATTTAACAGTCAAAACTTTTAGACCCCTCAAAACTGTTCTGCTTTTCAAGATTTAGTTAAGTTCATCTGCGAAATTTATGCCAGTGGGAATCATACACATTCATGCGCAGATTCTTGTTCAAAGGACAAGTCTTATAATTTCAGAATATATTCTTCCATTTTAATTGAACCCAGGATGTTGAAAGCATACAGTAAAACTCAGTGCTTTTCCAGTATCATTATTTCCTTCAAAACTGAGTGGTTTGAGTGGTTGATTGTTATGGAAATGAATGAAAAATGTCAAGAGATTCTGAATTTCGAGTGTTCTGTTCCTGATATCAGATCAGACTGTATTGTAGCATGTAATTAATGGTGTATCTGCCCAATCTACTCAATTACACTGTTTTTAGAAACTAAAATAAATATTTCTTCTATGTATACACCCAGATGGTTAACTTGCATTAGCTGTATGACCTATAACTTTGAGTATCTTTATACACAGTTAGATACTGAAGCATACTGTTCCATCACTACAGTTTCTTGAATTTAATACAATATTAATTCAGCAAGTCACTAAAAAACCATTTGAGATGAGATAAAACAAACAGTAAGAATTTCATCTAATCTAAAAAGTCCAGTAACAAGAGAAACCTGTGGTTTTATAATCTTGTCTCAGAAGAGTCTTTCACATAATCACTCAAAATTTTAATTTCTCTGCACAGAATGAAATTCCAAATGGTTTTTGACAGTCATAACTCTTATGCAAACCTATTTCATTTTAGTAGCTGAACATCAATTCATACCATAATGAAAACCAAATCTTCAAATTTGTCCCTCTCTTCCCTAGCATTTAATACAAATCGATGACCACTATCAGAACGTGACCACTATCACAACACCTCTCCTTGCAGATTATTTTCTTAGTTAGCTTCACACATTTAATCAACGATACTAAGATACTAAAATCACTTTGCTGCCTTTTTTCAATTTATCAAGAATGAGTCTCCCTCCGACTTTCAGTCAGCATGTAAGTTAGATATTATTGGCTGAATGTGGATTGATTTGAGGGCAATAGTTATATGTAAAATAGCATATATTGTATTTAACTTTAGAGACCTAAGATGAGCAGTACAATTTTTGAGTACAGGTATCACAGATGGTGCGGTAGATTGTATTTCAATAGGTCTCCTGTTAAAAGCAGTAAATTTCACTCTAGCGCAGTAAAACATTTTGCATATATAAACCGACTCCTAATTGTGTGCTGACACTTGTAATAGTGCAGCAATCCCATGGATCTTTCTATTTTGTTTAGTAAAGTGCTCTTTACCGTATCATTCGCTCTCTTTCTCTCTTGAGGTATAAAAAGGTTTAACTGGAGCTCCAGGATACACTGCACATGGTCAGGAATTCATCAACAGCCAGGCAGCTTCTCTGTTACTCCTTCATTCTCTGGGCTTATGAAAAGAGCTGTTAATTCAGCAGCAGCACTCTTACCTCTGTCCCAGTGCTGCTGGAGTGATCATCCTGATTTCTCCCGCACTTGCACTGTTCTAAGCCGGCAATAACTCCAGTGACATCAACAGTAAAACTGGTCTTCGTGATAGGAAAATGAAGCCCTTTATCTTTCTGAGAGTAAGTGTTCTTTTTTACTGTAAAGTAAGTGCTTTTTCTGTATTGACGCTATTAAAAATGTCAGAGTGCATTTTGCAACGCCAGAAATATTTTACTTTTATGATCAAGTTCCAGTTTAAGTAATTATAAGAACCAGTTAAAAATATGCCTTCAACTAAAAGGGGCAACATTTTAATGCAAATGTTTTCCTTCCATGCTACATTTTCCCCACTCTGTCAAACACACATTTGCTCTTTTCTTTCTCTCTTAAATGTCTATGATCTCTTTAGCAGACATTGCATTTCATCCTGGAGGTGACTGCATTACACAGTGGATAAAAGAGACTCTTTTATAAATAGTAAAGTTAATTATTTCTTATTTCTTCATTTCCACCAAGATTAGCTGTTATAAATAAATACATTTACAGTCATCAAATACTACTGCCTAATTTCCCACTAGATTCATTCTCTACATTTCTTTTTCATAAAATCAGACTCAGCTTTTTTATACAAAGAGGTCACATGATTTTTAATTCCGCTAGGATTATGTCTTTGGGTCAAAGCATAATTGCCTACAATAAATAGAAGCATAAGAGAGTGACTTGGAAATGGAGAGACAATATGCTGGACCTGTTTAAAAGACATCTGGTGCCCCAATTCACTGATAGCAATGCTGAAGGGTATTTGTTTTCCCCTGCTATGTGAAAATTCAATTTCCTTTGAACTGGAGGGAAATCGTATTTTTATCGATTAAAGGGAACGAAAAAAAGCAGACAGGTACCCAATTTTGTGGGTATCACACAGAGCATCTTTGGCCTTGCATATAGTATACTACTGCTTTAACTAAAATACTGTTGGTCTTAATTTCTTTAGACAGCAGCCAGATCTAAGGAGCCAAATGTGCATCTGTGGGAAGATCAGTGGAGAAACAATTCCAAATCTTTACATTTAGTTAGCCTCAGGCTCTAACTATTATTCAGTAGAGCAGCTTGGCAGGAAAGGTATATAATGTTTTGTAAGGTAAGAAAGGGTCTTCATTCCCCACCCTGGCAGCAGATGGAACTAATGAACTACAATTAAAGTAACATTTGCTTCATTCACAGATGAACTAACAGACTGAAAACTACAGGGGAGGTATGCTCAGTATTGCTCTGAAAAGGAGGTGCAAAGAGAGCTTTTAAATACCAATAGTTGTGTGCTAAGTAACCTCTGCACCCCTCTCACCAGCAATAAATTCTCCTGAGTTGCTGTAGCCACCTGCCAGTCCCTAAACCACCCCCAAAAAGCTCTTCTAAATGTCAGTCGCCTTTGCAGTGGCTCCGAGACACACATCTGGCACTGACTGTAGGTGCTTTGCACAATTGACTTTCTGATCCCTCAAGGTTATTCACAGGAGGGGAGTAAATGCCTTTTCAATCAGCCATAGAGCAGCTGTGAACAGCTGGAACAATGAAGAACAGCCAGGCAGAGCTGGATCCTCTCGATTCAACTATCCTACCACTGTGGCAACACCTGACGCTCCGCAAAGCATGGGGAAGTGATGGAGACTCAGGTATCCCCCGCCAGGGTGGGGCAGCTGCTGTCCCCTTGGCTGCTACCCCCCGGCACTGGCTCTGCGTGCTGAGGGGAGGGGGGATGTGGGGCTCCAGGCAGCAACATCACAAGGATTTAGTGCCTTTCCTGAGGCCCCAGCCCGGCCAGTGGGAGCACTCTTGTTAACAGCAGCAGGAAACACTTGGAACAGTAACATCCAGAACTAAAATCTGCTCACGGCCAATGGGAAAGTTAATTTACTCCTGGACGGCAGACGCCACAAAAGGTTAGTCACAGAGACATAGGTCTGAACATGCACTGTAAACACAATCCAGCATCAGCTTAAGGTATCTTACTCCTTTGCAAAAAGAGTTTCTTTTCTATCATTCCCTCCAGTGGGTTCACTGCTCTGCCCTTTATCCCTCATCCCATGGGGAAACACGTAACAGCTTTAAGCGTTCGGCAGAGTCCCAACAGCCCGTGGGCAAGTCTGACCCAGCTACGGCTCTGCAGGTCCAGAGATTACAAGGCCAGGAGAGAAGGTGCCACAGAGAAAGCAAGCTCTGTCCTCACCAATGTTGCCAAATTACCAACCTATTGGTCTACTAAAGGCTTACAGTGTGTGTTTCTAAACAAACACCTCTCAGTGCAGATGCTTCAGTCTACCTGTAACAAAGAAAAGGCACTCCCACAAACAATTAGCTTTTCTCCCTTCTCTTATAAAAGAAAATAAAAATTTATTGAAAAATAGTCTGTGTCCAAACAATTTTCTAAGAATTTAGAAGACCAACTGTTAATGTGCCAATGGGGGAATTAATTTCGTAAGAAAAGGCAGTCAACTAAAACTGCCAACCACACTCACACACTTAAGCCCACAGTACTGTTGTCTTGACTGTCCCATCTGAGTTTAGTCATACAGAACTAGAACAAAGCAATTTCAGCCTTTTCTAAACTCAATTTTTCCTCTGGAAGAATTCCAGACAACTTTGGACAATAATCTCACCGCAGTGAGAAATATCAAGACTTTTCTATATCCAAATGAACTCTTATATAACCTTGGATAGTTGTAAGGCTTCTGTATGGCAATTAAAAGCTTCCCAATATTGTTCAGTATAACTGAATCTATGGAAAAATATTTCATAGCTATTCCAACACTTGCTATCTGGACAAACTTCTTTTTTTGTACCTCTCTCACTAATTTTTCCCTGTCACTTTTTACCTCTGACCCAGGGTGGAATTAAATTTCAGACCCAGTTTTATGTTGCCAGAAATTCTCAAGAACCAGGATGGCAACCAGACCGAAAAGAGCATGATAAAGCAGTTGAACTTTCTGCTGTGATAAGAACAAATCACCTCTGTCATGCCTTTACCAAGACCTTGAACCAAATACAACAGCACATACCTGTTAGATGATACAACATATAACAAGACATTTAACCACTATTTACCCCACCTTCCTCTGCCAACCAAGAGCTAAATGTGTATGTCACTCATCTAGACCATCTGCAGTCAGCTGAGAAGGGGTGGAAAATTTGTTTCACCCATCTTTACACAACTCTTTCAGAAAAATACTTTTCAGAGATGCTTACTGAAAACTGCCTGAAGGGAGGTGAGTGAACTCTCTAAACCAAACACATATCCTCCACACTGCCAAAGTGACCCACTGAAAGTCTACCTGCATTAGGGATTTTTCATCTCAGCCTTATGTCATTCCAATAAACTTTTCCATGTTTTATATTTAATATGTTAAGAATTCAAATTCAGTTAGTTAGCTATGTTTAATGCAAGCCCTTGGTTTTCACTGGCTCTTGCCTGCAATAGCTGTTGCCTTTTACATTAACATTCTGTGCCAAGAAGCTGCACCCTATGACATTAAGGGTCTAAAAATTTTATGACTGTATCTGTAGCATTAAAATCAGATAACCCAAATCAATGCTTCAGATCACAGAATGCTTCATTGGGAGTTTCTCACCATTAAAAAACATGTCCTATGATCTATGTTGTAAATACACACTCAAATCAATTTTTAAAACATGTATTACTCTGAGTGTGTAGTGATGGTAATGGGAATGACAAGGATGTCATGAGATATTCCTGCCCAAATGTCTCCCCGGAGTGGAAGATGTTTTATTGAACTGATATGTGAAACTATCAAGACAGTCATTACAAATACAGATACACACAGTTTGCTAGTTACAGCCAGACTTTTGTAGAACTGATGACTAAATTTATTGTCACTAAGAATTTTAAAAACTGATTCTGGAAAGCCAGCACTTCTATAACCCCTAATGGAGCAGATCACATGATGAGATACAACTTATCTTCATATAATCTTCCAGAGTGGCTTATAAATATATTTTCCTTTGATAGATAAGGTAGTGGTTCAGCAGAATTCTGACTTTTTCCTGAAAATTTATTCAAACAATAATGAAGATCAGGCTGTTATATTAGCCTTGATATTACATGTGATTATAGGTGATTTTTTTAGAATCAGATGAGAAAGCAGAAAAGAAAACCCAGCCCATAAGCCAGTCTGAATGCAAACACACCATACCATTTTGAATTCTCCTCTTCTCTTGCCATGCACAGACATGTAAAAAATGAAAGCATGTGTGAAATACAGTGTGGGAATAGCTGCTGATCCAAAGTGTTTAGGGCAAGAAACGAAGTGAAAAGGGTCTAATGTTTCTGCTTGCATCTGCAGCCCACTCCATACCGGGCAGCGCTACGCTGATACAACTTCTTAAACTGTAACATTTTAAGGTAATGTGGAGTTCAATTGCACTTTACGTGGAGAGGGCTCCTCTAGGAATTAGAAGAATCAATTACTGCAGGTTAGGCACGGCAGACATAACTTTTGTGCGAACCTTTAATTTGAAACCAATAGGTTCGGTCCTCAGTAGAAAAGCATGCACTTTGTAATTCTGACTTTAAACAGTATTTTCTCAGAAAATTTTTCACTGAGATTCTCTATCACATTGCCTTCCTACCCACTCCTTTCTTTTAGTTACTACTACTACCATTTTATAATGCTAAGATACCTGCAACACGAGCAATCATGCAGAACTTCATAATCATGTTTAGGAAAAACAGCACAAGAAATTAAGACAAATGTTACCAGAAAATCTCTGCTTCTTCAACTAATGTAAACATCCTTCAGTAGTGTTTCCAGTTCTGCTTTCAGAAGAAAATGGGAATTTCAGACACTTCAGTTGGGGAAAAAAAAAAAAAAATCAAGACACCTAAACTACTCAGGGAACTGTTTCATTTTCAGATGTAATACAGGTTATTTGGTCAGGGAGGTGCTTTGGAAAATGTTTTTCCCTATATTTGTGCCATGTCCATTGATAATAAACAGTAGTTACTGATGATCAAGAAACGTAAACAGGAATAAAACACTGGCAAAACTTAGCTGCCAGCTCTCAAATTTGCTAGAACGAATTGAAACATCTTCCTCACTTAGAAGAGAATTCCTGATGCGGCATTCCATGTATCAATCCTGTCTGTGAACAAAAGTGCAACACAGTGTCTGACCTCCTGACTTTGGTGGGGGATGTGCATGTTGAAAAACAGATTAGAGATCTGCTGTTCAGGCCAGGCTTGGATTTACAGGGATTTGGTGGCAGTGAGAAGAGGGGAAGAAGGTGGTAATGGCTGGCTGAGAAAGCTGTAACACCACTCAATTCACCATGCAGGTGAAGAGAAATCTGCAGCACACAGCAAGTATGGCTTTTCTGCCTTTTCCAAAACAAAAAGTTTGCATCAGGTCCTATTAATGCCATCTGGACACCACCACAAAGGCTTCTGAGCTTACAGTTCACCATGTTGCATAAGAAGAATAGCAGCGTGTTGTGGGCTATTTGCATGGGGATTTATTGAGCTAATTTCCATCCTCTCATGCTATAAGATCACTCATAGCAGCTCAGAAATGTCTAATGAAAAGAGAAGTAGTGTAACTGATTCCAGTCATGCTGTTCTAAGGGAATTAATCGGAGTCGTCATTACCTTAAACACTTCCATTCTGAGTGGGTTTTATGACGAGCTCAAGAAAAGAAAATGCTGTTTCAAACAGGTACCTCTATATATTAAATCAAATAAATGAATGATAAAGTGCTGGCACTTTTTGGCTGTAATCCTGTTATTGCTTAGAGCCATTTCTAATGCAAATGAAGAATGATGTAGCAGAGCTATTTAGCAATTTTCTTTGATGGGCAATATTAACTGCTGGGAAGTGGCATGAAAGCAACTGCTTGAATATGGAGTGCTCCAACATGTCTTGTAATATTCCATCCCAAATCTAATGATCAACCCCCACCTCCTGCAAAGTGTTATCTTTAACCAAGGCTCTGCTGAGCAATACAAGTCTATCTTTGCACAGAGGCCAAGACACAAGAGCTGGGTCTAGTCATACAACATTTTAGGAAACACAGAATTTCTAGTGAATTCTTCTGAGAAATCCCAGTCCTTTCTGCCCATAAAAATGCACTTGATATGGATAAGATCATCACTTGGTCAGCCAGGACTACCTCCCAGGTAAGCATGAACTTGCACAGGTACGAATAAACACTCGTGCCTTCTGAATGTCACGGTAGCACATCAGAGACAATTGGGAACCCCAGCTGAGGGGTACCTTCATAGCTCTGCCACAGACCTGCAGGATGATAACTCTGTGCAACTTGACAAATGACTCCCTGCATGAGTTTTACAATCAGGCAAACGGGGAAATTAAAGCTGATTTAACGTCCTGCAGTGCTTTCAGGTCTGTGGATGATATGCACTATGAAATGCTAAATAATATTAATGAAACCTAACTAGTGAAAGAACACTGACTTCAATCTTGGGAAGAAAGATGTCCCTCTATTTAACAAAACATTACATAAGGCCAGTGGAGGTTGTCATCAAGTAAGAGCATACAAACCAAATGTGGGAGATTATATGTCTATCATAAAGTCAAGCACAGAAAACTTCTTCAGAGACTGCAAACTATCTGGACAATGTGAAATGGTGCATAAACATCAGCTTTAAAATGGAGTAGCATGTTCTCTCTTCAGGAGAGAAACAATAAGGCACATCTAACCTCAATTTCTTGGGCTTCTTTGATGTCTGTGTCATAAATGTGAGATGTGGCACTGACTGGAAACTCCAGGCTACCAGGATGTAACACTGCTGGCTGCAGCCCAGATTCCAGGTGTTCAGACCCAAAAACACAACATCAGGAGTGAAGTGCCATAGAGAGGTGGCAAGAAAGACAGACCAGCCCCCATCTGCACAGTTACCCCCAGCATGCTGAACAGCCACCCCGACAGCACTGTCACACTGCAGGTGGGGTCCTCTGGAGAGAGAATCCTTCGGGGCACTCAGAGACACCCAAAAGTACCTTCCCCAGCCCTCAGCACACACTGCTACACATCTGGGGGGGCGAGGGTGGAAGTATTTATACTGCAGCATCCTAGGGAAATATGAGACATTCTGAAGTGAATGAAAACATCAATAAAACCATTTCCACTAGGATAACAGGTCTGGAAAACTGGGCAGACCTTGCTAAAGAAAATGGCCAAGAAAAAAAAACCAACTCAGAAAGATGTTTTCCAGTCTGACCAAGCTTGAAGGATGCTAACCAGCATTTTTGCAGCACTACATTTTAGCTCAGACTTTTCCATCTGAAGAATGACTTTGGGAATGGAGAAGCAGAGCTTGCTGAGATCCATATGTTGCAGTGAGAAGAGTTGTAACTCTGAGCATTTTCCACAAGACTGGGCAGGGCAATCTGTCCTCAAAGGGCATATTTACAGGAAATCATCAAAGATAAATTTGTGGTTTCCATGATCCTGATTGGAGCAGATGATTGCTATTGCAAGTCCTCAGGTTTCCTGCTGTTTTCAATACTTTGCACTTTAAACTGTCTTACAACTGACTTTGGTCTTTTTTTTATTTATTAAAAAACACTTCCATCCATTTAACTAGTTGATGCTTTCACAGCCCTTTGAAGTTGTAAAGCACTGCAAATTTAGAAACTGTTCTTAATAATCACTTGGACAAATGGATCCAGAAAATTGCGTATTGATGGAAGGAGTTTATGTTCTTTGCAGTCAAATATTTCCTCACTCGTTTCATGCAAAATTGCTTGGCCAAACAGATTTTCCCAAGGCTCTCTCAATAACGAATGTAACTTTCTTTTGTTTCTGGCTCTTCTCCGAACCCATCAGATAGGGTAAAGCATAATGACATAGGTCTGTTGCCTCCTGTAACCCTCTGGGACTGTTTTCTCTATTGTGATTGTTTGAAAATCAGTAGTTTTCTGCCAGGAAATAAAATAAGCCACTTTCCTTCCAAGTAACACTGAAAAAATCTAAATGTCACGGAGCCTGCTCATTCCTGCAACATTAATTTTTAAAAGAATCAATTTTGTAATCTTTCAATTATGGTTTATTATAATGATAATAATCACCGTGAAATCAAGTTTTTTTCCACTGCTAGTGCTGGTGGCTGTCATCAAACCACTTTCAGCAATGCTGAAAACACCTGGACTAATAAACCAGGCATTATTTATTTATACTTTAGTTTTACTTATTTAGAAATGTATTAAGCATCAATTCCCTTAGCAGTTGGTGATGTTACAAAAACTAAAAGCAAATAAATCATAACTGTAGACCTAAAAGTCACTGCCAGGCTGGCTATCTTGTACTGTTATAATAAAAAAGTGCTTAGAAAAAGCAAAGTACAGGCACTCTGCTCACTGCTAGCACAGAAGTGAGTCTCTGTGTGAACACTCCTGTGCTGGGAGCCCACAGAAAGGCTGCCCAGCTCCAGGTAGGCAGGCAGGCACTCCCCAGATCCCTTTGCTTTTCACTTGGAGATCACACTGTGCTGGGTGGTTGGCAGACTTGAGAGCCGATGTGAAGCATCTATGAAAGCTCCTATATCTACAGATATATAAATGGCCTTATGACAGCTGCAAGCCTTAATCAATGCTCACGTACACAGAGCTACATACCTGTGTGACAGGGAACACGCACTGTTCATACAGGAGGTCAGGCCAGGGCTTAGCATTTAACAACAGGAGCCCAATAGGTTTATATTATGTTCACATTTTACAATAAAAAGTGTACAGAAAAATCACTTGGTTTCTGATCAAAATCTGAGCTCCCTGCTGTTTTAATTCCTGTAACCAACAATCATCAATAAATAATCATGCACAGCTTCTACGCCCCGCTGTGATATTTTGTTTTTGTTTTAAGAACTGGATGTACTGAGTTGAGATCTGCAGTTCCGGACCTGCAGACTTTCAGGTGTTCTGCACCAGGATTCAAGTGAATGAGGAAACACAAGGGCAAGGGCAAGGGCACAGAGGGAAAAGCTGCTCTTCATCAGATACCTTGCAGGTCTGCGAGCGGTTTTAAAAGAGATTGTGCCGAAAACAAGAGGTGTGTTTGAGGCAATACATTTCACAATAAAAGGACAAAAGGCTGCAAGAAGAAAGCTATATAGATGACATACTTACAAACAATGAGGCAGGAAATAAAAGAGGAAAAAATGTCAAAAATATCCGTAAAAAATGTCAGAGAAGGAAAAAGTATTTCAAGAAAAGCAAGGAACAGGTAATATAGAAACAAGTATGCCACTGGGAACAGTGTGGCCAGCAGGTTGAGGGAGGTCATCCTCCCCCTCTTCTTAGCCCTAGTGAAGCCACATCTGGAGTGCTGCGTCCAGATCTGGGCTCCTCAGGATAAGAATGACAAGGAGCTACTGGAGAGAGTCCAGCAGAGGCCACAAAGATGATGAGGGGCCTGGGGCATCTCTCTCTTATGAGGAGAGACTGTGGGAACTGGGCCTGTTTAGTCTAGAGAAGAGCACACTGAGAGGGGATCTCATTAATATAAATATCTCAAAGGTGGGTGTCAAGAGGACGGTGCCGGACTCTTTTCAGTGGTGCCCAGCAACAGGACAGAGGAAGGAGCAATGGCCATAAATTAAAACACAAGAAGTTCCACCTCAACATGAAGAAGAACACTTTACGCTGAGGGTGGCAGAGCCCTGGAACAGCTGCCCAGGGAAGTCGTGGCGTCTCCGGCACTGGAGACATTGCAAACGCATCTGGACGCGTTGCTGTGTTACCTGCTCTGGTGACCCTGTCTTGGCAAGGGGGTTGGACTGGATGGTCTCCAGAGGTCCCTTCCAACGCTAACAATCCGGTGATTCTGAGATCAGAAAGAGAAAGTGAAGGAGAAGCATGGGGAAGAAAGCGTTTTTGACCAAAACACAGTGACAGCATCACAGCTTGTGATTTGAGTTAGCGAATCCAAACGGAAGAGTCTGAGACAGGTGTAAAAGAAGGCTTGAAAGTCAAAATGCTTCAGGAATTACTTGGGGCCAGGCCTCAAGACTCACAGACAATGCGTGTCTTAGAATGTACTGAGTTGTCCTGGCATCCAAACAGAGCCTCAGACAGTAACCAGGCTCTGAACACGCTAAAACCATGTACACCGTGGCTCACAAACTCAACCCACCATTTAGCTCACTGGAACATAAATTAATTAAATATCAAACTATTTGACCAAAGACATTTTCTATTGATGTAAATTGGTATTATACCTAGTAAAATTAATGCAATTATACTTTTAATGCCTGGTTCATTCGTAACTGCTTAATTCATATCTCTTAATTCTGTTTTGGAGTGAAATGGATTAGATTATATAATTCCCACCTCCATGAGTTTGGCATTTAAAGGTAACATTCAAATAAATCATTATGTTTAAAAAATATGCAAAATATTGCAAAGTGGAGGACAATCTTACTGCATCTTTAAAAATCAGTGTACTATGATCTGCATACAAAAACACCAAAATGTCTTAATTCTAATTAGTCTTCTTGCCATTAAGATAATTTGGGAGCTCTATCTATGCATTCCTGAACTAAACGCTCTTCACTTAGAGCTCAGTATTCCAACATACAAAATGAGAGGTTTCTTTATCCATGCCAAAGCCCTGTTTTGTTATTTGTTCTTGCACGTTCCACCTCTGGATACAATGGAAAAGGAACTTGCTCACTTGCCTGACAATGCCTTGTAGACAATGCTGAATCAAAATTGCCACAGATGGTAGGTAATGTACCTGTTTGACATTTCTCATTCACACAAGGAGGGACAGTATTTTACTAACTGACTCAATGTCAAGCTGCCTTCATTTTTCTAACACTTCAAACTTCAAGAAACTAAATTTATTTTAACATCTGTGTTCAGTGCGGTCATGTTGCAAATTTGACTCGTCCTGATAATTTAGTTTCAAAAATGTTCTTTGTGAAGATTATGTGTACCATTTGATAAAAAAGAACATGCAACCATTGGTCTTAAAACAGTTGTAATTTGAAGCACACAGAGAGTGGACACAAGCTTTACTGAAGCACGCCAATCTACAATTCTGTGCAAAACATTCTCTTTATGGGAAGAGCAAAAGTATTGTAAAATGTAATTAGATATAATCTTTCCTGTTTTCATTAGCTATTAACTTTATGCAAAGATAAACTAAAGCATAATGAGTCCTTTCATTATCACGTAATTGTTATTTTAATGGTTACATTACAAGCAATAGAACACTATACATCCACCTCTCATATTAGTGGGCAATTATTTTGAAACTTCCTATTATAATCTACCCACAAAGACCAATGTATTATTGCCACCATTTTAGCATAATGATGACCGTGGTTTTGAAATCAGTGTGATAGCCTCAAGGAAAAATGTAAAGTAATAATGAAGAAAATGTTTATATTATATGCCAGTCTCAGGCCTGGAAGGCAGACCAGAGAAGTTTAAGGAAATCAGGTGGAGCTGCTCTTGCTTCTGCTATCCTGAAACTGGTCAAATTTATATGACAGCTGTGGTTATTATTTCAAAAACAAAGGAAAACTATCAAGTGATCCAAAATTAGGAGCTTGGAAGGGAAACTGGAATAAGCCTTCCCTCAATGTATCATTTCCAAGTACCATCCTAAACCATATTCAGAAATAGTGCCTGAAATCCTACATTTCCCACTGATAAACTGAACTGGCTTTAGTTACTCATCCTTTCGCTGCCTTCCTTCTAACCCAGCAAAGCAGCGTAGCTTGGCAGGAAGTGATTAGACAGATCTAAGCAGTACATAAAGCTTGAGGATACCCTGGGGATGTCCTCTATAAAGTCAAATGAAGCTTCATATCCAAGAGGCACTCCATGAGCAAGACTCAAAATACCTCTAGGAGTGTGAAGGCTCTGGGATGTAACTGCAGCCGAGGGTCCCTGGAACATTCTGTACAGCGAAGCTGAAATCCAGCTCTCTGGAACACTGTGCATTCTTGGAAGGGGAGGTAAAGGCAATTTAACACCATGAAATTAGCCCCAAGGAGTTAAGGACCACTGCTTGCTTCTACTCCAAACACGAAACATATTTTAACAGTGTCATCACTTATATAAAGTCAGAGCAGCACAAACAGAGCGAGCAAAAATCCACAACCACTGAGCTCCGGCGAAGATACAATTCTCTCTTGATAAAAGAAAAAGCTACACATGACAGACACTAGTCACATTTCTTAATGGACTAGAGAAAGGTGTGTAAAGAATGCTAAAATGCATGGACACAGAATACTGATAATATACGAAATAATATTTAAAAAAATTGAAACTAAAAATCTGCTTTTAGAGGAATGCTGCTTTGCACGTACTCTTCAGATTGTTTTCTTTTCCTAATATTTTGATTGATTGTAAAATGCCAAGAGACTACTGCTAATTTCATATAGAAGGAAATGCTGTAACATTTCCATGTTTGGCTGAAAACAGGTTATAGAGCACCAGAAATTTGTTCCATACTGCACTTCCAGACCATTCCAACACAAAATTAGGACTGTATGAGATTGAAATGCCTTCGTGGTAAGTATACAATATTCAAAAAGCCCCATGGGCATGAATTCCTGCACAGCAATAGCTTCTGCTTTCCCCCAGTGTCATTTTCTCTTAGGGAATTCAAGTTGTAAAAAGGGTACAAATATCCTTTGCCTCACAAAGGCATTTTGAGGCTTAAGTGATACCTGCAACATTTTTCAGAAATGCTCTCATGGAAAATGTTTGGGACACTTTTTGGAGACAGGAGTACTAGAAAATCTAATGAATTTATTCAAGAAAAATTCTGAAACAACATATGGAGAGCAAACTGAACACAGAGCACATATTCCTGACATTTATCTTTGTTTTCATTGTTAAGATAAAAGCATGCTGTTTGTTTCTTAGAATTTCATCTGCTAACTCTTTCTTTCCTTTCTCTGACTTTTTCTACACTAGTGACATCATCTACAGCAATTTTTAAAGCTTTGCAGAAAATCCTGTGCTTTGAAATTTTTAATGAATCATGTAGAGAATGTTATTAGACAGGAAGTTTATGCCTCCTTTCTGTAACCAGTAGGACTAGAGCAGAGAGGATATGTGAGCTGGGATGACTTGATTTTAAAAATAAAAACAAAGAAAAAGAAGTCTCCAAATATAAAGATGGGATACCAACAAGAAACCCATAAAGAACAAATATGAGCAGTTAGAAACCTTTTCTTCTACTGCAATTGCATGTTTACTGAATTCTAATGCACCAGATAGGGCTGCTCAGGTTCTGAGATGAGTGGTGTCTCTGGTAAGTGGTCCCAACTGTACCGAATGCTCCCACAACCCGGAATTGCTTACGAAGTCTTGAAAATAGAACAGCGGAATCTTTGAACACCAGTATTAAAAAGTATTTCCCTTCACACCCAAACTAAGCCCCATGCTGGTCAGTATCTGAGACATCACACAAACTCTTTGAAGACGTAAGATTCGGGATTCATAATAAATCCCCACTGTTACTGTTATGTTTTTCCAGATTGTTGTAAGTTCCAAAACCTGCTGATGTGAATCTCTGAGAAAAATTGTACATGCTGTTCTTGTGCCTGCTACTCTTTAAATGCGGAGTTGCCTCGCGGTTAAAAGCTCAGAGAAGTTGAGTATCACAGGAACTGTGTAGGAGTGATTGTTTTCTAAACACCGGTTGTAGCATATCCCAATAGCCCATCAGGTTCCCTGAGAAGCATTGCTATGAATCCTGAGTTACCTTCAAAGGCATGTGCTATAAATCCATATATTTGTACAGTTTCACTGTTCTGAAATTGCAGCCTAATTTCTTTACGTGGGATAACAGACACAGAAATTTAAAAAACAAAAAAAAAAAAAAAAAAGTAGAATATCTGGTTTGTTTT
The DNA here is from genome assembly GCA_013397865.1 of Struthidea cinerea. NCBI lineage: Eukaryota > Metazoa > Chordata > Aves > Passeriformes > Corcoracidae > Struthidea > Struthidea cinerea. The sequence continues at coordinate 308,149 of VZTI01000691.1, read as the reverse complement.
TATCTGGGTAAAAATACATATCAAAGATGTGCACAAGCAAGCACCCAGTTAACAATGAGTTCTAAATTAACACAATGTGGCGTCGCTGCCGCTGGCCGCCCGGCGGCCTGGCAGGAGGCAAGGCGGTGTCCTGGTCGGCGGCACAGGGCACACGGTCCTCGCGGCTGGTGGAAGCCCTTTGCCCCAAGCTCACAATAGAGCATGCTGCAGCTGGGATGTTGCCTAGCAATGGGACAGCTGCGAAGGAGGCAGAGGGACCTTTCTGGTGCTCACAAATCCAGCTTTATTGATAACACAAAGTAACAAGGAGATTGGAAGCCAAAGGGAGAGCACCAGGAAAAGGCGGGGGGAGGAACCAAACAAGCCTTTTTATGGTGCTCTAAAAGAGGGAGGAACTAAGGGGAACAGTCCAATAGGGAGATGATGGGGGGGACAGGTAACCAATAAGGAAAGGAACAGGGGAGAACTTTCTGGAACTTATACATAGGCAATTAAACTGATAAATATACATAAACAGATGAACCAATAAGGACTAAAGAACAAAAGAAGGGTCTAGAAAGGGGGGGAGGAGATGTGGCAGTGGCAACACCCAGAAGAGGATAGCCTTAGGACTGATGGCCATCCTCGGAGCTGGCCTCAGCCCTGCCCTCGAGATTGGAGTCAGGAGCAGGGAAATTGATCCATTTAATGACCTCCAGCCCCGAGGTGGGCTGGGCCACCGCAACAATAATGAGTCACAAAAATTCACCATTTCCCCTTTGTTTTCCTCCCACCTATGTCTATGAGGTCTCACACAGGCTTGATTCCTTACCCATTAAATTTTCCATGCAGAATTTGTTTACTAGCCTTTCTAAATTTTAAGATAAAATACTCGAACATAAGTTCAGGCTAAACTTTTTCTACTTTCAAACAGTTTTTCTTTTGCTGTGTCTACTTGCACTTGCTCTTTGAGAAGACAATATTTTCTAAATATCATTCTGAGAGATACTCAAAATTAGTTCTCATACAGCTTTTCTTATAAAAGTCTTTTCTAATAAATTTGACTGGGTAGTAGGTGGACAGATGTACAGAAACTCTTCTCTATCCAAAGCAAGAAATTACTGTAGAGTCTTATTCCCTGTCTCCTAAAGTTGCTGTCCTCACTTGAGCAGAGGCTCTGTAGCACAAACCTCCTAGTGCATCTCGTGCAGTTTGATTGCAGTATTGTTTTTCACTAAGCACTGTAAATACAGCTCAGTGCTCTTTAGGGAGCTTCCATCAGAAACCCCACAGTTACCAGTAACCAAGAGGTGTCACACTTCAGCAATAGAAACATTACATTTATCTTCTAATCTATTTAATATATCTTAGAGAAGAACTGCCATGTGACACTTGGTAATACGTATAGACTTCAATGGTAATCACTCTGTGTTCTTCAAGACAACTACTTCAGCTCGCAGCAAGGCCAAATTCTAAAAAATAGATTTTTTTAAAAAAAATTTTTAATTTTTTAAAAAATTATATCTATTCCTTCAAAATTTTAAGCTCCTTTAGGAACATCAAGGTCTATTTTACACACTGTGATCTGAAAAGCCAAAAAGATTGAACTATAGAAGATGAACACCAAAGGCTTCATTCAAAATCTATGCTTCTGCTAATTTTTTTCTCCAAGACTTTTTTCCTTTGCAACCATAAAATATCCTCACCATCAGCAGCAAAACTGGAAGCCCTGCAATCCAGGGTGCTACCAGGATTGCCAACATGAGTCAGTGATTTACATCATCCTTTCCAAAGGTGGATATTCACAGGATGTGAGAATCAAAGAACCACAGAATATGCTGAGTTGGAAGGGATCCTCAAGGACTGAGTCCAGAATCCCATCCATATGTACAGCTCCTTCTGAGAGGTATCAGCAATTGTCTCATAACAATAAAAGCTGCAGAGTCTTTCAAGCACAGGATGAAAAAGGCGTGCATGTAATTAGGACTATAGCAAACACTGTATAAAGATTTAACATACAGTTCATCAGGAGCAGAAAACAGATCCAGTGGCACTTAAAGAAGATGTGATAAATTAAAAGAAATAGATGGATAAATGCAAAGAACATGTGAAAATGCACAACAATAGAGTAGATCCTGATTATATATGCCATGTCTTTAATCATTAATTAAAAAGAAATAACTCCATGGCTATAGTCAGCAACCACTACAGAATCAATAGGTCTCTAAGCTCACACCAATCTATATGTAGCCACAGCTTTATCACAAAATAATAGCTAATATTGATATATTTTTAATAAAGTTTCACTTTACTGTGTAATTAGTGTAATGTAGTAGGAGCTGTGTTTCTTAACAGAAGTGCTGGTGCTTTGAGCAGCATTCACTGGCATGTTAATAAAGAATGGACTTCCTCTATTGAGTTCCATCTGCCTAATAGAGAAAAATGTTCATCTTAATTAGGAAAATCTTCATAAAGAATATAAATGCAGTTACTAATGGGCTGCAGGGAATAAATGTAGGACACTTAGGAACAACTGGTGTTTTACCACAAAATGGAAGAGGGGATATAAACCTCCAAACAGTTGTTAACCATCTGATCATTGACCACAAATAGCAAAAGATGCTGAGGTTTTAAGTGTTTTATAATGAAAATTCTATTTATTTCATTAAGGTTTCATGCTTTAGATCCTTGTTTTTTCAGGTAATAAAGCAGTCTTGACTGACAATGAAACTATTTAAACCCTTTATGAATTAAGATGGACAAATCCATTAGCATTTTTTGAAGCATTTTCTTTTTATCAAAAGAAAGAATGGAAATGCCAAGCAATGGTTCAAGAAAGATCCCCTGCCAAGTACTTGAAAAATGGTCACTATATCAAACACACATTTTTGGGGGTACTGAGATGGTCACAGGCAGTTGAGAACTTTTTGCTGACTTTATTGGTGCAGCAGCAGCAATTACATCATCATGATAAAGACTATAGCAAAATGTAAACTGCAGTTAATCTTTGTCCTTAAAAATGTTCCAACAGGCATTATACATTTCTTCTGCCAGTCTGAATCAGCTTTTTCATCCTTTTTTTCCTAAAGCTCTGTAATTTAAAGACATTGATATTCCCTAACTCTGCTCACTTTATATTCAAAATAAAATGAACTTTTACTAATTTTCCAGAAATTATTTTTTTTTAGAAAAAGCACGTTAATACAAAGCACTGATGGCACGTACTTCCCAAGTGCTCAAATTTAACTCTGTCAGCCAGGCTCAGTGTCAATGTTCACAACTTCCCAACGGAAAACTGCTTTTTTAAAATTTTAACCAACACTAGCTAAGATTTTAGATTTCCTCTGAATAACTTTGATAGAGAAACCAATACATATATGGAAGCAAGTGCAAAAATGAAAATATCATTACTATAATATTTCATTCAAGCCAACAACCAGAAACACGGCATAAAACTCTGATGGTCTGGACACTGACAGCTTTACTACCTCAATTCACAGAGAATATCACCAAACAATAGAACTTGCAGCTAATTGAACCTCAGAGAATGTAATTGCATTTATTCATTTCAATGACATTTTTACTAGACTATAGCTTCATGTAGATTAGTCAGACACATGAAAAACCACATATTAGCTGAGGTGATGCTGTGATGACTGCAGTTGTCTTAACAGTGTCAATCCAAACTTTAGATGGATGTAATTTGCTAGCTCTAAATGACAGAGATATAATATAGATCTCATATATCACCAAAGTAATAAATAATTAGTGAGCAGAACTGAGTAAAATGGCAGGTTGAACACAACCCCAAATTTTGAATCTTGATGCAGAAGTCAGCGATCAGAATGATACATCTTTCTGCCTTGAATGATAAAACAGCTTTCTCACAACCTAACACATAGCACCATCTGGCATGAACAGAGGAAAGTAAGAACTTCTGGAAGAGAAGCACAAAAGCTATTTAGTTTCTTCAGAATTGGCCAAGATATTGACAGAAGTCTTTCAGAAACAGCCATTTGACTGCAAATGTGGCTCAGTGAACCTTCCTCCTCAAGACACACGTGTGTAGTTAATCTCAAAAAAAATGTAGTTGAATTGAACTGATTGGGTATGGGATGGGCACTGTCAGAGTTAAGACAGTGTATGTGGAAAGTCAAATGTCTACCAAACTAGCTGGGTTTCAGAACATCATCTCCCATCTCTTACTGGGAATTTCAGGAGCTCAGGACACATTTCTTCAGCAGAGCTCAGCAGGCTCTTTTCAGTAGTTACTCACAAAGAGAGTGACTACAAACACCCAGTTAAGCTGTGCTTTGGGCAGCCACAGCACATCAGCACTGGCTGTTTGCTGGGGCTCAGTGCCTCGCATGTGCAGTGGGACAGGAGTGGTCTGAGCCCACTGCCAGCCCCGAGAGGGGGTGTGGAGCTGGGCCATCACAGGCACTGCTCAGAGGTGCAGTGCTCAGGGTTAGCCTGAGATGCCTCTAGTATAAACACAAATGGAGCCTGCAGACCAGAAAACATTAAGACTGCTCCAGTGATAATAGCACAGATTTATTTTAGCATTGCTTGTTGAAAGTGACTTCTAATGCAGACTGTTTTCTAAATGATCCTTAAAAGACACTCCTTTCTTTCTCATCACCTTCACCTAAGGCAAGAACATCCAGTAGCATTGATCTATTTGCTGCTAGTTTTCATTAATTTTACCCTCCCTAAGGGTGGTACAGCTTTGGTGCCAGCTAATTAAAACCTATTTAGGGATGCTCAGTGCACTTTATCAGACTAGAATTAGCTTTGCTGCTTTAATGAAGACTACAGTTTTCTCTGTTATTACCAATTAAATGTTATTATATCATATTGCATTATATTTGTATTGCATGGCAAGGATATAGATGGCTTTAGAACCACTTATCTGGATTGAAGTACATACAAAGACGCCACATTTAGTAATTATCTAATATTTCTTTAAATCCTTTCACTTGAGTCAATATATATAATACACCAGCACATTAGGCAAGTACTGGAAGAAGCTGCCAGCTTTATGCTCCCTCTAGGGAAGTACCAAGTAAAATGCATTAATGAAAGATTGTGAATGTCTGGTAATGAATATTATTTATGTACAACAATTATTCAACGTGGATGAGCATTCACCACCTTGAAGTCGACTGCTTCACTAACGAAGACTCACAGAAAGAACATATGTTCCCCAGATTCCTAACACTCATACAAGGTTAATTACCCAATGTGGACAGCCCATATCAGAAGGTATTTTGTACTGCTGTAAAATTAAAAAAATGCATTACAGAATAAACACTGTTTGTTGGAAGTTACTTAGAGACAATTCTTGTTTCTTCCATGCATCAGTAATAAATCATCTGTCAATACCAAAGCTGTGGGTTTTGAACCTGCACCCAGTGAAGTCAGGGATAAAGCTCCCATGTCAGCACTGCAGGACCAGAGCTTTTCTGCAGTGGAGAAGTGACTGCAGCACATACCTGTTGGCTGCTTCTCACAACATCCTTTAAAAACTTGAGCACCACAAGGATGGTGCTGCTGAAAAGTCTCACTAATTACCTAAAAAGATTGTACATCAAAGAGTAGAAACAGAAAACTCATTAAAGGCTCGACAGACTAGAAATCTGTTGCAATCTTACTATGCGTTAGTGGCATACACTGTACAGAAAGACAGTATTTTAGGATTAAACTAAAATAGATGTAGTTGCAATCCATTCAATACATTTTAAAATATGAGTTGAAATTGATTTGCTTCCAGAATTTTTGCTGAAAACATGTTGAACCAGACCTCTGTTCAATCTAATATTCCAAGCAAGGTTTGATGTTTCTCTGAGGAACTGAAGGAATATTTGGCTGAGGAACCCGAGTCTGTCTCAGCATCATAATAGCCTGGCACAATGTGCGAAAGTATTTTCATCACCCACAAATCTCTTGTGCTCTCCATTTATTGCTTCCACAAATGCCACATACCTCTAACAGTCTCATGACCCTCCCTAGAAACAGAAGACAGGTCCTGCAAATTGAAGATGTTACAGAAAATGAAACAGTTTCCAAACTAAAGTCCCTGATTAGGAGAGAACTGCAGGATGTTTTCTTGAGATACAGAAGGTGTTGGCTGGTGACACATCAATCATTTCCCTTGTTTCTGGCTGACAAAAGCACTAAATTATGTTAAAAACATCACTAAGTATTTGATGAGGAAAAGTAGGAGTGAAAATGAAAGTTGCAGTAGATACAAGGATGTTACCTGGTTGCCACTGTGAGAAGTGGTGGGTTTTTCCCTTGGTGTCAAAGGGACGCACATGCACAAACAACATGATGGGTCGTGAGACAGGCTTGTAAAAAATTATTGCTGTTTGCAACGTGAAACTTAAGGAGAAAGAACATGGGCCACTTTGACATTAGGCTGCTTAAGAACTTTGTTATAAGCACTGAGAGAAGTTCAATCTGCTTTTGACATGAAAAGAAGCATTTATATTGTGTTAATTGCGTAACTATAAAGCCTTGAGATGTGTTAATTTGTTGAAGACAAATGGATTAGGTGGGAGAGAATGATACTTTGACATTGAATGATGAGGGGTTTTTTTCATAGGAAAACCAGGAGATTTTATCAAGATCTGATCTCACAACAGGGATTTTGATGAAGTACAGTAAAGTCACTGTGACCTGACTCATAAATATAAACAAATTTATGTACAGCAATGCAATAATGTACCCGTAATCATATTTAGCTTGATTAATATGTAAACAGAATGACTTGGATTATTAAAGGTCATTTTTGAAGAATGGATCTTATGTATTTATTAGCCTCTGTTCATCAGTTTGTTCAGTTACACTGAGGAAGCCATGATAACCTTGACACCTTTATGAGATATATGAGCTCCCTCCAAGTCCAGAACCACAGCAGCAATATGTGCACTTGGTGAAGAAGCTGAGGGGCAGGCTCTTCCTTATGTTTCAATAGTTTGAAAACGAGGAAAAATCAACTGCCACCAAATTTCAACAGTTTAATAACATAGTGAAACAAGTATGTTTGAGATAACAAGCTTTTCTACTTCAAAAGCTAAGTCGAAATTTCAGACTACGCTAAGCTGTTAGTGAATATCTGTATCTTTAATTCGGTCAGAATAGCAACAGTCCTTCCCAACCTCAAATTCATGATGTGCAAATTTAAAAATTAGTATTAAGGCACAGGAGTGATCTGGAAACTCCTTCCTAGCTAGCTCAAGTGAGTATGTCTGACAGGTGCTCTTCCATGCCAAAACACAGATGACCTGAATTTTTGCAGCTTGGTTACAAATTCCTGAAATTTGTGGTCTTAATTCCACAAATCCAGTTTCTGCTTTGAACATGCTAGACAAAACAGTGGCCCTCACACTTTCACCTCTTACAGCCTCCACTTGAGCAGAATAAACACACATTCTCAGGCATGGAAAATAGAATTTCAACACAATACTTGTAAAAACCTAAATCTATTCCAGTGTCTCTGATAACCCATTTTCACCAAGAAACAGAAATAATGCATAACCCTGAGGTCTGTGTTTGAAGAAAAGCTACAGTGAATCTCAACAGAGAAGAAAATACAATATCCAGAATTATCCTGAGGTTGTGCATTTGGAAATGTTGTTTGTGTAGGATTATCCTCTTCAAATAAAATGTCAATTTAATCAATAGTAAATTGAGCTGAAAACAACACACAGATCTAAAAACATTTCAGGAAGACATCCAATATTTTTGGGATTCAAGCCAACAGAAATGGAACGAACAGAAGGTAGCGTAGGTGGGGTAAATGGGGCCTAGCTGCTGCCTCATCAAGTGCTTATACCAGTCAAACCCATATAACAATCCATTAAAAACAGATCTGGGAACTCATTTAGTAGCTGGCATCCCACATGGACTTTTCTAATGTATCTTTTGTCAAAAATTATAATTGTTCTTCACGTTTAAGGCTTACCGGTCTTTTCCTGTCTCCTTCTTAAACACTGCATCACAGTAACTCATGCGCTTCTCCGTTGTCACGTAGATTCTGGCAGTTGGGTAGCTGTCAACAGTTTTCTTCAGCATGTTGTACACAATGCCATTTCCATCCCTCCTCATGTTTCGAAAAGGACCCCAGATCACGTAAACGGTCTTGTTGGTTTCTTTGAAAAAGTACTCAGGATTCTTGAGTAGGAGAGGCACACTTGTGTGAGAGACCACTCTTATTGTTGTCCTCTTCCCAACATCTTCCTCATAGCCCTTTGTGGGAGCATTGTTCATCCTCCATATGCAGGAGGACTTGTCTATCTCAGTGCCCACCTTCTGGCCAACCATCTGTCCCGAGTTTGAAACAATGGCACAGAGGTCACAGTCAAGTTGTAGAGGCTGGAAGACAGGAAACAATAACATATATTGCAAGTTTTTCCCTGTAAAACATGATAACTGAAAATTCAGTTAAAAGAAAGACAGCTACAGTACAACAAATTGATAGCAATGCTTCTCTTTAAAAAAACAAAACCACAGTCCCCATGTGGCGGAGCTGCTAGAAAACTCTACCACTACAAAGCTCTGAATGCAAACCTTTCCAATGAAATAGGCAGTTCCAATCTTTGCCTTTGTTCCCACCTTGCAAAGTCAACTCTACAAATAATCATTCTCTTTTTTCCTCTGAATGTTACTCTTTTCACTAAAAAACAAGGAAATAAAGAAGCAGCAGAAAACAGTATTTAGATCAATGGCTTCTCTTTTAACAAGGTGTTGTCAGCAATAGGAAAAAACCTACTGAAAAAGTAATGCTGGAAATTGAACTGTACACTGTGTTTGTGTCTGAATGAATAGTTCCCAAATTTGGGACAGAAGTCGAATGGGAGATGTAACTCTAAGAAGCAATGTAATGGTATGAAAATCCTGCAGTTGGAAAGGAGATGTAGACAGAGGAATATGTTGTTCTCTCCAGAGAGCGGTTATGACCCATGGAAATGAGAGGCAGATGGACTGGTGACAACTGAACTAGGAACTTAATCCTGAGAAAACTGAAGTCAAAGACAGCATTTCCTGACCACGTTCTAGGGTGCTATTACTCCAGTATGAATTGAAAATAGAAAAAATTATCTAACAGAGATATAGGACCTATCTGATGTTCCATTTGTCAGAGTATAAAGAGTAAATGTCGTTTGATTCTTTTGTACCTACAGACTAAAAGGAAATGCCCTCTATTTAATTTAGATTGTATAAAGAGTTCAGTTAGAAACTGAAATCAAATTAAAACTAGATCCATCAAAAAAATCCCTACAGATGAACAACCAGGTCAGAGATAACCTACAATTTTTTTTTATGGTCACAGACTTGATCCTCTGTCATGCTCACAACTGGGAGCCAGTGACCTCAGTTTAGTATTTTTTAAGAATAATTCCCTTCACGTTCTTTGGGCATTCATTCTGACAGGATGCTAGGTGCTTTTCTGATCAGACTTGTGGTTATTTCTCTTCAAAATCACACCTCATTTAGCTGATGTGGATGAATAGCCTGCCTACATTTGACCACTATAACCCTAAGATGTGGTTGCTGACAAAACATCAAGTTCTTTGGTAAGGGGGAATAAAGCAAGGACAAAAGACAAACATCTGAAGAGAGCCAAACTGTAAGAGCTAAAATCTCATCTTTGGGTGACAAATATTGTACTGAATTAAGGTGCATCCTGCAAGACTTCTGCAATAAATCTCACAATTCCAAAGCTTTGATTTCTTTATTGTGATTTTGATTTAGCTATAATGGCTGGTTCAGGAGAACATTCTTTCCTCATTTCATCAGTAGCTAAAGATTGCTGATTGAATGCAAAAGCATTGTCAATGTTGCCTTTACACAATGCCATGCAATTTTTATAGCTGTTGTAGTTTTAGAGAGCTGTCCTGCATGGCTCTCTGACAGCAGGGACGAAATCCCAGGAGATGCAGCTGAACAGCAGTCTTTCTGTTTACCACTTACTTACAGAAATTCTCTCTAAGATACATTATGAGGACATGGCTGGGTGACCTAAACAAATCCACGGGCATAACTCGTATCCTAGCACAAAGTGAATTGTTACAGTCCCAGTAGATTAATTTATAGCTTTCAGGGTGAACTTTCAAACTAACAAGTGCTGAATATGAAACTGCTAGATAGGAAAAGCCAATTTGGTCAAGAACCTGGTCCCATTTAAATTTGTCTCATCCTCAGTGCTGCTTTTTTTCACTAAATTCTTCCTTCTCCATTAAAATGGAGCTGCTCTCTTAAATTTGGAATTGTTTGATTTTCTGACCTTAGTTAGAAATGCATTGCACATTTTCTATTCACTGAGTGCAACTGTTCTGCTTGAATAAACTGAGTACACTCACTCCTGCAACTGTGTTCCCTGGTTTTCTAGCTCTTTTGTTGTGATTCATTTATCTTGTTCCAATTTATAAAGTGCTTTCATAATACTGAATGCCTGCACTAGGTCAACATACAATCTGCTCTTCTTGAACAGAGTCAGAGGCTAACCCCCCTCCCAGTTCTATCTCACAATAAGTATTTTTTACAATGTAGAGAAATTTTACATGTCGCAATATTCATATTTTCCAATAGAGATCCCAGACAGAGTTAGGAGACTGACTGACACCCGTGACAGATATGCACTGACTCCAGAATCATCCACTGACTTCATAATCTTTTTGCATCATATCTCCCTCAACATATGAGACAACACACATCAGTATTCATTCACTGAACCCCATATGGAGACAGGCCACCAGTTTGTGGTGTTGGTTTCTAAGTGTCAGAGACAAGAGGGGTGGTTTCAGTAACACGCATGAATCCACATACAATAGGAATGGGTCTGCCAGGCAGTCCAGGCTGCCCTCTCATCTGCAGAGATGGACCAGCAGCAGTGGGATTGATACAGATTGGAAGGACCACACAGAAACCTGTGCTGTTACTGCTTATCCTCTCTGGACCCAGAACATCAAATCAAGGTTTACCTCTCACAAGATCTTCATTCACTTGCATCATAGATACAAGAGTTAAAGACAAAAACATTAAGAACTATTCACCTTTTCTTCTCTTTTCATGTACTTAGCCATTTATTTCACCACTAAACATCATAGGGGCTGAGCTATTATTGCTGCTAGAAAATTGTTCATTTTGTTGCTGACCAGAAGGATGTAGAAGTCCTCAGCAGAGCAGCTGGGCATGGTTCTGACAAATAGTCCCATCTTTTTCCTGAATGATACATTGTAACTGTTGAGGAACACTTATATTTTAATCAGTAAAGAAAATGAAATGTCTGACCTTTCCATTTCCTGTGCAAGCTTACAGACAATAGAAAAGATAATTAAAACTGTGAATTAGAACTTGCAAAACAGTGCCATTTCTCTAGCAAAGAGAAATAGCTGTGTAATAAAGGTCACTTATCAAACAGTTCTAGTTATTAAATCTTTGCATTAGCATTGAAATGGCTTCACAGAATCAAAGGTCAAGTCATTAAATAACAAAATCAGCCAGAATTAGAAAAGGTCACAAGCAAATCTAACTAAAGTAGGTCACAAAACATGATTCTCTTCCACACAGGATTTCATTATTTGGAAAATTGCTTACTTTCCAAATTTGACACCTCCCCACCATTTCCAGCGTCTCCACCAAGAGACTGAAATTCCAGCTACAGAACCATTTGTATGGGTGGATTTCCCAATGGCACAGACCCTGCATCACCAAGTTTCCCAGCCACAGCCCTGGCTGAGGTAGAACTGCTGAGGTCCATGATGGGGATGATCTCAGGCCAGGTCTCTGAACCATAAAACAACGTCTGGACAGACCAGACACATGCCAAGCTCTGCTCTCAGCAGAGACTGCCAGACTCACTCCTCAGCTGGACCAAATCCAGCTCAGGACCTCTGCAGATGGAATTTCCACTAATGAAAAGCTGAATTTCTCTTGTGGCTTCTTAGCACTATAGACCGGTGGTGCGCTGGAGAGCTCTCTCCAAGCACCATCTCTGTTCCACTCTGATCCCACAACTAATCATGCAGATAGTTAGGAAACTCACACTAAACTTTCTCAATTGTTACTTTAACAATATGATTGTAATTTTGTAAATTGGACGCAATGCCCATTCACTACATAATGAGGCAATTATTAGCAGCTTGCCACATATTAATTTGCTCCTTTAATGTTGAAACAAATGAGATCTTTTCTTATAATCATCCTATTTGAGTGAATTCTAACAAAGCCGATTGAACAAAGCTCTAGAGAGACTTTCTTTATTTCAATGCCATTTATTCTTCTACTCTTCTTGGATGTCTTTAGAGTTTTAGAGGATACAACATTTATAACGATGCCAATAGGGAATAGATTTTGCCTTTATTCTTCTTGATGTTCTTTTGAGGTCTTTGAAATGAAAGGTACAAGAGCGGCATTAACCGTCTGGCATTGTTTTTATTGCTTTTCTGTACTTTACAAGCAAAAAATGTATTTTAATTTTTCCTGTGTTTCAGTGATTAAACAAGCTGGTTTTATCTACACTTACTCAATTTCTTCAGACCTCTGACTGGTACAAAAGACTTGCCAGGCTTCTCTAGGAAAAAATTCAGCACATTAAAAGAAAAGACAGATAGTATTTGTGTGTTCACCCAGCAAGAACTACCAATTTAGCACAGCACTGTATATAACTTATATTATATTACTAACATCAAGCAATAAAAATAAAAATGATGAAAAAGACAGGTCTGATGACCCTGAGTTTATGTTTGTTCCCTCGTCTCACCTACAGCAGTATTGTGGTTTTTTTACCTTCAACAGTTGATTTTGGTCCTAGCCCTCAGCATCACATCCCAGCAAATATCTCTGTCTTCACAAGATTTAATATTAAGGTTTCATAAAGATTTTAACAATTTGACATTATTTTGAAATAAGCCCAATGTCAACATGCATCCCATTTACAAATAAATAGAGTATGATCTGCTTTTTCATAAGACTGTTCCTGAGACTCAAGTGCCTGGGATATTTCATTTAGATGAATGTCACTGATATGTACATGAGTTCTAGCAGAAAGTTTTTATTTAAATTGAATGAATTGGAAGGGAATGCATAGGAGGCACATAATGGGACTAATCTTACAGCAAGAGACTGAATAAATAACCATAGCTGGAAGTCTTTCTACATACACTGACCCAGCTGTTACAGAACTGTTTGATTTGCAGCTCTTGTTACAGCTCCTTAAAGGGGCTGTACCAGCCCTTTGCCTGAGCAAGCATCTGGTGGATTCCTGATGTCAGTGGTAACGAGACAGAAAAACAAAGGAAGCTCGGACTTTGGGCAGAGGTTGAAACTTGAGTGCCAAAGTCACCCACCCCATGAACACTTTCAACCAGCAAGTGTCATTTTGGAACATTTTCGTTTTCTTTCTCATGGAAAGGAAAAAAAGAACCAAACCAGAAACTCAAACCTTCCGAACACGAACCACAGTGCAAAGTGATGCAGTGTCATCTTTCTCACTTTTGAGACGGCTCCAGACAACTCCATGCCAGCTCCTACCTCTTTCAAGACACAGCAGAGCAAATGCTCACCAGAATGTTGTTAATTTTGCTGCTGCTATTGGGAACAATATAGGCAGCTTTGCAACAAAGCAAGGATCAACTACATCTCATGATACCAAGAGCTGAAAACCAAATGCCTCAAATATACGTGAGAAAACCCTGAGTAGAAAGAATCAAGTATATGACCTATAAAGAATAAACCCGGGTGGGTCTTTTTATGTATTTTAGGTTTTTCCACTACTTTATTATAAGGCAGAAATTGAAAACTCAAAGATAATACCCCTCATGATAATCTCATAAAACAAAATTTAGTAAAATTGAATAAAAGCCAGGTCCAGCTTGATCAAAATACATTAACTTTCTATTTTTCCAAAATTGTATTTAAATAATTTTCTAAAATGGAGTTGAAATGCTGCTCCAGTTGAACATTTTGCTTTATTATCAAAAGGTGAAAGAATGCTAGTTCACAATAACAAAACAATCCCTTTAATTTTTTTCATTTTTCCTGATTTCCAGCTGAAACTTTATGGAAACTGACACCTTTTGAATAAGCCTACGCTCATATTTTCTTCTGGAATAATAAACTATGGGAAGACTCTTGATAGCTCTATTGGTAAAAAAGACTTAAAAATAGAAAGGTGGCGGGGAGTAAATAAGAAGGGGAGAAATTGTTCTGTCTCTGCATGGAGGGTTAATGAAGGAAGGACTGCCAGACTGAGTGCTTCAAGTACAACAGAAAGACCTGGGAGAGTCAGAGCTCCGGAGGACTGCTGGGCAACAGCCCTGAAGGACTTTGAGCACTGAAGAGAGCGGCAGGTGAAGAAAGGTTTGCCCTAAGGTGTTTTCTGAAGGATCTGAAGACCTGTCATGCATGTGCACTCTCGGTCACTCCGTAGAAGACCCATTTTTGTTTGTGTCTCAGGTGCCTGGCAAACTGTCCTGCCCCTAGGCAGGATGGCAGAAGGGACATGCTTTTATTAACACGAATGGATATGCCACAAAAAGGGGGAGGAAATAAATGGAAAGAAGATACAGAAGAGAGAACAGAAAAAATTTCAGACAACCTATGAAAGGGCAGATTGCAGTTTAGTGTTTAAAAGGGAAATGTGTAAGGGGAAGAAGGATTTGAGAAAAAGCAAAAAAGAACCAAATCTCCTAAAGATATTTTTTAAGTTATAAACTAACTGTTGTGAAGCAAACTTCATCAGACATATCAATCAAACAGCTCAGGATTAGACAGGGAGAAAAGCTTTTGTCCTTTACACTGCAACTGCCCAAGTAGAAAACATGAAAATGGATACGTTCACTCCAGCATACAGTAGCATAGTTTGTAGGTAACCAGAAACCCTGGCATCCCTGGGCATGCAGATGTCTACACCTTCAGATCCACATAATTAACACCTCTGAATTGGAGGAAAAGCAAAACACTCTTTGGCATATATATAAAAATAAAATCAACATAAAAATACAAGTACACCCAAGAACATATGTGGAAATTGCTCCTGTCAAACACTGTTGAGGATTGAATTGTTATGGAAGGGAGGCAAACCCCATCATGCACACCCTACACAGCAAGTGTGAACAGCATTCACTCTGAAAAACAGCCCATGGAAAAATTAACTTCACAGCTGTACAAAATGGAAAACCAAACAAACTGCATTAGTTCTAGAGTACTCCTAACTTCATCCCAGAGGTTTAGCTGATGAACATAAATAACCAGAATGTTTGTGACACTTCATCTATCACCCATTTACAAATACACAGGCTTTAAAATATCATGACTTTGTAATAGTTCAAAAGCCGGGAATTCTTCCAACCAAATACTGCTTGCTGAATGCTGAATCCAGTAAGTCATTTATGTTAACATCCACCACATTGCTCACCTGCCCTCAGTACTATGTGATGACTCTTGAATTTTGTGCACAAAAGTTACTGGAAAAACACAACGTAAAGCAGACACTGTCCATCAAACAGCATAAACAACTCAGAGCACAACACAACCAGCTGATCCTAACACTGGCACTCCTTCTGTCACTCTGCTGCAGAACTGTATTTGCTACCAGCAAAACATGTCACTTGATTCAGCAGGTTACTTGTATCATAATATTTAGCTCTAATTTATCTTCAGCAATTCTCTGTCTGTATCACATTTCTTTTCTGCTTTTTACATTTAGTAATAAGGAAGATAACAATTGTTTCTTCTCTATACAGACATACTTGCTCAGCAAACAATACAAACCACAAGGAGGTAAAATGTCACAACTCAAGGAGACATAAAAGGGAGGAACAACCTGTTAGCACATGGGCTGAATAGTAAATGAATCTCAGTACAAAAGGACAAAACCAATTTTTCACACCCAATAATGTGTGTGGCAGCAGAGCAGAGGTAACATGTAACACATAATCCTTCCTTACAGAATGGACTTTAGAACGACATCCTTGAAAGCAACCAAGGCCAAAAGAACTCTCTCCACAAAAACCGTTTTTTCTTTGCAAGTAATAGTAAGTATCCCTGCAAAAAAATTAATGAGAGTTCCTACTATGAAGATGCCTACTGGAAGACTACGTCTAAGGAATTCTCTGTCACATATGGAAAAGATGGGTTTCTCTAACCACTGACTTGAATTTGTATTTATTATAAATACCCACAGATGGCGGTAAAGTATATAATGCATACAGCAGATTTGTTCCAAGTTTGCTTTCTCTAATAGCCTCCTATTATCAGCACTCACCATTAATCATGGACCATTACCTAGGAACTTAGTTGGCTGAATCACAGATGGAGTAATGCCTGTTAGGCCTCTAATCTAAATACATCTGAAAAAATTAGACTCACAAATAAACTAGGGGACTTGTAATATGAAGTTCACGTCTGATTTCAGGTCAATTTATTTGGGATTTGATATGGGGAAACAATATCAAGGTAAGCAGCAAAAACTGTCAGAAAAAGTACCTTGTATTAACCCCCCCCTCTTCTTTTCCATGAAAACCCACCCAACAGGCTGGAAGCCTAACCTCTAATTTATTTTGGTTCCATGCTGTCTAGACCTATTATTTAATTTTGTCTCTCTTGGTGGTCTATCTATCAAATTATTTGTATGCATGGAAGGAAAGTGATAAGCTAAAATGCTAATTATCCATTTTTCTGAAATACAAAAA